>JAYKAV010002888.1:136868-485216 GCA_035582835.1 Phoebastria nigripes | reverse complement strand
TGAACAACCCCAACTCTCTCAGCCTGTCTTCATAGGAGAGGTGCTCCAGCCCTCTGATCATTTTTGTGGCCCTTCTCTGGACCCGCTCCAACAGGTCCATGTCTTTCTTATGTTGGGGGCCCCAGAGCTGAAGGCAGTACGCCAGGTGGGCTCTCACCAGAGCAGAGTAGAGGGGGAGAATCACCTCCCTCAACCTGCTGGTCACGCTTCTTTTGGTACAGCCCAGGATATGACTGGTTTTCTGTGTTGCAAGCGCACATTGCTGGCTCATATCCAATTCTTCATCCACCAGTATGCCCAAGTCCTTCTTTGCAGGGCAGCTCTCAATCTGTTCATCACCCAGTCTGTGTTGATATTGAGGATTGCCCCGACCCATGTGCAGGATCTTGCACTTGGCCTTGTTGAACTTCACATGGTTCTCATCAGCCTCCTCCTCCAGCCTGTCAAGGGACCTTCAAAGATCTTTTAGTCCAGTTAAATGAGGATGGCACCCCTTCCCTCAAGCGTATCAACTACACCGCTCAGCTTAGTGTCATCCACAGACTTGGTGAGAGTGCACTCAATCCCACTATGTCATTGATGAATATATTAAATAGCATTGGTCCCAGTATGGACCCTTGAGGGACACCACTCGTAACTGATTTCCACTTGGAAGTTAAGCCGTATATATAGTTAAAAAGAATTGGAAGGAGGTAACAACCATAAGGTATATAGAAAGTTTGATATAAGGTTCAATTTGTTCATTGTCTAATATTAAGTTCTGGTGGCAGCACAGAGAACTGCTACAATTAAATTTTCAATTACTGTCATTTCAATTGAGAATTGAGATCTGAATCAACAGCCATCGAGCAGAAGTATATCCCTAGGGCATAGTACTGAAACAAAGGCAATATAGAGGCATATTAAGGGGAGCATCCAGTAGCAACACCTCTAAGATCCTGAGGTCTTTACTTTCCTTACAGAAAGGTGGCCTGCATCCTTGCCCTCTCTGCAGATGAAGTTTTCCCTATTAAAAGCACAAATTTGACACTTAAGTTTTACTGTGATTTAATAGAGGCTTCCAATTTCTTTCAAAAGGTAATTAAGATAAACATGTTTCTCTATGAAACTAATGAAAGAATCTATGCTTCTCCTGTAAAAAAGTTAAAAGGCTGTAAAGTAAAAAGTCTGTAACCTTTTGCTTAATGAATACTCTGTGGATGTAATTCTGGATGAGAACACAAACAACATATAGAAAAGAGCACAACGAGAGTTTAGTCTTGTTGGGTAGTCATTAATGTGGGGAGAACAAAAATAAACATGTGAATCAGTTCTTCCACAAGCAAACTCTCCAAGCTAAACTATTCAGAAATCTTGGGACAGAAAGGTAAATCCTGTATTTAATTGAACATAAAATTAAGGGTATTTCTACCTTCCTGGCACTGGATGGACAATGTAGCTTTCCTGCTAGAGAGGCCAGACTTACAGTACAAGTTATTTACACTTCCTGATCATGATGAAAATCAGGGCCAGTGTTTTGCGGAGTAACTCCTGAATGAAATAAAGAGAAAAAAAAAAACAAAACCAAACTTTTTTCTCCAAGGACTCTCACAAAACATGTGACAGGCAAAGCAAAGATTAAGTCCTGTTGCTGGCTAACAAACAGCACTGTGGGAGAAAAAATATTTTATCATTATTAATCTGACTACCTGGTATATAATTATGACAATTATTTTTTGGCTCAGTCACTTCTACTTAAGCTCGTGTGGTTTTGTCTGGCTCACTGCTGAATGTTGTTATGGCACAGTCTGAAAACAAATTGTCTTGTATTGCAGCTCCTATTCCCCTAGGTGAGATTTATTTGGCAGTACTTTGAAAAAAGCTTACTTCACATTGAAAAATTAAATCCAATGTTAAGCACTACACTGTTTTACACCAGCACTGCCCTTCCTCACATATCTTTTGCGAAGACAAAGATGTCAGGTTTTTTTTTTTTTTTTTCTGAATTAGTAACACTTTAAAAGACCTGCTTATTAATTGACAGCAAGATCACTTAGGAACAACTTATGGTTAGCGTGGTACTATAAAGACCTAAGTCCCATCCAAACTACTTCTTACACTACAGCCTGGCTGAAGAATAGCCAGGCCAGTGTAATAAATAAATACAAATTTTAAAAAGGAAAAAGAAAAGCACTCTAAACACAGAACTTCTGAAGCTTAGCTTACTCCACTAGCATGTTTTCACCCAATAAGAAATAAAGATGTACTCCTCCTGACACTGCTTGTTACTGGGTTCTCTGTTACAGGACAGCCACTTCTAGTGAAACTCTATTAATTTTTGTGTGTGATGTAGATGTGTCTTCATTAGACGTCATACTCTGTACAAACCTCCTCCCTTGTTTTTTCTGACTGGAAATTCTTGGTACTGGATATGATGGAGCTGTTTATTGGGAAAGGGTTCTCTGATGCTGATCACAGCACAGCAGGAGGTTTTAGCTCCCTTGGGCTACTCAAATTCTTCTCGGCTGATCTCTAAAATACTGTTTATCAGCTGAGCGTTGCTGGAGCACATCATTTCTGAGTAATCGTCTTTCTCTTCTCCACCCATGACATAAGAGCTGGCTGCATTACTAGATTGTCTGATCCATTTTATACAATAATAAATGCCTTATAAATTCTTCAGTCTAGATTAAATCCCTATTTAACAGTTCTATGTCCCAATTAGTACATAGGACGGACAGAAGAAGAGGAATACAGGATCACAATATCTAGTAATTAGTCATTCATAGGCATTAACAGGAATAAACAGGAGAGATTAATGAATTTCACAGGCTACTGTATTTCAGCAATCCATATCATCTTTCGTTACTTTTAAATCTCTTCCGATGACAAGCTTCCAGTCATATTACAGTGCTCGCCTGTGGGACATGAGTAACTAAGATGCAGAATATGAGGGAAAATTCCTTCTCATCTCCAGCCATAGGAATGCGATCTGAGTAAGGATAAATGATACATTTGTGCAAATGCTCTAAAGCACTTTCATTGCTTAGGGTCATGCAATCCATGGGCCTTTGCAAGTGTGTCACTTGCCAAAATACATAGACCTGATTCTCCACATACCTGAAAGGAGATGACTGAGACTGCTCTCCACTTCCCATTTCTTTCTTATTTGGAAGGAATGATCTCTGTAGTGACCATCCCAAAAGGACATTTGTCATCGATTGCTTAACACTTCTAGTATTTCTCGGTAAAGAACCACCTAGGACAGCTACAACGGGGAGGGAAAAAGCTGTCTCATGACTGAAACGCCCRAGTGGGAATGAGCCCTGCCTGGTGCCTTGTACAGTCATTTGCTTCACTGCATCATAAGGAAAACATCTGTAAAATGTTCCAGATTGCAATGACAGCATTTCACACTGATTTCTTACTCGCACAAAGGGCAACACAAGCTGCAAAGTGGTGAAGAATCAGGTTTGGCCAGTTATTTCCTAATTATTGAAAAGAGCTTGGAAATAAGACTCTGAACATGGCCACTGATAAGATTAAAACTGAAACATGACCTAATAAAATTTGTCAAGTAAACATTAACAGAGAATTGATTAAATTACAGCCAAATTAATCATTGTTTTCACTCCATAAAAGCAAAACAAGCCAATCTTATGGGTTGAAATTGCCCTTCACAGTAAGATATATTTAATATCACCAAGGATATTACACTGGAAAAATTTACCATGAAAAGCACATTTGCCCAATGGTTTTCAAGCTTAGAGAAAGCTGTTGATTTGAATCACCGCATCTCTGTAGCCAGGCTAATACAGAAACAGCATTCTCGCAATGCACTGAAACAAAGTTAGTTACAGGGATGGTCTTTCATGAGTACACGTTTAGCACTCAGTTTATAGTGTGTATTTTTTGTTTTACTGAAAATTAAATACTTTTTTCCAGTCTGGTGATTAAATGAATATTCAGCAAACTCCCTTTCTAGGTTAATATTTCACTGCTGAGTGGTAGAAGATGGAATAGTGACTGGTTTTTATTCATTTAGAAAAGTATCTCAGTGGACTTGGCTCACAACAGCATGATCATTGCTTACTTAAATAATCTCCAACAGCAGATCCACAGCGTAAAGGCTTCAAATGAAAAAATGTCATTCTGTTCTGGTAACATGTATTTACATTTATACAGCATATTTAGACTTCTTAGCCTTGAGTCACATATGTGGTGACCATGCTGCCATTCCTCGACTCCAGCATGGTGTAAGCATACAGCAATCTGGAACCACTTGGTCGAGACTCAGAAGTGCCTTTGTGGCCAGTCACAGACATTTTTGTAATGATGGCCTATGCCTAAATTGGCAGAAAGGGAACTCCTCAACCTGTTTCAAAACAGCTACATCTAATGACACCTTTGAAGGACTCCGAATTTAAAGGCTTTATATGTATAATTCTGTAATTTTCATATACAGTAAAAAACAAATGTCACGTCATTTTCCTCTAGATAGGAGCAAGTCCTTTCACGTGCTGGAAAATGCCCATGACAATTTACATGGGTATTGTGTGAATCCTCAACTAAATTTTTGGGATAAAGAAATGTCAATATAGCATGAATACAGCAATTTACATAATTACTAAAGTATTCTGAGTTTAAAAGATCCAATTGACCCCAGATGTATTTGTATGAAGGCAAAGAGAATAGTTCCAGTCTACTACCAATCTCTACTACTTACTGCAAGAGGCAAGTTATATTTTGTTTAGCTGCATCTCACCATGGACAATGATGATTTGTTGTGCATGCCATGTGGCTCTCATTGCTATACAATGAATTTTATTTGGCCTGGAGGAAAATGTCATATTCATGGCACAGCAAGGCCTTTCCAAAAGGATATGGATTACTGGGAACAGAGAAAACATGATTTCTTGTTGGCACAATATTGTGTCAAAATCTTGGTTCTCTTTCCGAGTAGTACCGAAAACCACCTTATACTCCACCACATATTTTGGGGTTAGGCACTTCTGTTCACTTCTGTTACAGTCCAGGAAGGTGACATTGGAAAGATTCCTCCAAAATTCAAAGATTGCTCCAAAATTCAGGAACAGTCTGCTGCAGGATTTAAGGCGTTTCAGGGCATTTTCACTTCCATCTTCAGGCACTTCTATGGGCCGGCTCAGCTATCAGCAAACCAAACTTTTCCCACATCTCTATTTGCAAATACTTATTGATAGATGTCAAATCTGTCAGTACTTTACAACCCAGAAAAATCATAAGTAATTAAAGCAGCTCCATTAAGCACTATGCTTCTCAAACCATCATTACAGACAATGGTAACTAAGCAATAGCTCTCCCTGTGCAGTGCTGTCAAGACATTTTTTTTTTTTTACACCTTTCACTGGAAAGGGACAGATCATCTTATCTTCAGACAACCTTCACAACAGCTACTCCACCCATAAAGACAAAAAAAAGAAAAGAAAAGTAACTCATGCTGTTGGACCTGATTCTCTTTCGTATCAGTAAAGCTCACTTGAAAGGAGGTGCTTCTGCAAGATCAGGATCGAGACTACTGCAGATTATTTAGATCATCTGTTTCAGAGCCGGGGGTTATAATCAATCTACAGTGCTGCCTTTGCGTGACTCTCTGTTTTTTAAATCTGCAAAATATGGTAATACTGTAAAACAAAATAGGTAGGTGTTTACCACCAAAACTACACCCAGTTAAAGCATGAACTAAACAATTCTCACTTATGTTTATGGAAGTGTATTTTAGTTGCATTTTAACTGCAAATAAATTTGACTAGTGAAACAGCTGCACAAATAACTTGTAAAGTGTTATTGCAGAGATGATTAAAAGCTGCTTTGTGACTTCATGTTATTGGTAAAAAAATGCAAAGGCCCAACTGACAAACCTCACAGAGCCAAACCAAATAATTAACTTTAGACAGCACAACTGAAAACGTATCTGARTGAAACATCTGTTTTTTCTGAAGAAGACCTAAGACTGTGGATTTGCACAGGTTCCCTTTTCCTAAGTAGTTTATCTTTCTTGCAAAACTGCCAAAGTAAACAAACTCACTGTTGTTTCCAAGGCAAAATTAAATCACTATTTTTTTTAAAGTGATACTATGGATATTTAAAGAATATGCACTACAAATGTAATTCAATATAAATGATTGGCAAGCGTATGATCTTTGGCAATGCATAGATAATTCTTGGCATCTCACCACACATACCTATCCATTAAGAATGCCTGGCACATCGACAGACTTAAAAAGTACCAAATCTCTCTAAATGTAAGGCAGAACATGAAAGCCCATCAACTCTATCTCCTCATTTTCAATTGTCAGCACTGAACTTGCCTTTTTTCCCTTCACCTCTCACAGATCCTCAACCTAGCTTCCAGTCTTACATGTAAAGGATAAATAATCTGAGTTATTTGACTGAAATCTGCTTTCTTCCACTTCAGTCTTATTTCAAATTCCCTTCAAAGTATCTCAATGGTGAGGGGATATTGCTCTCTAAGAACATAAGACTTTTTCCTTATATCTGGCAGAGTAAAATTTTAGGCCATTATTGAAGTCAGAGGCCAGTTTTCTTCTCAACCATATAGATGAGGAACCGTCAACTTAACCAGAGACCAAGCTCTAGCCCTGTCTTTTAAAATCATCTTCCAGCAACCTGAGTGTCAAGCAGCTGAGAGAAAACCTCTGCCCTATTCTGAGGGAGATGGTTTATAATCTCACCTATTCCTAAAGCTATTCTGAAAACCCACATTGCTAGATCCATAGTGGCAAATAGCCTATGAATTTACTGACCCTGGAAAAAGACAGCTTTAAAWGAATTCTGCTACTCCCACACTCTCTAGTTAGAATTTCAATTTTTAGATGCCTTGGAGCAACTCAAAATAAAGTAATTTCATTCATGCCCTGGTTAACCATTTCCCAGCCTCTTGTCCCTCCTAATCTATCAGCCAATCAAATACATAGGAAGCAAGAGAGCRACGATAGGCTTCAGGTGGAAATAATGGCAAAATCCTCTTTGACTGCCTTATTCAAAAAAGCTGAGTTAAACTCACTGATTGTGAATCAGTTTTACTGCTCCAACTAGTCTGCCATCTTATCTCATAAACCTTCCAGCTACCTTTAGGTGCATAATCATATGACCTGCAATCAGAAAGGCATGAACCTTATGAAGGATATAGCCACGGGGAATGAAGTGTGGAGATTAGTCCACACTCTGAGGAACAGGCAACACAAACAAAATGCACTGACAATAGGTTGAGCCTAGTAGACGTCTAGCATCAAAACCATCTCAGGGATCTGGGACTTGCATTAACTTGCATGAATGAACACACTCCATGCTGCAGCAGTGGACTCATTCTTTCCTGCTTGGATGGAGATGTGCATTGCACTTTGCAAGTACGTCCAGGTGTTAAAAATGCAACATGGTGATCATATTTAGCACTTTAAGGCACATAGCTCTTCCTTTGTCAAAGTATGGTTCATAAAATTCTATGCAGTGCTATCCCTCCTTTCAAAACAAATTACTGTCATTATATTGCACTTGCCTTCAAAATAGTACCAACCCTTCATTTCAGACTTAACTTTCTTCACAGTGATGCAAAAATGGCTAGATTATTTTCAAGCACCTGTACCTGCAATTTTCTACTAACTGCATCTTCAGAGAAACTTCTGAGAACATGATATTCTTTGGAGAAGCACGCAGCACCCTGAGGACAGACAGAGGAGCTCTTTGCTACATCTTATAGCCATATATCTGTGGGCTGGTGAAACAGCAGCAGGTTGTGCTATTTCTTCCGCCCATACTATCCGGTAGCAGCTGTACAGAACATGACACATTTTTAAATCCTTACTCAGTTTCTGCTCTGTTGATGAAATTCCAGCCTTAGGAAGTAAGATAAGTGGACTTCGTTTCAAACTTGGAGCAAATGAGAATTTTGTTGTGGATTTCGGTGTCCAGGATTTAAACCTGCAAGGAGTTCTCTCAAGTAAATCCAAGGTATAATTGGCTACAGAAACCTGGATTTGGCTCAGTAGCTTGTCTGACACTACTGATAGGTGCTGACGGATCTCTCTGGGAGTCTGACTCACTTTATTCAGACCTGCTTTCTCAGACTGCGCATCTGACACCAGGACTTGCTCCACTGAGCCTACAGCTGTTATATATGAAAGATACTGTTTTTAAAATGGTCAGATATCTTAATAATATGTTCACTTTAACATTTTTCTCACGAGGTTCAAATGTATTTGCCAGCTTCCTAATGAGTGTAATGTTCATAACAAAGTAGACAAGGCTTTCATGCTAAAAGATGAGAGACCTTGAACTGCAGTGGCATGAACAACTCTGTTGTAATAAAAATGTCAGATGGCATGGGCTTGGAAAACACATTAATATCAATACTAACAGGCTTAGGAGAGATACAGAGCAGCATGAGCTACTCGTGAAGAAGGTGAATTGACAGTGCAAAGGACAGTTAATGCCAAACAGATTTGCTTGCTCAGTTACTTCATTAGTACCTCTGTTTTCAAGACTTAAAAGAACAGCTCACAGACAGAAAAATCCAAATTTGTTGCCTATCATTGCTATTTGCAATTTCCGAGTGTAATTGTATACTACGCATGAGTTATAACCAGTGTCTGTGAGCAACACTGATTTTTATGGAAGCATTCAATAGCTGTACGTCCCACCCCTCCCCACCCTCTGCATGCTCTGCAGACATGCAGACACACACCCCGCTTGCAATTGCATCAAGACTCAGACGCAGACCCTCAGTTTAACCACTGGGACCTGCAATAATTTTATCAGCTGAGGATCTAGCCCTGAGTGCATAGCAAGAAGCTGTGGGGGCCATTCTTCCCTTCGACTCCATGCATTGGACCAGAGCCCACACAAGCTGTATGGGCAGGCTGTAAAGCTAAATAAGATACAAAGTCCTAACTACTAATAGCATATGTGCTTGCCAAAGGGGCTGACGAGAGCTGGAGCTGGTGCAAGAGAAAAGGGCAGGTCCATGCACCTGGGAGCAGATGAGGGGGGAAAGAAGTGGACGTGTGTTTGGGGGGAAGGGAGCAGGGAGGGAGATGTCCTCCTTCCAGAAGCAGCACGCTGCTATGTTGGCTCAGCTGCCATGAAACCACCATCTGAGAGAGCCTGTAAGATCTCTTAAGTGCTGATGGTCCTTCAACGCCCTTCCCACAGTCCCCCTGAGGGCAAGGAAATTTCCTCATTACTGGCTTCGAAAAGCTCTTCTAGTTTCTCGACTCAACCAAGACAGGTCCAGATGGATGAGGAGGCAGAGCAGATACAGTAAAGGAGGTGAAACCAGGTCTGGGAAACAATAACCAGCTCACCAGTGTGACCTGCTACCCAGGGAGCAAAGGCAGCATTTGGCAGGGCTGAAGGGGCTGCGGTGGGAGGAGTGCCTGCACAGGAAAGGAGGCGAAGGGCAGGGACCTCTGTGAGCAGATTTACCTGTCAGTGGAACAGATATTTCCGCTGTTGGCAGCAAACCTGCTTTAGGAGGTTCCTGCTTGCTCTCCCCACACGTAACTGCTTGTTCCTGTCCCAGCAGGGGGGTTCCCTCTCTGACATGGGCCAGATAATCTTTCTTTCCCATGCTCTGAATGAGGAATGAGAACTTCTATAATGACAGTGGGGGCATTAATATTTCAGCTGCTTCTACCATCATGACTGCTGGTTGAGCTCACAAGGCAAAATTAATAGCCCTGCTCTAAATTGCTACAGAAGTGCAGTACAGAGATGCAATTGCTCAGTCATTATCTGGGGTAGCTGCACAGGATGGACATTCTCTAAGAAAATGTGGTTTAAATGTCGAGAATGACTGTTTTCAGGAAACTTCAAAGATTTTTCTCCTTATATTCTTTTTGCAGTTTTCCAGATATGTTTTATTTGATTAAAAAGCAAGCAAGTGTAGCAAGGTAACTCAATTGGCTAATGTGAAGGTAGGTTTTCAAAATAGTTTTGCACTGGCAATAGCAAAGGACCTCTTCCAGCAATGAAAATAAAACCAATTCACATTATAATAGCTTGGACTAGCATAATGTTCTCCTATGGCAAAGTGAAATATAATTATCAGTCATACTTTCTGATATTGACAGGAGTTAAGTTCTTATGAAGCCATTAAAACTAGAGGTCATTGAATATCTGCATTAATTCCCTTATATGTTAGTTGTTCCCTTATATGTTAGGAGTTGTGCCTAGCAACCTCTGTCAGATTCAGAGTCCCATGTGCAGGTGGACCCAACATCTGCCTTGTAGACTTAGGCAATGTTGCGATAGGACCGTACTAACTAAAAATTATGGAGCAAGGGATATCAGAGATGTGTGTCTGCACAAGGTAACCATGTGCACCATCATTTTACCTTCTGTCAATCATTAGTATATAGGCATAAGCTATTATTTAATATTGAAGGGTGGAGGGTTGATATTTTTCATTATTAATATTTACATTTATCTATCCATTTTGGGGCACCAGTGGGTGTCATATAGACTGCTGTTGTGTTACATATTTAGTGAGAAATATTTGTGAAAGAAATCCAGGGTGCATGGATGATGCAGAGGGAGTTGTAAAGTCATCCCAAAGCTGCCAGATAAGTTGAACATAAAATTTTGGTGTCTTCAGTAACCTCTTAGCTGTCAAACTCTACGGTACAACACAGCATACTTCTCTGGGACAGCCAGGATTTGGATCACAAAGGAGAATGCCTTTTGTCTCAAATTAGTGGGAGAAAAGGTACCTTTGTCACTCCCACCCTTGCCTAAATGCCTCTGTTAACCACAGCTAGCCTATCCCTCTGACTTCTCTGATAGTGCTCTGGAGTGATAAAGGAAATTTTGTCTCTGTCTCTTTCTGCTATCTCTTTGTGTATTTATCTCCAAAGGACTTTGACTACAGAACAGACCTCCCCTGCACCCCTCCGCCCTTCTTTGAGGAACTCGTCTATAAATGGAACAGCAGAAATGGGGAGGGAGGAAAGGGAAATAGGATGTGACTCGAGGACCTGCGCTGCAACCACAGATGTCCACCACTAGACACACAGTGACGTCAAGAGGATCACGCCCTCAAATTAGMGCACAGAAAGAGAACAAGGTTGAGATCTTTGGAACTACTCTGAATTGGGTTTGCTTTACAAGTGTCTTTAGTAAAAGTGCAATTAGACAAATATTTTTGAAAGTACCCTCTTTGAAGCTGATGCCACTGATCGTGTATCTTCCCCACATTCTTCTTCTAGGGAAGCAGTTTTCAGTGTTGTCTCATCCTCCTTTTTACAAGGGACCAATCATTCTCCCCAAAGTCTCACGCTTTTGTTTTTTTCTCTCATCTTCTGAGATTTAATCAAGTGAACATTCAGCAGAATAGTTTGGTATTTTGTGAACACAATTCYCTTCTTATCCAATTGAGGCCCTTTTGTGATCACGAAAAAAAGAAAACTGTTGTGAGCYACAGGCTGTTTACACTGTTAAGAGGTTGATACGGGTCAGTTCTCTAAGGTTATTCTTAGTTCAACTGCTATGTAAACTGTTGATGTCACTGACTGGAGGCTGCTCTCCAGGACATTATATATATGATAATTATATGACAGAAAATGCAACATATAGTTGGATCTGACCTCCAAGCTCACTAGTTTAAAAAAGGAAAAAAATGTCTGTAAGAAACTTGCTGKTTTTCCCGTTACTAAACGTAATAAACCCCTTCAAGTTTATACTTAGTCTACAGCATATACAAGAGTCTTTCCTCACATGGACAGCAATGCCCATCCATCTTCAACCTAGGGTACATTTTAAGTCTCAATGTTCGCTGTCTCCAGACAGCATTTTTGAGACAAAACAGGCAAAATCTATTTCATAACTAGACAATCCTCTGAAACTAGGATCTTAACTCTCACATAAACATTTTATGTTACTCTACAAAGGAATCTGAGATTGATAGATTTTTCTGAGAAATCACAAATCATCAAAAATGAATTAAACAACAAACAAGGGATTCAAGAAAAGCAGCACTTCCTCACTCAGCACATTTTCCTTGATCTTCATGGGCATTCAGAATTACAGCTGCTGATATTACCACAAAAGCATGTTTTTACTGATTTTTCTTCCTCTTCCTGCAGAGCATGCACAGCTGCCGAAATGCAAGCTCATTTCTAGGCTTTTTTGTACATCACCAGTTTACCACGTTCCAAACATTCATAGTTGTGCAAGACCCCCATCGTGGTACTGGGATTACCGCAATGTCACAAACAGTTTAAATGAGGCTCATGGAGCTATACAATTGTAACTATATTATATATGCATAATTAAACGATGCATGACATGGAAATAAGTCAGCTTTACTGAAACAGAACAAACTAACTGCTCTGATGCAACAGTTAAGCATCTCGTCAGTTATAAAATGAAACAAAAAAAATTATGTGGAAAACAGGATGCTTGACATTGTAAAGTAGCATTTCAAAGGATCATTTTTAGAACATTAAGGAAATGTACTAATCCAGTCAAGTTTTCAAAATAATTCCTGGCACCAAAATGTTTGCTTTTTCACCATGTTGTAAGAATGGATCAGTCTTAGGGGAAAGAAAATCATGTATGCAAAACACTGCATGAAGCTAAACAATCCTTAAACGTGACTAATTTCCATGTGGAGCTGATGATTTAGTATTGTCATCCTTCAACAGAGGAGACAGAATTGCATGTCTTTTCTTTACTTATTTAAGATGAAAAAACCAAGAAGGAGTGGAAATTTGAYCCTGCTTCAATTTACTTCAGTGGCAAAACTCTTGCCGTGACTTTAGTGGGAGTGAGACTGCATCTTAATTCATTCAATGTGAAGAAGTAAAAAATCAGCTGAGAATAATGTTCTTGTTTATCAGATTTAAATTATTGCTATAGTTGTTTTTAACAGTGTTAAGTCAATCCTGTTTTAAAAGCCAAAGGTTGCTTTCAGTCTTGCCTTTTCCTCTGTGCTGTGTCACAATGCAGGATCCTGGTCCTCTGACCAAATCAGCACCGGTCACAGCAAGCATGGCTTGCTTTTGGGGCATGGCCAACAGGAATGATATATATTTGTGGATGTCAATGTGGATATGTCACTGGTGACAATGTCCAAATCTGGCCTGGGGCATACCCCCCAGGCCAAGGACGCAGGGTGCACACTTTTGTAATATAAATGTATTCTCTGAGTACACAAACTACTTCTAAGATGTCCATGAAAAGCAACAAAGTAAAGCAAATCAATAGGCTTAAATTTGCAACCAAAAGTCTGCATTTCTACTGGAAAATTTTAGGATGGCCACAAATTGAAAAAGGTTGAATTTTTTTTTTTTTTTTTYCCCCTAGAAGGCAATCAACCTTCTGGTCTGGTTATTCTCTGCCTCTCCTTATAAAGTAAAACCTAGAAACACACACAAAAAATCTGTATAAAAGTACCTGTCAATAAATTGGCAAAGACTACTACCCAAAAGATAGACAGTAATAAGACTGTCTACACTGTATGAATTAAACACGTTCGTATGTATGAATTATGACACAGGCCCTTCCGTTCTTCAGTAACAGAACTGATGCTGTCCTGTAAATGACATTATTGAATGAGACTGTTATATGAAAACCTTCTGCATTTGCTGCAGAGGTTGGAATGAGGATGTTAAATGAGGTAGCAGACAACGAGGATGTGCTGCTTAGGGAAGCTGAATGTCGCTTCTGTGCTTGAGGAGTTCTGCAGTTTGGATGATGGTCACAGGGTATCCCCAGCTACATCAAAATGAATGATAAATACACACTGTTGCTCTGAGACTGAATGTAGCGTTATACAAAGACTATTAAAATATGGAATATTACTCAAAAATCAGGCCCTAGTTTTCTAAAGATGGTAGTCTTCTATCAGAAGACAGTTGTTTACTTTCACCTAATATTAAAGCTATAACTTAATAATAAAAACACCTCATCATCTTATAAAAGTATCTAAGAGATATAGATTAATTAAGGTCTATGTAGTGAGACCACCCTAGAAGCATCATGAGAGCAGTGACAATTTCTGGGATATGAATGACATGCACCAATATCTAAAAGCTAAAGTCTAAGTGAAGAAGCTAAAAAGAAATATTGAAGAATTATTCAATTAATGAATCAGGGAAAATGTGGGAATATAAGATGAGTAATTAAAGATCATAGTGTATTATATTAACACAGGTGGAGCATACATGACTTTGCCTCTGTATCACAAGATATTTTGACTTGTGTGCATTTGTAGTTTTACATGTGTATGATTTTTTAGAACGCATTTTTAGAACTGGGGCAAACAATAAAGGAAATCCATCATATGACATCATGTTGATACCCACATCATTCACTGGAATATCTGTATCTTAACATTTCCAGCACAGATTTCTGCCCCTTAAGCTATGTCACAGAAAGTGAAAACCTATAACTGCCACGCAGACAAGCTCTAAAATTTTAATTGCTATCTGAACGCAGAGGACTCGTGATGCACTAAGATTTATTGAAGCACTCCTGCAGTCATAGACACTTCTTTTAGCTACCCCACCCTGCTCCTTCTCCCTCTTGCTCTATCCACCACTGATTTCTTTCTTTCTCTCTCAATTTTCTCCTTCTCTGTGTTCCTTTAATACCGTTGCCTCTTCTTCTTTCTCTCTTCTTGTCCCCTACACTTCTTCATCCTCAGCATTCATCACTTGGTGTTCCCTTTCTTCTCCTTACTGTCAGGGCATGGGAAGAAGCAGTTTCCTAGCCCTCAGCTGAGGTATGCTGGGCTGCAGCTGTGAGATGAAGTAACTGCAGGGGAAAGTCCTGCTCGCTTCCAGCTCTCCTGCCCGAGCAAATGCTCAGCCGTTCCGGGAAGATGGAGCTATGCCATCCCATAAACACATTGGACTTGGAAGGGGATGAAACCTTCCCTTGAGAGACAACATCTTTAGCAGCCAAATGAACACACATGTGTGACCAGGTTTTCAGAGCTGCCTGATGTGGCCAATTTTGGTCAGTTTTCCATAAAGAAGGAAAAGGCCCCGTATTATCCTTCTCATTATATTTCAAGTCTTAATTCCGAAGAATGGAGATGCCAGGACTTGTCAATGACATGACTGTAACAATTTTATGAGAACTGGCAAGACAGTTCATTTCTCCTACCTCTTATTCTCAGAAACCTTGGAGTTATTTTGACTGGAATACTGGGGGGTAGGGTGGGGGGGAAAGTAAGCTTAATTCTGACAACTATATTAAATAGTCAGGACATCTGCCATGCTGTTATCAACAACAAAAACATGATTTAATTATGACAAGCACTACCTGCACGACTTACAATGCAAAAGTGTGAAAACAAAACAGTGACTTTTTTCTTGTTCCCTGTGGAAAAAGAAAAATCCCCCCCCCCCCAAAAAAAAATTGAAGTTTACCTTTTCTCCTTCTTTTCCTATTTCGCCAGGTTCTCCTTTGTGACCAGTGTGTCCCTAGAAATAAGAACCCCCCCCCCCCCAAAAAAAAAAAAGGCAAGAGGAGGCACAATAGAGTCTGATAATTCTCTTTCCTTTGGCTTTTCAGTTCCATCACAGCTCTCCAAATTAAGATTTATGTGCCATTTTGTATCTGTTGTTGCTTTTTTTTCCCCCTACAGGGATATAGGTGGATAAGTTTGGATAGGAAACTGTATCCCTCAAGCCAAACTGAAAGGTTTATAAAGTTGCTAATAAAAGTTTGGGTCAGGGCCTAAATATCAATCATCCGCTCATTGTCTTTCTAAACGAGCTCAGGCATTTTCCCAACCACTCCCAGCAGGTCTCTGCCACTATTTTAAACTAAGATTTCAGTGATTTTTTTTTTTTTTTCCCTGTGTTGACCTCAATAATTTTTCTCTCTCCCCCTCCTTACCTGCCAAATGCATCCATCAGGGTTTTGCCAAAGGCTATCTGCTTTTGAAGTTGAGAGGAATTCACTAATCATAAGTGTCAAATCCACAATAAATGCCATCGCCATATGGTATATGCTGCTATTGGGAATTATCTCAAAAGGCCTAGCTGTGAAAAGTCTGACTATATGTTAGGGGCTTTTTATTGCTAACTTTCATAATTCATGTCAGGTCTTTCTGTTTCTGTATTCATTGGCTTAAGTGAGTGCAACTGTTTCCTGAATTTATAAAAATGTTGTCAAGATCCCTCGATCTCTCTTCCTCTGTCTCTCTCACACAAACGCATTCACACACACATATACACAGGGGAATACCATACACAGTGGCATACAAATCTAGCAAAAGAGAAGCTTGTAAATAAATAGTATGTCATTGTGCTTACTCAATAAATTCCTGTGTGTGTTAAACTCCTGATAAACATATCACAACCATTGATGAAGGCTTTACAGCCTCCTGTCCCATCACACCATCCTGAGAGTAATCCTGTAATGCATAGGAAGACCTAAGTTTGAAAAACTGAGAGCAGAATTAGCTCCCATAAGGGCAGGGTGCTGACATAACTGAAAAATAACTAACTGGAGAGCATTTGCTTTAGCTAAAGAAGACAACATCAAAGCGATGTATCTCTGTGCCCTGTAAAAACTGTGGAAGTGTACTGTACATTCAAAGCAACAAGAAACCTACCTCCTTTAAGAACTTGTCCAATAAAGAATTAAAAAATTCATCTGTGTTTAAACCCCTCAGCCTGTATCATTCTCAGCAAGAAGTACATATAAGGTTAAGAAAGTCCTCAGAAAAACACGCTTTTGTGATCCAGAGAGGTAAGAAGAAAGAAAACAACATTTCAAGGGTCTCACATACCAACGTAGTGATAGAGAAAGAAATTATTACAAAAATAAAATGTCAGTGCCATTTGAAATACTTGGGGCAGCTCTCTCGACTTTCCCTGATGCTCTAGAAAGGTGTGAGTGTCCTCCATGTCCCATGTCTCCCCCACCAGCCACATGGGAATGTCTCCAATGGGCCTCATGGCGTTTCAAGTAGCACTAGAAGCCTATGTTTAGGTAATGACTCCCCCCTAATTTATCTATGGTATACTAATATCCTCTAGGAGCAAACTGAAATAATAATTTAAAAAGCCAGTTATATTTCAGAAACATGTACCCCTCCACCCAAAAAAGAGAATTTTATACTGTCCCTGGGCAGAATTCATCCATCTTTAAGGCTTCTGTCACGTGTTTCTGGGAACTGTAGGGACAACTGCGTTTCGTTTTCCTGATTAATAATACAAATGAACTGCTGGCAACATCATATCAAAACAAAAGTGGCAGAATCAGAAAAACTGCTGAAAAGTTTACCTTTATAGGAAAGCTTAAGTCTTGGGATATTTTGTTTTGACGTTCCAGTGACTGGAAGGAACAGCATCGCTAAAGATAACAGGCTGCAGGCATGCGGTACTTGGGAAGCTCTCATTCTGCTCTCTTCTTCTGTATCTTCTTTTGCACTAAGGTGAAATATCTCCCCACTTTTCAAACAATCTAAATTTAATCTGGAAGCAAAAAGAAAACATCTGTAGATTTTTTGCATTATTATATAAATAATAATTCTGAAAGCAAGCCAGACCTATCTTTAAAGAGTATCTCATTTAACACATTTGCTACAAAAGTATTTTTTCCTCTAGTATAAATCAAAATGTTGTAAATCTGTTTCTTTAATACTAAACTTACACACTTTGAGGTTGGAAAAATATGTTAACTTTTCAAACACCAATGTCTAGCACAGCTAATGTTTAAGCACAAATTAAATTAATGCAGTATCCATAAAAAGAACATTTGCCATTCAAAAGTGACCATGCAACTTGTTAGTTCATACTGCTCCATTGGATATCTTAATGTTTTATAACTCTCTCTTTATCTCAGTACAACAGCTATTGTGTGTTTATGCTATGACTAGAATAAACTGTAATATCTCAGATACCATGAGCGTACAAGCTGAGTTAACAGTGCGTACATACCCATCATAAACTTTCATAAATAAACTAAGAAAATTGGATAGAGCAAGCAGTTATGTTTAGTTTTAATAGAGAAAAAAGTCAATGCGGCTGATGGATTTAAATGTGCTTTCAGTATGATATTTCCAGCAGAATAACTGCCTCAATTCACCCGCCAAAACGTCCTATAAACTTTAATGAGTGGTTCATGCTGAGGTCAATAGGCTGATAYGGGACTTTGTTAGCACAGTGTGCAACTAAGCCAGCTTTGCAGCACTTTTCACTTAATAACAGTAACTCATATTCCATAAATCTTAAAGTGTTTTACAAATGAAAGTAATTATCACTGTCCTTATTTTCCATATGCAAAAACAGAATCATAAAACTACAGTGAACCTAATTCCTCAAGGTCACACTGCCACCTCAGTAGCTGAACAGAAAGCAGCAACAATTCTCCTGGTGTCCTGTTTGTACCAACTTGTAAGGGATCCCTTTTGCCCAATAACTCCACTTTTGTATATGAAATTATTTGAAATGGCATCCTGAGTTCTGAAGGCAGAATTTGATGGTTAATAAATCACAGAGGTCAGAGCATGAAAATATCTGTGAGACCAGAGCCTTTGCCCTGCAAGTGCATGATACCAGAGGTCAAGGGAGATAGTTAGTGAAATGACAAATGTCAGTGTTTGAGTAATGCTGTAAATCAAGGAGTAAGGAAATGTTATGGTTAGTAGCGAGATTAATGGCTCATGACTTGCCATGAAAATTCTTTTCTGAAAGGTACTGAAACCGTCTGATTAAAAGAGTAATCCTAGTACCCACATCAGATAGCACTTGCATGGACATCAAGGAAAAGGCTCCTTGTGAGCCCATGAGAGATGCAGCACAGCTTGTGGCCCCGGAGCCACTCCACAGGTCTGGCATTTAAGCTCRCTGCAGCACTGGTGGCTGAGCACCTCTGCGAGCTGCAGAGGCATCCAGAATCAATTTAGCACCTCATGATGCAGGCAGTACATCCTTCCTGGCATGAAGGGACTGGAAAGAGGACCTCTTCAGTTCTCTCTGCCAGAGGAAACCTCTCTCAGATGAAGCTGGGGCTTTCTGAGCCTCCAGACCTTTTGCCAATAGCAAAAGACATGGGAGTGTGCAGGAAGGGTGTGATGGGGAAAGAGAGAGAGGGAAACGATTTGTAAAACGCCCGAAGCATCCTTCCTATTGCAGAACATTCAGCTTATTTCTTCTCAATCCCTTCCTCAACACTCACATTCAGTGTCTGAATGCACTACTTTTGGCCAAGTGCCATTACATATCCATGAGATGACATGGAAAGAAAACAAAACAAACATGAAATGCCACTGATTCATCTTTCCCTTCCCTTCCCTTTATTAGAGTGTAGGATCCTGACAGAAGGCCCTTACTCTTCCATGCCAGTACATCTATTTGTGGTTGGACTACGAAGGACTGCTGTTGAGTAGACTATCACAAGGTTATATCACCTTAAAGAAGTCTATTCTGGGGTGAAGAAGGGGAAAAGAAGGGAAGGGAGGAGGCGGAGGACTGTATTAAGACAAGAGACATCAGCCCTGTTCATGTTCAGCGGGATGATAGAGACAAACCATACTTCAAAAAGAAGCAATTAAGAGGGAGCCAGTCTCACTGCAAATATGCTGAGAAGCCATGGCTTGAGGGTCTGGGTCTCAGCCAACAGGGATCTCACCAGAGGATTTGGGGCTCATTTTCTTGAGGCAAAGTACAGTGAAGAATCAAGACTAAATTTGTTGCTTATAGAAAGAAACAGTTACCTGAACACACTGTCATTTGCTTAATTGCAGATTGAGGACCAGCAGCAAACTTGGCCTTTTGGCCATACCTCACAACCTCATTTCTTCATGTAGGGTTCTTTTGCTAATGGAAACCTTCCTTCCTTTTTTTTYTTTTTTTTTTTTTTTTCTTCCCCCTTTTATTTGAATAATGTCTGTGAAAAACCATTTGCTTTAATTCCTGACACAAGGCGGTTAGTTTACACTGGAGGCAGCTGCTCTGTGAGCTCGAGCCAACCCTGTCTTGTCCTAGATTCATTGCAATCTGGCCAGATTGTCACATATATTTTTAGTTTATGATGGTCTCCTAATACAATTCCAGCTTCTACACAGAGTCTTTCCAGCAGTCTAATGACTAGTTCAGGTTAATGAACTTCAGACCAACTAACTGGCCATTAATCTTCAGGAAATATCCTTCCTCTCTGTAACATATGCAATGTCAATCAGTGTCCTGTGCTTAAAAGAGTCACAGTCACGCTGCTCAGAAGTAATCAGACCCATGAACAGAAATAAAACATAAAACCTAAACGCAAATCTAACTCCCTCCCTCATTCTTTCCTCCCCTCAAAAGTAAGAAGAGTTTTGTCAGAGGAGGAAAAATTATTGTTTCCTCTAGTTCTTTGATACTTCTGCTAAGCACCAACACGCTCTAAAACTTCCTCATCATGAACAGACCCAAAATAAATGAGGAAAAAGAGTTTGAAAAGAAAAATGCTGAGGCTAAAGCTGCTTTCCCACCTTGGCTTCAGCTAGGAAATATCTGCACTGTGTTAATTATCACCTGCGAGACCAACTGGGGAAGGAAGCTATGCATACACCTCGCTGAAATAGGGGTATTTCCAGTGGAATAAAGGAGCTATTATTTGCCCCACGCAGGGGTGGGAGGCGCGACGCTGAAGAGGGGCCGAGGAGCCTGGCTCCATCCTGCTAGGACCTCCCTGCGGGGCTCATAAATTTGTAACGGGCTGTAGGTTAAAACTGCCAAAAGACAAAATGTTGGTCTGCTGGTGTCCTGCCATCTTGCCAGAGAGAGGCGGCTGGACGTAACCGGCACACGCGTGATGTCACGTCCCTGAAATGAGGTGTCACCTCCCTGTAATTGGTCAGATTTAGTGGAGCCTATAAAACAGATTGCTCTGAAGCTACTGTCTGAAACAGCAAAACCTGGAGCCAATTTACTAAACATAATTTATTCCAGGCCCTTTGTTGCAATAAACAGAGCTCTTCAGCCTTCTCAAACACACAGACAGTAGGGAGCTCTGTGCTTATGGGAGTTTTTTCAGATTGTTCAGCTCAAACCTATCTAAATGCAAAATCTCACATTCACAAATACTGTGTAGGTTTCCGATGGGTCTCCTGGCGTCATAAAGTCCAGAGCTGAAAGGACTGTGACCCATCTGCAAACACACACTTTTTTAACAGTAGTTCATGTAACTCTCAGTTTAATTCCATAACAAAAACCTGTATGGAATTGGAGGATAATTTAAAACCTGTCTCCAGTACTAGTTTTCCGAGGCCATTTTAAAATTCAGAATTTTGTACTCCGATAAAGAAGACAATGAAAACAGGCCCCAGCAAATAAAGAAAAAGCAATTAACCAAATGGTATAGCTCAGTTATACTGAATCTAGCAATGTTACAAATTGCAAGTAACTGCTGAAAATCTAGAGCAACCTTTGAGTTGGCTCATGTTGATTAAAAAAGAGTTAGAATAGAATAGAAAAATGTCTGAGAATCACTATGGACTTATAAGTAGGCTGAGTAAGTTACCTAGGCCATTTAGTCTCAATACGTAAACTATTATCTCTGATGCCTGAGTTTTTCTTTCTTCTCCTCAGCTATCCCTGTCTGAGATCTTGGGGTTTTATTTTATTTTTCCATGGAGTGAGAAGAGAGTAAAAGATGTCCCTTGCAAACATCAATCAAATAGCATGTTTAGCTTGTTAGACAAACATATTGCTTTAAAGGATTTAAAACTAATTAGCTGCAAAAAGAAACAAAAAGTACCCCACCTACAATTCAAATGCATTGAAAGGTACGTTATCTGTTTACTCATATTGTACACATACTTTATATATATGCATACAAATTTAAAGCATGTTACTTTAACTGCAAACATAGATATATGTTTCCAATGCATTTACTTGTAGCTGTCTCATCTGTAAATTATCACACATATTCCAAGAGGAAAATTACTATGGTTGTCTACTGTGTAGTTCAAAACTGTACTATAATCATGATCTGGATATCAAATATTCTGTGTCAATAAAAGGGAAAACTACAAGCATACATGAGTCAGATTAATAACTCATAAAATAAAAAAGACTAAAAATAAAATTATATCTCCAGACTCACTTAACATCCTTAACTTACTTTTTAAATAACAAAGATGACATTCATCCAGAGCACAATGAAACTATGTTCTTGTACCCCTTAGATAAACAGTCTGTTGATATATTATTTGGCAGAGGAGGCTTTCCTCTTCATTGTGAAATCTCAGTTTAAAGCTAACTCCATCCAAGAACTGGTAAACAGTATTATTCATCACTATTCTCCCATTTATTAAGTAGCTTTTGTGCAGCTTATAGTGCAGCAAATGTTCTCTTCCAGGATTCTGAAAAATACTTATTTTTACAAAAACCCCAGATCAGCAGTACATCACTCCCCAACGTTAGTGAAAATTACTGAATAAAAAGATAATGCTACAATCAAAAAAATTACATGAGTCTACAGTAGGTGATTTTTTTTGTTTTGGTTTGGGTTTTTTGCTTAAATCATTGGTTTTAGTATATCTGGTTTTGCCGTAAAGCAGACCTTGCTATTGTTACATATCCAGATGAATAGTAAAGACTGATAGGATGCATAACCCAGCTTATAATGAGTTTTACAAAGCTTTACAGGCTTTACCTTTACTGAGCTCCTCACAGGATTTATACCCTATCCATTCAACACCAGTAATTTGGAAGGCAAGAAAAATGTCTGCTCTAATTCTCACTTGAGAAGAGCCAAGTAGAGCAAAGAAAAATGAAGAGGCTGAGAGACAAGGAGGATGCAACTGAGGGAACAAAGAGTCAGCAAGAGATCTGTTTTTATTGCAGAGAACCATCTGATAATAAATAAAGTTCTCCAATGGGTAGAAAATATGTTTGAGGATTACATTGGATTTTTTGTTCATTAAGATAAAGATAAACTCAAGCTAAAGTAAAAATGGAGACAAAGGAAGTAAAACATGAGAGAAGAAGAATGAAGGAACTCACTTATTTGGTTTATTTTTTATAGTTTTCTGCATCTTTCTGAAGCTAGTCTACTGATAGAAGCATTTATAAAAGGCATGTAGTCTGTTTGGAGATAAATACTGGTAAGAATGGGTAACCTTTCTAGAGCGGTCTGTGTCACACTGCTGTGAAGAGCTTATCTGACCATGAAATTTACTATCAGGCACTTAAAATTATACACATAGGAAATGAGCACTTTATCCTCAAAAGATACCAGGATATTTTTCAGGTCAGTGTCAGTGGGGTCAGGATTACACCCAAAGATTTCACGTAGACGTAGAAGAAATCCTTTCAGAATGTGACAGATAGACAGCCATGCACACAGACATGTTATATATCACCAGAAACAGTGATTCTGAGAAGTTTTATCTGTGGCATTGTATCTTTTGGACATATGATGCATAAATCCAAGACTGATGATAAAACAAATGCTACTCTCTAACCCTAATTCTTTGTATATTTTGTCTCCTTAAAAAAACGAAAAAGAAAATCAGGCCTATAGTTTTACATTCTATAGCCTGTTTCTCAAGCACAATGTCTATTGTCCAAGAAAAAGGATGGGATGGAAAGCAACTTGTCATCTGATAATGAGGAGGTAGGCAGATGAATAAAATGTCCCACCAGTCAGATGTGCAACTGATATCTTCCACACATAAATATCTACATGCCTTTAACTCTAAAGTTAGATGCACATGTATCTCAGATGGATTTTTTTCTTTTTTTTTCTTTTTCTTGGTGGAAGGAACTGTGACTTCAGATATTACGTCTGTAATAACAGCTTCCCATAGTCTCTTTATTTAGAACGACATGAGAACACCCTCATGTTTGATCACTAAAAAAAAAAGAAAGGAAAAGAAAAAACACAAGCTGAAGAAGAAAGCAGTGTATGGCACGATTTAGCAACACATTAAGAATCAAAAGGAACCCTAAGCCAAACCTCAGTGTTACATTATTTTAAGTACAGCATGTTTCCCCAGCAGGCCAAAAAAACTTCTCAAGCTATGAAAAGTGATTCTAAGACGGGTTTTGTAAGTTTGGTATCCAAGAAAAGAAAAAGGCAGTAGGATGAAAATTCCTAGAGACATTAATGAAAAGGTAGACTAGATGAAAACCACTTCCTGCCGAGTACCGTGACGTCTGAAGGTTTTCAAAGGAGCCAGAGAATTTTCCTCTAAAATGTCTGTCACCACCTGCAGCACTTGGGGTGGCTTGGCTCAGCTCTGAATAAAGCAGACGGGGAGAGAATGCATGCAGGAAGCTTTGCCTGTGGAACAGCCTTGGCCTGCTGTTGAGAAAATACTGAAAAGCCAGAAAAGTGTCATGGTGGCCACCAGAGAAAAGAAATGCTCATTTTGGGGAGACCTGCCTGAACATTTAAACACTAACAGATTGCATTTGTTCTGCTAAAACCTGAATTAACCCCAGGCAGCACTGTCAAGCCAGCTAAACCACTGACCCYGCAACTACCATTCTTTTGCTGGAAGAAACATATACCTACAATGGCCAACTCAAAGGAAGGATTACAGTCTCTTTTTTACCTCCAGGAATTCTTGCCAGTGTTTTGCTATGGAAAAACTGTTCTCTGTACCTCCTTTCATAAGAGACCTTCCAACTTCTGCGGGGGTGGAGCATGAGTCCTCTAGCAGTGCCAGTTCTATTACCAGAGGTCTGGACTGGCTGGTCACCAGTAGCTAGTGGCAATGGGGTATTTTACAGATTAGTTACTTGAACGGAGACTTGCCCTACCATGTATTTTGCATGCTTGTGAAAAACCCAGCTTGATGGGAAGATCATGTAGCATTCTGGTAAAATTTGTCATGAATCAAGTCCAGACTTACTTCTAAGCATGATACAGCAGCAAGGTAAATAATAGTACATACTCTGAAAGCGTATAGCCAGTGAGCTGTCTGCATGGATATATCTATAGAGGCAAGCAGGTAGGGCTCTTCTGTCGTACCTGTCCAAGCAATGCAGACCTAAGCCAGCTCCTACTGTTGTATGGCTCCATTAACTGCATACTATACAACAATATATTACACATTTCAGCTATACATGCATCAGAAGTATGCACCAGAAGCCAGCCAACTCTGTGTGCAGGAAGAAATACCTTGGTTCTGCCCGCAGCTACTCAGCCCATCCATACAATCATAAGCCAGCAGACCCTACTAAAAAAAAACCCAACCAGAAAAAAAAACAAACAAACAAATTCTCCCCAAAATTGAAAGAAATAAAGGAATGAAGATTTACATTTACAAATATATTTATAATCTTAATTTCTTTTCACAGCAAATACTTTATTGTGCTAAAATTTGTAGCTAGATTTATCCGATGTAAGCGGGAATGTATTGACAACTAGTTTGGAATTTTGCTTAAATGCTTGTAGACACAGCTGTATCTAAAAGCTGCCTACAGGACTCTCAGAGAAAACTAGAATGTTACAAATAATAAGGACAGGCAACTGCATGTGGCAGTTGGCGTGTTAATATAATTAACCATTTTTTGAATTATTTCTATTGTACTAATCCTGATAGGATGTTTCATTAACTGCCAGTATTACCTAGGTCATTGTGAGCTGTGTAAAAGTTTGATCTGATAGTTTTCAAAAGAATTCAGGCTAATACAGTTTAGCGGTGGTTAAAAAATGTGCACTTCATATGGCAGCTGGGCTTTGATCAAATATGTTCGCTGTATATTCAATGGCATATTTTCATGGAATTCCTTTCATTGACGTATGGCCTCATTATTTGATGCACTGTCAGTGAACTCTGTGCAGCACAGTCTGCAGGGCTTTAATAGATAAACTACAGTATAGGGAGAGACATGCCGGAAGGATTTTAATTTACACTTCCAACAAATTTTGATTTAATAATTCATGACTATACACTTGAACTCTATTGGAGGAGGGTTTTTTATATCCATGGCCCAACTAATTTTGGATCAACATTCTGTGCAGTCCATATGTAAAATGATATACATATGAACGTTACACTGCAGTGCAATGATCTGTGTTGGCACATTAACCCAGTTATTATATTGTTAGGCTGAACGCATTTGCTTTCTTCCTAGTTTTTTTTAAATGTTTGATTTYATTTACATTTGGAGGATGTGTGACAGGGAGCCAGCAGAGCCACTATAACACATCCCATTTGTAAGCTTACACAATTCACTAACTGAATGTGGACCTACTCCTCTTGACGGGTTTCCCTCAGGTACTCATCACCACAGCACCCGAGCAGTTTAAAATCTTTAATGCCTCTATTCTCTACCCTCTACCCTTGTCATTATGAGTTAATTGATTTTTTTTTAATGTTACCATAGGAGATGACATCACTTGCATAAGGTCACACCAGCAGTTAGGATCAGTACCCACATCCCCTCGATGTCCAGGCAGTGCCTTAGTCACCCAGCCACCTTCTCACCAGGGACTACGCATTGCTGGCTGTGATTCCTGCGGCGAGATCGATGACTCACATACCACTTCTTCCAGTGTTTCACTCTTGATTTAAGCCCTCGTGCAAACTGCAGAAAATTACAAGCAATCACAGTTTCATTTTCCATAAACAAGAACTTCACAGAGCTGCGTAAGGAGTAACATGTGGCCAGTGTAAGTTCAGACAGCAGGTTATCAAAGCTTTAACAGTCCCGTGTTCACTGATCACCAACTTTACCCTTTTCAAGGGTTAGAACATGCTGCTATCAGACCCTAAGAGAACTTTCTGCTTGTGTTGCAGCAGAAATCAATTTATATTTGGTGCAATAGAGTTGTTTTGCTGGTCTATTTTTAAGCTGCTTTGTGAAGGGTGTTAGCATGACAGTTCCTGGAATCTGAAACAGCCATACTGAAAAAGAAAACAAGAATTCAGGCATCACCACCACCATTCAACGCAGAACTATTTCCACTTTGGTTTAAAACCACAATAACTTTCCTTTGTCTCGTGAGGACAAAGTGAGGACACAGAGTGCACAGATGAATCAATACTTCACTGAAAAATAGCACAGCTTTTTAGACAGTTAACCAGTTAGTTACTGGGGAGTTGCCATAACCAGAAGATTAATACAAAAAAAGGTAGAATGTAAAACACCACCTCTAATTTACTTCTCCCCAGTAGACACTTGTCCCCTAAGATGATGAGGCAGTCTTGATCTTGAGTGAGTTCTTAATCACCTGCAAGGATGGTCAACACTGGAACAGGGGCTCAGAGAAGTTGTGGATTCTCCATCTTTGCAGACATTTGAAACTCGACTGGACATAGCTCTGAGCAATCTGATCCAAAGCTGAAGTTATCCATCCTTTGAGCTGCAAATGGGACCATATGACCTCCTGATGTCCCTTCCAACCTAAATTTTTCTATTAGTTCTTTTAACAGCTAATGGACAGAGGAATAACTGAACTGGATCACACACTGAAGGTCTTCAGCAACATCCATCACCATTCCCACTGATCAATGTAAGGCTCTGACAGCCATCAAGTGGCTTTTCCTATTCTCTAGTGATCACCCTTATCTTTCCAAGGACTATTCTGATGAGGGCAACCCCTACCTGATATGCTCACAAATCAACTCCTTTACTACTGAAATCTGACTGAAATCAGGAATGCTTTCCTTTTATAAAACTGTCCGAAAGCTGCAGTAATTCAAGAGCTGATTCACAAGCAGAACATAAATCCCTGTATCAAGAATAGCAATGTGTGCATAGGACAAGTGAAGTACACACAGAATAGGTATAGACATTGCATTAGCTATATAACTTAATCCAATATCTCAAGGCTGCCAGGTATTTTTCACCCACGCAGTCCTGGTTTGCCCATCCCATGAGAACTAAACACAGAACTGGGTGTCAAAATTATTGACACTGTATTTGAAATAATGCTTTTCTCTGCACTGATGAGACAAGAAGGGGACTTCTTCCAGGATTCCTCCATTGGAGCTAGAAGAGGAAGCTGGGTGAGAAATATCACTGGATGGACTGCTGACACCCAAACCAAGCCAACAAGTTCTGCTCACCCAGAAGACAAAATATCAGCTGTGTGTTCCAGCCTGACCTCTCTTTTCTGTCCAAATTAGCAACTCCCTCCTGCTAGTCTATTATCTCCCAGTTGGATCAAGAAGTGGAAGCCACTGTAGTTACTACATTAAATGCTTCTTAAGGTTGTGGGGAGAAAAATAAAGGATTTGGCCTCCATGCCGGCTTAGCTAGAAAAGGGATGTGGTGGAGAAGATTAAGTTGTGTTTCCATAGCCACGGCTGAGCAGGTGGCAAACATCCATCACAGGTGCTTGTTCTACAGAGGATCCCACTCCCTGGTAAAACAGGCACCCCCCAAAGAAACCAGGGCTTGAAGATATCCAGGACTCTTCATGTCAGATGAGCCCTATGTAAGTTTATGAAACCCCTTGGGATCATTGTGATTAACTATCTTCCTTAAGCTATTCCCCACTGGGCTTTAGTGCTTTTAAACCACTGACCCCTTGAATTAAAGAGGTAGATTTCTCTTTTCACAGCTGTGACTCAACACAGGGAGGAATTCAGAGACATCTGAAAACAAAGCCAGGCAGAGTTTAAACCAAAATCCTTCAATGACAGATTTAGAGAGTGATGGCTGCAGCTGGAGCTTACAAATATAACAACTAACTAAATGAGCATGCATTATACAAAAGCCTTACATGGACAGACCCTGTGAAGGGCAATTTCTTCACAAGGAACCAGAAAAACARAACTACTAGGAATAAATCATCAGAAAAACTAGATATTGGCTGTTCAAAAGGAACCTTGGTCCATGGGTCCTTCAGCAAACTAAATGGTAACCACCTCTAAAATGAGGAGATAGGTGATAAACTGTTAGACAAATTAATCCTTGATTTTTTAATATTTTTCTTTTAATCTGCAATGCAAAACTGAAATTCCTGTGCCTGGAGAGGAATAAAACACTAATAAGATGTAGTTTTTAGAACTTATATAATACCTTTCATACATTCAATTTAAAACATACAATAACTAGTACATACATTACTGAGTCTTTGCAAAGGAAATGTATTCCTACTATTCCAGTTTCACAGCTGGGGGAAGCTGATGCTAAATGTACTCAGTAGCCATCCTAGGAGGACTTGAAGTGAATAAGCAGTGGAATCAGATTATATTAATTAATAGTTATCAATGCCACTATCTTAAACATGATATGCTTCTTTCTACCCAGTCGAATGAGCTACCTGAAACAGCATATCAGTTTTAAACAAACATGCACAAGTGTAAGGATGAACTTTATAAAATGCAACAAATATCTTGAAGATACTCAAGCATGGAACACGGTCACAGAGGAATAAACCTATTTATTCCATAAATCAATATATAACCTATTTATGTGACCATCTTCACACAGTACTGCAAAAGCAAAAGAGAGCTGTCTGCTCAGCTGGGGTATGCGACCTGCATTAATGGCACAGGGAATAATGTACTTGCACTCAGACCCAGGACTGACTGATGTCAAACGAAGTTCAACCATTCATATTAATGGGGATCAGCATTTGTCTGAGGGAATGGAAGTCTCTTAGAACTTAGGGTCATGAATTGACAAGCTATCGAACATTTTCTCTGTTGTGCTGACCATCCTCCATCCTCAATGAGATCAGCTGTCTAGACCCTTAGTCTCACTACAGCTGCTTTGTGCTCCTCCTGAGGCACAGAAAGAGCTCATTGCTAATTCTTTCTGTGTAATGTGCAATGCAGGGTGAGGTCTCACAACTCCCTTTCTAGGACACACAGAATAGTCACATTTCTCCGGAACCCAGGAAAAACATAGACACATACACGTAAACTGTGAGTTTTGTTATTCTGGAGATCTGTGATTGACTAAGACATATGGTGACAGAAGTGCCATTAATGACAAAAAAAAAAGCCCACTGAAAGCGTCATCTAAAAAGAACAAAGATGACTAACAATTTGTACCAAGAAAATTATTGCTAAACTGCTACCGTCTCACACCATTAATAAACTGGGAGGAGGCAAAAAGCAGTTTTTCTTTCAGATGGAGTTTCTGGAAAAATACCTTCTCACAGCATTTTTTCTTGACAGGTTCCAGAGTATCTATAAGCCCGTGGGTTGTAATCACTCTAATGATCAGCAAGCAGATATTTCAGACGGCTGATACAAGTCTGTGGCTGATATCATCTGCCAAAACATTAAAATATGCAAAGAAAAACACTGCAGAAGAATTTTGTTCTTCTTAATATTAAGTAGAGCAATTTTGGGAGTAAGGACAGTTATAATTTCCACCATCATCAATACTCATCATATTAAGAACAACAGTAATAAAACTGACAACCATAACTTTTTTTTTTTAACTTTTTTCRCAACAACAATTCTGCCAGAGGCAAATTTAAATTTTATGGATGATAAGAAAGTAGGCTGTTTCCAGTGACATTTACAAGTTATAACCCAGCTCTGGCAGTCAGGACATGCAGAGTGAGTCAACTCAAAAAACCCACTCAAACCTTGGCAGCTCTATTCCTTTAGAGGCACCTCAGCCACATTCTTGTTTTTCAGAAGTGCTTGTATAAACATTAAAAAACACAAAACAATAAAAAGATAAGAATCCAACGTGTAAGGCCAATCCTAACAAAGGATGAGACAAATGAAAAAACCAAGATTAAAATAAATGCCTTATGTGCATAATAAATTTCAGTATTATGAGTCACTGAATTGACTCATGAACTATGAATGGACCATGCCTCTTTTAATTGTTCCACATAACAATCTCCTTTCTGAAGAAAAGGAACATCTTTAGCAGACATAGTTGCTACAGCTGATTGTTTCTTTGTTTATCAATAGTATATGTGTACTATAGTGCAAGGTATGGTGCTTAAGTTTGGTTACAGGTTTAGAAAGCATCACGTAGGACGTAGGAGAYGTGCAGCTAGATCAGCAAATGCCTTCTGTATATACTTGGAGAATTACCAGGAGAAATCACTAAGAAAACAATGCAAATCTATTCCTCACAGTAATATAAGATGAAATGGAAAAGCTAAAAAAGCAAGACTGCAAACCTTTGCAGTCAGTAACTGAGAAAGTAATCACATTTGAGCTTCTTTCAACATTAAAGTTGTCTCTCAATTTGCTTTCCTTAGCAATATGTATCACAAAACACATTACTGATTTTCTACATTTAAGCAGTTCTGGGTTTTCTCCACCTTCAACATTCATTTCCTGTTCCAGAAAAAAACCCTCTCATACAACAACTCCTTACTTAAATAAGAACATAAAAATGTTTGTAATGGCAAGACTGAAGGCTCATCCAGTCTAGCAGTCTGTTTTCAACAGTAAGTGTAAGGAAGAATAAGAATAGAACATTTATATATGATATTTCCCCACCCTTAGTGCTCCCCCTTCTCTCCATCTATTTTCAGCTCAGGAGATTTCCTGAGCCTATTGTGGCTTGTCTGTTTTGTGACCCCCAAGTAGATATCACTTTCAAGTACTTGTCCAGCCTCCCTTTGAGCCCTTGTAAAATTCTTGCATCTGCAACACCATCTGGCAAACAATTTTGTATGTCTACTACCCAACGTGTGAAGAACCACTTCCAATACCAACAATGCAATGTGACAACATATTAATTTCCCCTCATATACCGCCACCTTCATAATATTAGCCAGAAAGTAGATCCCACTGGGTAATAAAAATAGAATCATAGAATCATAGAATAGTTTGGGTTGGAAGGGACATTTAAAGGTCATCTAGTCCAACCCCCCTGCCATGGACAGGGACATCTTCAACCAGATCAGGTTGCTCAGAGCCCCGTCCAACCTGACCTTGAATGTTTCCAGGGATCGGGCATCTACCACGTCTCTGGGAAACCTGGTCCAGTGTTTCACCACCCTCAGCGTAAAAAATTTCTTCCTTCTATCTAGTCTGAATCTACCCTCTTTTAGTTCAAAACCATTACCCCTTGTCCTATCGCAACAGGCCCTACTAAAAAGTCTGTCCCCAAATAAGAAAATTCTCATCCGTTTTGACATTAGAGGCATTATGCATGCTACCTCATTATTTTACTTTGTATAATAGACTCACAGAGTGGCAGGGAAATTAGGAGAAAATTGGTCAGAGAAAATTAAGAAGGTGATAGTAGTGGTCAGCTTCAATGAGTGTTTGCTGCTGAAGAAAAATATCTTGCTATGGTCACTGCACAAGATGAGATGTAACATTTCACAACTAAATCTTTGTCAGAATCCATGACCTGCTTTGAACATCCAACCAAAGAGGTTTTTGCCAAGGTTGGCAAATACATGGGTGGGGCAAAATCACAGCTTAGATCAGTGAAAGAGAAACCCTCGAGGTTTCACAGCCAACAGTGGCTCAACACCAGTAGCAGAAGGGCTCCCACTCATTGTTCTTGGTGAATACCTTCAGGCGGTAGGATGGAAAAAGCATCCCAGCACCCAGCAGTTGGGTAGCTCTGTCACCTCTCTCCCTGACAAGGCCCTCTGCCTCTCTCACATTGCAGCAAAATTCAATTTTACTGTACTGAGATGGCCAGGTTTTCCCACATGCAGAACTTTTACTCTCATTATAAATGAAATAAAAGAGGGGGACAAAAGGGTTTTACTTTTGCACAAGTTGATAATATATCTTTAAAATCTTCTGTTCTCAAAATTGTTAGGATAAATAATTTAAAAAACGTATTTTAAGATTTACGCTATAAACTGACTATATGGAAATACAGTTATAAGGTGTCATGGTTTAACCCCAGCCGGCAACTAAGCCCCACACAGCCGCTCGCTCACTCCCCCATGGTGGGATGGGGGAGAGAATTGGAAGGGTAAGAGTGAGAAAACTTGTGGGTTGAGATAAAGACAGTTTAATAGATAAAAGCAAAAGCTGCGCATGCAAGCAAAGCAAAACAAGGAATTCATTCMCTGCTACCCATCGGCAGGCAGGTGTTCAGCCATCTCCAGGAAAGCAGGGCTCCATCACACGTAACGGTTACTTGGGAAGACAAACGCCATCCGAACRTCCGAACGTCCCCCCTTCCTTCTTCTTCCCCCAGCTCTATGTGCTGAGCATGACGTCATATGGTGTGGAATATCCCTTTGGTCAGYTGGGGTCAGCTGTCCCGGCTGTGTCCCCTCCCAGCTTCTTGTGCACCCCCAGCCTGCTCGCTGGTGGGGTGGGGTGAGAAGCAGAAGAGGCCTTGACTCTGTGTAAGCACTGCTCAGCAATAACGAAAACATCCCTGTGTGTGTTATCAACACTGTTTCCAGCACTAATCCAAAACATAGCACAAATCCATCCTAGCTACTATGAAGAAAATTAACTCTATCCCAGACAAAACCAGCACATAAGCTCTATTAAGCTTCATCTTTCAAGGTGTGAGCGCTGTAAGAAACAGCATCTTGCAATTTAGAACAGTAAAATTGTGAAGATTTATGCCTTCCATTGAAACATCTGGTCTTACCCACTCTTGGTGCCAGAATGGCAGACTGGATGATCTACTTGTTTATTCCCGTCAGTGTTTCCTTGACTCCTGGACTTTACGTTAAGACATGATGAACATCTTACTCCCACTGGAGAATTTTTACTCTCATGAAGTCAATAGGTCAGAACTTGAAATTTATAGCTCATGAAAGGGATTCCTCATTTGAGTTTGTTATATTCTAGTGGATCAGTAGACAAATACAAACACTAAAAAAAAAATGTACTTTATATACTCCATACTTATACTTTATACATGCATAGTCATTAAGTTAAAGGCCTGTCAGAATACAGCTTCTTCAGCAATATCCCACATAGTGAATCATGAGGGGTAGTAAATATCCAAATGGGTTACATCTCATAGAAATACTACAGTAAGCCCTATAGAAAAAAGTTCCTTTCCTTCTACAACAAGAAAGTTTTCAACTCATTATTATAAACTGTAATTATTCCAAAGGATCAAATTAGTTATATTTACTTATTTAGAATTAAAAATTACTTCGTTCTTTTGATTATATCTATCAAAAGTCAAGTTTCAAGTTAAGTTAGTATCTGCAGTGGATCACAATAATGTAATGACATTTCTGTCATTGCCTAGTGAGTTTTAGAGCTGTTTCAAAATATACACATATTCAAAAGTCCTGTGACTTTTTTTATCAAAAACTAACATGAAAACAATGATGGAAAACGTTACACTTTCTGAAAAAAAAACCCTCATTAAGTTTTAAAACAGAAAAGTTACACCTTCTTTTTCAGTTACAGCTACTTTTAAGATTTTCCAAAGGTAGCTACAATTTGGCTTTGATCCTACTATTGCAAAGTGCCAGAAATACCTAATTACAGCAGGGAAAATGTTGTGTGCACACATATGTATGTGTTTGTCTACAGTCTGCATGAGCAATTGGAAAATATCCAACATATACACACAGCAAACCACATAATTAAAATTACTCTTCTACAGAGTAAATTTGTCTTTAAAGTAGAAAATAATGGAAGGACAGCAGAGACTTCTCAGTACTAAAACAGAATGCTTCATTTAATGAGTAATCCCTGGAGCACATGGATGTTTACCTCACTCTGGGCAAGCTCAAGTGCATGGACAGACAATTACAGTACTTCAGCTGATGTACAATAACTTGTTAAGCAGCTGTAATGCAACAACGTTCTTTCATGGGCTTATAGACTGCATTTCCATATTTTCCTCCATGCCAATATGACTTTTGACTCCCAAATATTAAATGGCTAAAAAATATCAGCATGTTCAAAGTTAGAATGCCTGAATCTGGATCCATAAAGCACTAGAGACTGGTAAAAACTGGAACCTATGTCTGAAGTGTCTCCAAGTTTGGCAGGTACTGTGTCTGAATCCACTCTGCCTTCAGAAAAATAAAATAACAATAATTAAAAAAAAAGACAGACAAGATTTTGCAATAGGAAAAACACAATACAGTTATGTTGCATTGTTTCTTAGATGAATAATGGCTGGATAGCAGACTTATTAATATGACCAATTGGTTGAATATGATTCAAAAAAAAATTTTTAAAATGTAGACATAGGCTGTAGATTAACAGTAAATGCTGGCAAATGGCTTCAAAGAGTCTCCAAGTTTTGCTTTGGGAGAACGGAAAAAGGAGAAAGGATACTGCTAAAGCTTCACTTCCCACCACTTTTACACCACTGCCTCTTGTCAAAGTGTAGGGTGCAAAGTTCTGAGACTGATATTTGGCAAAAGCACTTAAATTATAAAAAAAAGAAAATCKAATAGATGAATCAGGAGTTACAATGAACATGGAACCTCTCAGTATAACATTAGCTTTCTTTCAGCTATGTTTTAATGTTTCATCATGTACGTAGGACACAGATTTCATTGCTTTGGTCAGTCCTGCAGAGGTTATTGAGCACCTTCTTTGGTGTGGTGACTCTACACTTAATGAAATCTGTGAAAGCTGAAGGCAGTACTTCAAACTATTAATTAATTTTCTAGGTTTTTAGACTTTATATAAAAATCTTATTTTTCTATAATTTCATATTACTAGGTAAGGAAAGTTAAATACAAGCAGAGAATATACACTGTACTGCTTTGTAATATGTGAACTATAGAATCTCAGAAATGCCCACTTCTCTGTATTTCTTTCAATGTATTTCATCCAAACTTCTGGCTGCCAATGTAAAAGCAGTTTTAAAGTGATTTGTAATGTTGTTATATCCATAATAGTCTAAGGGTATAAATGATGCAAGATTCACAGAAAAGTAACTTGTGCATACTCAGATATAGGCATACAAGGTATGTATATGTGTGTCTTGTTCCATAGGGAATTATTGTGATTCACAGCACCTGAGTATGAGTTTCCAGCTTATTATGATCTTATTTCTTAAACATTAAAAATAGAATGCATTTTAGAGGCTTTTTTTTTTTTTAATGTAGCAGAAAGTACCAATCAATGGTCATCTATATTTTTGTTGGCATAGTTCTGTATTTCACACAAGAGACCTTTGATATCAAAGCATGGCTGAAATATCAAAATTCCTTCAAATACTTATCTCTTTTAATGATAACTACAGCTGCACTCAAAAGCTGCTGCCCTTGGTATCACTTACATTCCCACAGGAATATAAATCTCTGAGAGGCAAGGGTTTAAAAAAGGTATTCTTCTCAGGGCACTGGAGAAACACACGGCTTTATTCTTTTGATGCTGCATAATAGTATTATTGGGTTAACATGCTGAAATATACGTTCTTTCTTTTTTTTTTTCCTGAAGCTTATCTACTCTTACAATATTAATCTGAAAACAGGCCAAAAGAAAAACCAGGAAGAGAGATCCAACAAATTCAGAATTCAAATACTGTTATTTGGGCCACTGAACATCTTCAGTGGAAGCAATTTAGTCCAAGGCATGGGAATATTGAAAAAGAAACATTATGAAGAGACACTAGTGAAAGCTGGTTGCTATCTGTTTGAGATCAAAGAGGATCAAAGCAAATACGAAATTCTCTTGTAGATGAGGTAATAATGTACCTAGTGATCTTGAAATGAATTGTTTAATTATTCATATTTCTACATTTCATTTTAAAAGGTGTGCACTTAAATCCCATGAGTAATCCAACAATGATAATCACAAAATAGTAATATAAAATTAAATTTAAAACCGAGATCTATTCCATCCTTGAATCATAATTATTTCTTTCATCATGGTAATGCCACATTGTTTTTAAAACCTAGTGTCTATATTTGTTTAATTTAATTCATAAACCCCTGGTTATCACTGCAATTTTACTCATACATGAGTTATTTAATGTGCACTTCTATAGCTGTTTGATGTATATTTCCAAAACCAGAAAAAAACTAAGACCTAGAGACACCTCACCACCTCTTGCAGAACTGTCACTCATGCTATGAATAAAGCATAAGCTTAGAAAAACATCATCACCCGACAAACAAATAGCATTTTCTGAACCAAATACATGTGTCTGGAATTGTGCTCTCTAGCTAATTGGAGGCAGGCTCTGGTGCCATACCACAGGACGCCACAGTTGAGAAATCCCTCAAACTGGTCATGCAGAGTTCAGTGTGCCGTGCAACGGCAATTGCTTAACTCTGGGGGCAGGAGGCATGGCAAGAAATCTCAGGAACCAGACTGGGAAACAATGCTGTCATTTGTCATGCACAACCTCAGCAGTGCGAGGAAGCCAGCGAGAAGGACAGGGACCGGAGCGAAGCTGCCCGTAAAGCAGCGATGTGCCATTGCAAAGGGCGAGCCCCGGTCTGGGGATGGCTGGGGCTGTTGTACAGTGGAAGAGCCCTGGGGGGGATGAAGGGTAGACAAGAGCAAGAAAGGATGAGGCCTCCTGAGCAAACTGGAGGCCAGCACCTGTTCCCGCAAGTGCTGCCCCAAATCACCACTGCATCTGCATTCGGCTGTGTCAAGGTGGACTGGGGCAAGCCTATGCCTGGGACACCACGGTGATTGGCATGGGAGGTATTATTGCCTCTTGTTAGTCGTCTTCTCAAAAATGGAGGAACACCTAGATGAAACAGAAATTATTCGCTATCCAAATAGCAAAAGTTGAATGGGAACATGCATACCCGCAGCTGGCAGATTGTCTTACCCAAGGAGAATATCAAACTTGATCACAAGACACCCAAAACCTCTATGCTTATGTTAAGCACCTAATTCTAAACTGATGTTTAATTTAGAAAGCTACTGCTGCAAGACAGTTAGCTATGACTCCCTGATATATCCAAAGACAGACAGAGAAACAAAAAAACGACTGAAGGAGCTTGGTCACTCTCAAAAGCCTGTTCTAATTTTTAAAATGCAATAGGTGCAAGTAATGAACTAAAGGATACATTCACTGGGTTCTGGCCCAGTCTGATATCCAAGTTGGAGGACAGAAAATTTYGAAACTCTGCAACAACTCCTCTCCTTCTTTCCTGTGTGTCAGACTAACCCTGGCCCTGAGTGTATCTTCTAGTTCAGCCTTGTCCAACATGTGGTTCCAGGCAGGATGTTGCCTGTAAAACCCTCATGCGCTAATTCAACTAATTGGAGCATTCAAAATAAAAGCAGAGCTTTCAGAGGGGGACCAAAAGGCAATGTTGCCTTTCCGACAGTAACATGCTATCAGCCACAGCCAAGGTTGAGAACTCATGCGTTAGTGAGGCATTGAGCTAACATGTCTTCACAAAAACCATTCGACCCGATCAGCCAAACTGTAGACCTTGATTCATCCGTCTGACAGCCCTGTTCAGCCCTGCTGGGTTGGACTTTGCCCAGTGCCACTGCTGGGAAGCTGCAGAGCATCTCTGTGAAAAGCACCTGCAAAAGGCGCGGAGGGGGAGGGAGGAACACTTCAGACTTGGTAAAACAGGTTTAATAGATTTGGAAGTGGAAAAGGGCTGAGCTGAATACCCTGTGTGAACTGACTATAGGAACAATACCCAAACAAAAGACAATCTAACACAACTGTTACAACAAAGCCAGTTCTGAAAGACAACATCTGACAAGGCAACATCTTTTTTAAAAATCCTCAGGATATTAACTGCATATTTGTGTGTTGTATTAAGAAGACTAACGTCATGACAACAGCTCAATTTAACACAAACAATAGGCCAATAAATACAATACTAGTACTTTAAAATAATTAAATAACCATTTGTTCTTGCATTTATGTTGCTTCCAAATACTGGCAGAATTCCTTCAAATAAACAAACAGCTCTTTTTTTTTCTTAATTTTTAAAGATTACATGTTGGCAGTAATTTAGGCAAATCTGGACATTTGTTCCATTCATCTGAGGTGAAAAAAACAAAGACAAATCTATCACATTGCATTTTCACTCTTAGAAAGCCAAAACAAGGGCCCTCCAGGGAACAAGATGTTTAATTATAAACTATCACTGCAAAACAAGTTAGATTCTGGGACATATCTGTGGGAACACATTCAATACACTAAGCCAATTGTCATGGTTTAACCCAGGCGGCAACTMAGCCCCACACAGCCGCTTGCTCACCCCCCCGTGGTGGGATGGGGGAGAGAATCGGAAGGGTAAGAGTGAGAAAACTCATGGTTGAGATAAAGACAGTTTAATAGGGAAAGCAAAAGCCATGCACGCAAGCAAAGCAAAACAAGGAATTCATTCCCTACTACCCATCAGCAGGCAGGTGTTCAGCCATCTCCAGGAAAGCAGGGCTCCATCACACGTAACSRTTAYTTGGGAAGACAAACGCCATCACTCCGAACGTCCCCCCCTTCCTTCTTCTTCCCCCAGCTTTATACACTGAGCATGACGTCATATGGTGTGGAATATCCCTTTGGTCAGCTGGGGTCAGCTGTCCTGGCTGTGTCCCCTCCCAGCTTCTTGTGCACCCCCAGCCTACTCGCTGGTGGGGTGGGGTGAGGAGCAGAAGAGGCCTTGACTCTGTGTAAGCACTGCTCAGCAGTGAAGAAAACATCCCTGTGTTATCAACACTGTTTCCAGCACTAATCCAAAACATAGCCCCATATTAGCTACTATGAAGAAAATTAACTCTACCCCAGCCAAAACCAGCACACCAACATAATCTGAAATGTAATTTTTTTTTTTTTTTTTTTTTTTTTTTAATGCAGGGCCATGGCTCTTCTTGGTGTAAAAAGAAAAAGCCAGCAAAACAGTGATCAGTTGCAGAGGCTCAAAGTGTGGTGCAAAATAATGTTCATAATATAGTTAGTGATTCTTCAGAAGCACTCACAAGAATAGAAAAACACAAGCAGTGTCATTGTTCAGCAGCCCATTTGTTTTTAAACTGTGCACTAGATTTGTGCTCTGCAATACTGAGAAAATGTGAAGTACAAATTAAGAGTCACAGTGCACAAGAACATCACCTTCTCTGCACTGCAGTTTTCGGTTTCAGTTCCTATAGATCTTTTTATAATTGTTGTATCAATTGTCACAGCAGAAGCATCTTAATGAAAAACAGAATTGCTCCCATATTTTACCTTTTCACCTTCCCCACCAAGAAAAAGTAGTAAATCTATTCCAGAATTTTCAATTTGAAATATTTTTAATCACACGTGATGCATCAAATAGTTGGTTCCTTTCTGTCCACAGAAAATTCCTCTAATAGGAAAATGTGTTCGTTAATAAATAAAATTTAAATTTAAAAAAAAGTTGAAAGAAGTTGTAACCCTCCTACAACTCAGTGAGGCTATTTAATATAAGGGCTGCATTTTAGATTTCCATTGTGTAACAGAGAAAAAAATGAGTTATGTCAATAACACTGTCAACAAGGTCAAGCCCCGTAGGAATCCCTATGAATTCCTTCTAAAATCCTGTGTAGATCTGTAAGCTATGTCATGATCTTACCCACCGCATCGGTGAAGCGTGGAGCTTATTTTAAACAACTCCACACTGACAGCCTAATTCTGTTTTCACAAAGATGAACTGAATCTCTAGAAAGGCATATAGCTATCTCATAACATGAGAGGTGTCCATCAGGTAAATTGATTCTCCTGAGCAATTCCTGATTCTGAGTTGCAGAAGTAAACATGACAGCTTTGCACTGAATCCCATTTTAGAGAAATAAATGCTGAAGATTCCATGTTCTAAAATCCACACATGACATTAAAGATGAATGCTAATTTACCTTTTCTAAGAAGATACATTTCTACTCAGATCAAATATATAAATTGGTAAGAATACTTTTACCCATGGTAATACCATTGCCCATGTTCAATACCTTTGAAGGTATTCAAGTCTCTTGAGCTCACGCAATTTCTAAACATGATAAAGTGAAAACGCRATTTTTTTGCCTAAATCATGATGATCAATACTTTAGAAAGGCTTACAATTGCAAATAGTCATTATCTGATTATTCATTCCCATTTTCCTTCTTCATTCTTTTCCCAGCAATTAACTTCCTTGTATTTTACTGAATGTCGTCACATTTTTAGTGAAAGTAGCAGAGATTTGTAATAAAGATTTATAACAGAGTCTCCACTATGGAGCCGTATCAGAGTAATGCAGAGAGTCATCAGATAATTTGAATGAAAGTACAGCTTGTCTTTAATAAATTTAGTGTAAAAATATTTGATAATATCTCTAAGGTTCAGACTCACCTCCATTCAATTTAGGTACCTGAAAAATAGAAGCTGGCAGCCTGGTCACTCGAAGCTACGAGCATAACCAATGGAGAGAAACAGTAACCGCCAGAAAGCGAAACCACCTGAGCTGCTTAGCGCCTTCTGTTGATTCTAGTTAAGTATCAGAGCCTATACGGGAGGAAAAAATGTAGCTCTATGCTATCACTTGTTTATCTATTTGACGATACCCAGACCAAATAAATGCTTCCAAAACCAACAAAAAACATTACCAGAACAATTACTTTTGCTTCTCCATTTCAATTACTTTTGCTTCTCCATTTCCAGATCTACGTATAGTTACTCCCTACGTAATGCCCTTCACTGAGTATCATCTGCTGAAACATCATAAACCCCTGGCATGTCTGAGCATGGTCCTCTGCCGTAGGAGGTGAAGGAACGAATCCCTCCGATGTTTGTGTAACAGGCTGTTATCCTCCTGCTACTAAAAAGGAAAAGAATATTAGCGGTTAGGTGTACATGCCCTTACTCTGGTAGTATTCTCACTTGAGAGGAAATGAAAGAAAATATCATGTTACACAAAAGGGATTCCATGATAAATGAAATGAGAAGATTACAAGGCCAAGAACTGAAAAGTTACAAATGTCAGCGCTACAGCTGGAATGTGATGGCAAACAACGTGATCCTGCCTCTCACAGTAAGTCTGTGAAGCAGAGGGAAAATAAAGGCAATGTTTTACTAAGCTCATTTAAAAATAACAAGACAACATTTCTACTTCCTTGGTGTCTTTCTCATTCAGTGTCCACCCTCTGCAGGAATGACCCAGAGGTCCTGAGGAACACATGCTTTCTGATTGCATGGTTAAAAAATGCAGCCTAGGACATATACATTAGGGAGTGGGAAGGAATGAAAGTGCAGACAGTTATCCTTTGGGATGCTGACAATGAAAGCCCTTGCAAGTTATTTCTCATTGTTTCCAATGGAGGGGAGCATGGCTGCAAATCACTGAAAACTGACATATCTACATGTCTGTTAGTGCTTTATTATTAATAATCAAAACGAAAACAGTATTTTCTTCTATTATCTATGCAGATATACCTTCTGTATTCAAGTAGTTAAAGAGAGGCCTGATTAGTCCTGTATACTATTAAGGGTTATACCCCTGCCTCCTCTTGTCTTCCAAAGCAATGAAGTGTTCTGCTCAGTGGTTGTCGAAGAACCAGACTAGATGATAGAATTGCCATGTCAGGTACCAGAATCTTCTGAAAATGTGACAGAATATTGCTGTCCTGGAGATACAGGAAATAGGATGGGAAACTTGTCCCAGTCCTAGACTAGAAACTAAAGGTAAAAAAAGAAAAATCTTTTTTTTTCTCTCTCCCAAGCTTTTTTATTTACAAAATGTGTAATTCTTTTCTTTTTATATCTATAAATTTGCAAATGTAACTGAAGCAAACTGATTCAAGAAACTGAAAACATATCACTACTGTTTCTTAAGACCCCATATTAGTCAAACCATCCATGACTAGCTTCTGATACTACTTCTGTCACTGAGGTTTGGGTAAAGAGCAGACCAGCTTTCTCCTGGAAGGTCCCAGGACATTTCACTTAAGCTTCTGCCTCCCACTCTGGGTCTCGCTCACATATTTCAGTTCCTCTCCCTGTGTGGCCATACTGGGAGCACTCACAAGCTAAACCCACAGGAAAGAAACAGAGAAGAACAGGAACCGTACAAGAGCCTGCCTGGACAGATTGAATAATGCTCCCAATTTGTTAAGCACTAGAAGATGACTGAACTTCCCCAGTGTTATTGTTTTATCATTCTTTTGAAATCATAACTCAATGCTTTTATTCTCTATGAACTAGTGCACTAAACACAGGACTTAATGGTGAAGTATTAGAAAAACACTAACATAAACATATAATAATAATGTAAATGTACCAACACATGCTTATGATTATTGTTGCAAATGCCTTTTGGGAAGGTCATATCAAATCTTTAAAATTTATCTTTAACCGTGGCCCAAAATTCAGGGTTCTGTTAAATACATTCAGCCTGAATCTGAGTCTCTGTGTGAAGAAAGTATAGGCTTTCAAAACAGACTGAGTCTGGCCATAACACAACAGGATCAGAGACATACTTCTGCCGCAAGGGAAAGCACTTCAAACATCAGGGTGCCAGTCTGTCAGCACTTATCACTCAGTGGGTTATACTATCTCTCCAGCAGATTCCCCTTCCAAACTTATACTTCATCACACTCCTGACCTTGCTGCATATGGCCCCTTCAGCAGAGTTCAAGTCTGTATCGAGTAAGACATGGAGAGTTTATTCACTGCTTCTCATTATCATCTCAGAGCTTTGTTCATTGTAAGCCAAAATTATTTGTTCTGCAGTTTTGGGGGCATTCATGGAGAAGGAAGGGATGAAGAAAAGTCTAACCAAGAAAATGTTACGCTGCAAAGAAAATGAGCAAACATCCGCCCGTTCATGAGCAAATGATCGCTTCTGCGCCTGTTTGGTGTGCAACTTTCCATCCAAAAATGGGATGGAAACTGAGATGGCCAGGCCATATTGTGCTCCAGCTAATAAAGTGTTTCAGATCAAGAAAAACAGGCAAGGCTGCATCACTCTGGCCTGCGTCGTATGGACTCTTTTTTTTTTTTCCTTTGAAACATTCCATTTGCTGTTCAAGCCAAGACAAGAAAAGAAACATTTTTAACCTTAAGGGTCTGACATAAGCCTACAAAATTAAATAGCCAGGGCTGAAGTGAGGCAGATTTTACAGTTCTTAAGTAGCTACCCTTTGTTCCCTCCTTAATGGTACAGTTACAGTCAGGAAAAACATAGCAAGCTGCRAGCAAACACGCAAGAGCAGATTCAACTTGCAACTTTCAATTTGCATTGAAATCTATGTGGGTCAGGGCCACATGGTACTAAATAATCTACAAATAAAAAGCAAGTGTCAATACCTTCCCTGATGAGCTTACTTCTAAGACAAAACAAGCAAAAGATGGGTGGAGAAAAATCCTGTGTAACTACAGCAATACGGTACAGTCATGCCCAGTGCAGCTCTGACTTGAGTTTCCAGACCCTAAGCCTAAGTCTGTATCAATAAATAAAATGTGCCAGACACTATTTGCAGATCCCGAGACAGAGCAGCCTGGCACAGCTTCTGCCCATACAGCTAAACCCTCATTCCCTTCACAACTGAGTGGTCTCATCCATATCACCTCCTGGGAGCCCTCCACATCCCCCCAGCTTATGATAGGGCAGTTTGGAAATGTGCTAGTTGACAAGAGCAAAAACCAGGCCAGTGAGCACACTAACAAACATCACAGGCTATTGCAGGCCAATACCATCTTTTGGCCTTGTTTAACTTGCAAATACAGATGCGACCCATCTGTCTCTCCTGTGATCTGCTTGAGAGTCCCTGCACTCACAAGGCAAACGTGCCACTAACGCCATCAGCCGAGCAAGATAGGCAGTCAGTGACAGAGCCAGCAAAGCATCCCACCAAGTTTTGGCACTTAAAAAATACTGCTTTTCATTGTGTAATTTCTATGGAAAATATGAGACGTGGCAAATCCACGCAAAATATTCCACAGTGTGAATACAGGTGTCCGAATCAGGCTAACATGACCATCAGGTAGAAATTAAAAAGGGAAGGGGGTTCTAGGTTTTGTGAGGGTGTGGGCAGATAAATTACAGGTGAAATCTTTGAAATTTAACTCTGGTTTTAAAAAAGGCATTGCTAAGCTAAAACATCAGCTATTTTTTATGATCACTGAAACTCTCTGTTTTCAGAAAAGCTTTGACGAACTTGGAAAAAAACAGCGAACAGCTGATATCCACTACACTGCACACAACTGTCCTCCCACAAGATCCTGCTCAGGGACATGCTTTTAGAGCAGAAGTTCACTGACTTCTCCACAGATATTCTTCATTCACCTTCCATGAGATATGGACCTCAAAAAGAAGGAGAGGCGATAAAAGCCACGCAGGCAGCACTGTGACGGGGGGGCACTACTGACCTCCGGTGCTTGTCACAGCCCTCGTGCCACATGTCACCACCTCTTCCCTCCTGCCAGAGGACCTGTTCATGGAGTCAATCTCAGCTGCAGTCACACTGGCTGGTTTACTTTAAACACCTTGAGTTCAGTGCTGCTGTACTCGCTGGAAATGGATCTGCAGGGCTGAGGACAGAAGGCTCACAATGAAATGAGAGTGGAAATGGGAAATAAACTTTTAAGATGGTAGGGTTACAAAGAAGGATATGTGATGAATCCCTTGCTCTCTTCCACCACACGCTCAGAAGAAGGGATTAATAACTGATCACACTTAAGAAACTAGTGAAATTATTGCTAGCATCCTCTCGTCATATTCAGAAGACGAGATGCCTAATTTTTTTTTAATCAAATCAATTCATGAGAAAGAAAAACTAAAACAAATAAATAATCAGCATGGATCTTGGAAGAAAGAGTTTCAGGAAATGTTTTATGGCAAAGAACAGCCCTTCTGCCATCCAGCTGTTTGTTTTGTTTTAACAATTCATGAGAGTTGAGCTTCTGCAGCTTCTTTTCTTTTTCCTATTCCAAAAGCCTTGGGGATGTTTCTCTTTTAATTTTGAGCCCACTCTTGAGCTGGGAATTCTYTTCCAGAGTGTGAGTGTGAATGATAGGAATGGAGATTGCGCAACTGCTTACCTCTTCTCTTGCTGCTCAAGTTATTTGCCTAACTCTTCCTGAGAGCAATGAAAGAAACCTTTTTCTTTTCATGAATTTATTTGGATCTGTGGAAACCAAGGACTCTTAGTCTCCCCACATGCATTTATAAAATCTTCCACAGAACTGAAGGACTTTGTTTAGTATGAAGAAACTCCGAAATCAGGAGCCACCAGTTTGTCTGATATAGAAAGAATCAGGAGTCTGACTTGCACAATTCTCAGCACTTACACCTCCAGGGATGCTGGACCTCCAAAAAGCTAACAAAAATAAATTATATGATGCCACAGAGAAGCCTCCCTCTTCCAACCTGGGTAGAAGGACAGCAGGAAAATGGCCACCATGGCTCCAGCTAAACCATAAAAGACTAACGCAGGTGCTATGGAAAGCAGATAAATAGGGTTTGTCTTTGCTTTCCTGTATGTGTATATTGTGCCTGTAGACACAATTTTGGATTTAATAGGCCAAATCCAACTCTTTGAAGTTAAGGGAAATGCCTCGGTCTCTTCAACCACATTCTCTTTGATTTACTTATTAATGTCATTTGTGATGTGACATAAAAGCACCCAGCAAGCTGTTATACTCCCTTCAACAAACAGCCACCCAGATGCTTAACAGCCGTGGCAGTGATGATCCTAAATCAAATCCTATGTGGTTTTCCTATACTAAATACCATACACTCCTGCAGAACTGTCAGTGAACAACGGGGGAGATYGGCTCCAGCAGCCACCAGCCACCAGCATGGAAGCCCATCCTGGTCCACCAGCATAGAAGCCTGTCCCGGTTCAGCAGCAGAGACTGGAGATGCTACCACTGCTCCAAGTTTGCAACAGCATGTTTTTCCAAAGATGAAGGGGAGAGAAAAAAAAAAAGAAAAAAAAAAAAAGAAACCTAGCACAGAGGTTATTTGACTGAACCTTCTGGCACTGAAACAGGCTCCCGTGTTGACAATTAAGAGATTCACCCCAGCTCACTGCCTCAAAGCACTGCAACCTCAGTGAACTAAATATTTTGGACCAGGGTTTGCTGTCAGAGATGCTGCTTTCCAAGCTCTTGCTGTCATTGATATCCCAATGTCTGCAAAAGCAGTTAAAATGTATTAAAGAAATACTGCAGTTCTTTCATCCTAAATTTAGTCATCTGAAAACTAGGTGTCAGTTCATCTAGTTTCCATTTACAGTCATTAGAGAGAAACAGGCACTTCAGGGACTGATTACTCCCAGCCACTTCAGACTTCTTGGATGGGAAGCTGAAGTGTCTCCCTCTCTGCTGATTAGACAGAGAACCTATATGACAATCTTAGTTGAGATACTTAGAGCTTGCCCCTTGGAGCTCTTGATCAGGGTTACCAAATGGACATGGAGCTCCAAAAGGTGGAGTCATGGGTCAAATAGAAAAGTACTTTTACAAAAGGATCTTTAAAATGAAAGTGGATCAGGGGCCTGAAAAATGATAACTATAATCAATTTCTCTCAAAAAGCATCTGAGAATTGGTGCTACAGGTCCAATGCTTTGCTGTCACAAGAAACGAATCCTCAGTGGCCATGGTCTTGTCCATTTCCACCTTCCAAAACCCCCCTCAGCAATCCCATCAAATCGATTGCAAGGAACAATTAGCTACAACTATGCAAGCGCCAAGCACCACACCTTCATGACTCCAGCCTGAATGAGAATACTAATACCTCATTTCTGAGGTACATCTTTGTTCTCTGACATACTTAACTTTTTTCAGAGGAGTTTTAACTCATGCTCTTTGTACATAGTGTGTAGTCTAGTGAGGCTCTGTAATGGCTGTAATACAGGTGATAATGTTAATAATACCCATTTCTGTTGTGTATTGCCCTTGCACACCTCAAAAGCTGTCTCTATCACTCAGTTAAATTGTTTTGCTTAATGTGATCCTACCTGATGCAACATGAACAATCAATGCTGTGTCAATAGAGAGGAAGCTGCTGCAAACGCCTGGGCTATTGCAGCTATTGCTGCCGCTGAAATTTGGTCTGATTGCTTCACTTCAAAATTTTTGGCTGTTTTCTGCTATTAATCTTGGAAAGCCTCCAAAATAAACCTGATAAAGTCCTGAACATCACAAAAGATGCATTCTTCCCCATACTTGTAAATCATCTTTGGCACAATTCCTGATTTTAGTAATTATAGATTTCCCCCAAGCTCCCTGCATATTGCCCATAGATATAAGGCTTTGTATGATCTGTCTTCTAATTCAGAAAACTACAGCAAGCTATTGCATGAACCTCACATTAGACAGTAGAGCAATTCAATACTAAAGCACTGTTTAGGTCTCTGTATGGTTTTCTTGATGGATGTTACACTGCTGATCTATTTTTATGTATTATTTATACTGGGATAGTGCCTAGAGGCCCCAGTCAGGGGCAGGACCCCATAGTGCTGCACATACTATGAAGGAGGATACAAGAGCCTCTCCTCCTTGCAGCTTATAGTCTAAGTATATAATGAATGACACCAGATGGATAAAACAGTCAGAGGGAGCAAAAAGTGAGATAGTTGTTAATAACAGTAACAGGCAGAGCGCAACAGCTACTTAGCTATATATAGGCAATGTGGTGTTCCTGTCACTGTTGTCTGCTTTCTCTCTGTCCTTTGTATTGTGTTTTACAACCTGCAGTGACCTGTGGACAAGCACTCATGCACAGAGTCATCCTCTGTGTGTCTGAAGCACTGGGCACTTGGAAGCATCTTTCACTGCCCACATCAGACATCTAGGTGAGATTCAGGGGATGTAAACCAGAGGAAAGAGGTAGGTACTTACAGAGGAAGATTCAGAGCCCCTGAATTAGGGCATAAAGCAGATGATGTGAATTCACAGGTTTGGAGTTACTCACRGCAAGGATTAGGACTTTGGGCTGTCAAGGGAGCCCAGCAAGAAGGTGGTCTCAGTGCAATTCACGTAATCTCCGCCTTTATTCCCTTACACATTGACAGTGCAGAATATAAGCGCCTCGGGCATCTGCATTTCTGCAGCAAGAACAGCCAAGAGTCCTTACAGCGTCCAGTAACACAGTGCCTAGTTCAAGTCCAGGCTTTCTGGGGAACCAGAGATAGGTGCATCTCCCATCTAACTCGCTGGCTAAGTCTCACTCAGGTTGAAGATGGGCTTTTAAGCTCATAGCCTTGTGACCCAAATACACCTCTTCAATTTGGGAGTTCTTATTTCATGTCCTGATCTGAGTCAGGATTGCTCCACACCCAGATAAGACCCCCACCACATTTAGATCCCCTGTGCAAACCCTAAATCCTCCTCCAAGTTCTTAGGACAGTTCAGCTCTGATTTCCCAAAGCAATAGGTGTTGGGTCTGCAAGGTCAAGAAAAAGCAATAAACGTAAGCTCCTGCAAACACATTTTGCTCTTCTGAATTCAGCATATTTTAGACATTCCCAAGCATAAGTCTAGCCCAGTATCATACGTAGCCACAGGCTCTCTGACACCAGGTCTCCGTCCCTGAAGTGACTGATTGCTCACTCATCCCTGCCTCTTCATCAACAGATGAGCCAGAAGACAGAGGGCTGAATAGCAAAGGGACTCTCTCCTTCCCTTCCCTGCAGAGCCAGTGAAGTAGGCAAGTGACAAGCAGTTGTCAGAGAAATAAGAGTCCAGCTGCGTGAAGATGAGCTCTGGCAAGGCTGGAGGTGAAAGCAGGCCTTTTCTTTGAAGAGTGCAAACCAAAAAGAGTAAGCTAGTCACAAAGAGATGTTGCTGTCCCACAGGGTAACGAATGTAATAATAGAAGGGAGGACTCTATCACTGAGTCATGCCTACAGCAGGATAACTAATTAAGCTCATCTTTCTTTGAAATGCAAACTTGTGCAATTGCATGGGTTAGCAGGGGCCTCAGATAGGTCACCTCGGTCTTCCTCACGAGTCTGTATTGCTCAACCTTTCCTCAGATCCCCAGCATCCTACAGCTGCTTTGCACATGGACCCCCAGCAGCTCTAATAGAAGCTCCTGGAATWTTTGTAGCTCTTCTCCAAATAATTTTCATTTTCTTACATCATTCTTTTTTCTTTAAACTCACAGTCCCCATAACTGTATTTTCTCTGAGGATCAGTCATTTTCAAGGAGGTAGCTACCACCTAGAGGTAACAGTATTTCCAACTAGGATGAGGCTGTTGTATTAAAGCAAGAGACATTAGGAGTAGACTTCCAAAAAGGCTCAGCTCTCATTTAGTTATTAAGGCCTAGATTTTCCAATGTAGTGTTAGGTAACTTGGGACATGTACTAGGTATACCATAGCACTTCTGGATGTTGCTAGTCTGCACAGGGACTGCTTCACAGAAAGAGGAGAAGTGGGAGCTCTATCATGCAGTTAGTTTTTAATAAAAGACTTCCTGAATGTTTTATGAGAAATAACAGGAGGAAAACACAAGTTCTTTGAGGTGGTTTCTGTAATTCTTTTAAAAGAGCATTTCAGCAAATACACTCATTAAAGACTTTTTTTTCCTTAAAATCAAGCTGAGTTGACTTTATTTGATCCTCTTATTCTTAAGATAACATTCATCTTGTCTAATTTCAACCATCTAAAATTCTGGCATTGTCTTGGCTCCCTCCAGAGAGGGTGGAGATAGGCATTGCTGGGGTGAATTCATTCCCCGACTCAGATACTGTCGCCAAATAGGGTGCATTGCCCTTTGGAGCACCTCATCTCTGTGCTGAAAACAGATGAAGATTAGGTGACCACCTTACACTAAAGACAAGTGAAATAAATCCCATCTTAATTAGTTTTTCTACTCAGCATACTTGCATGGTTCCCATTGTTACAACATCTGAACACCTATACTTTCCAAATCTATTATTCTTGCAGTCTTTCTATGACAAAGGTAGTTTTTACCCATTTACAGACATATATAGCTGAGGCAGGTAGAAGCCAAGATCCAGACCTGCAAAGGTATTTAGCAAGTTAATTGTCTAAATTAAGTGGTTTTCAGTCTCAGCTGACTAACACTCAATGATRTAGACAAAGAAGTGGCAGTTGGGTGCCTTTAGGAATTTGCTAGGATCTAAGCAGAAATGACTTGCCTAAGGACATATGTCATGGAATTAACCCCAGGTCTCCTGAGCTGCTGTCCTAACCTTTGGAATGTCCTTAACATTAAGCAAATCCTCTGCTGTTTTTGGAATTAAACTTTTGAAGTATTTACAGTCATGTCTTCTTTGTCAAACTCAAACAAGCTATGTACACTCAAATCCTTTAATTTTTCCTCATAAATCAAACCTGACTCAAAGCCTCCCTTCTCACGTTTATTGCTCTTCTCTAAGCTCTCCTTAGATGTTAACTTACCAGTAATAGCACAATGAGGCCAAAATTCCAGGTTGGATTTTTAGGTGTTCCTGTGATACAAGTAAACACATGAACACCATCAAGAAGTTGGGTCTTTCACTAAAATCAGTGAAAATATTATATTCACTTCAATGAGCACAGAGCCCTACTCTGGTATGTAGCATCCGAGCAATCTCTATCACAGTACAGTGCACTGATATTGTCTGTTGCACTTACAGAAGTAACTGACCAAGACCTTAAAATTGAAATACTTAGGGCTTGTCAACCTGAGAGTCCAGACACAGTAAGATGTGAATTAGCAGCATATTGACTGCTCTGCAAYCACATCACACATAAGCGTATATTAGAAAGCTTTTAATTAGAAAGCAGCTTATTTCACTTTGAAAGCAAACTTACGACATATACCCYGTGACTGGTCATGCAGAGAGTTAGTGTGAAGAAGATACCACGCTGTACACTGTTATTCTAGTTTAACAGCACGTTGACTTCCGCATGTAGACAAACCTTATCAGACCAGAGCAGGCTTCAGTATTGGGCGATATGTGTTTCTTAGAATAATCTTGGGGAGAACTGCTGAATGCTAAGCGTGTCCTCTGACTTCCATGAGRCTYGCCCCTGGGTCACAATAAGGGTCGATTTATAAAATAGGCTCTGTTCATTTCATCTGTGTTGATTTTTTTTTTTTTTTTAAATTATCTCAGTAAGGTGAAACAGAAAAGCAAGTTTCTGTAGGGAGAGAGAGGTGACAGTCTCACACTATTCAAACAAATGACAAGATAAAACACTGTTTCTGGTGCTACACAGGTGCAGTTCTCCCCTTCTAGGACAGCAGCCTTGATCTCTAACTCATCAAAACAATCCTGTATCAACTTTGAATTACCATCAAAGCCTATCCATGTTTTGTTTTTAGAAACTATAAGCACAGAGTATGGACAGCTTGTGGGAAACATACAGTTAAAGTACCATGCATCTTTCAAGAAAGATGTTTAAATAATTGTAAAAGGTTTTCCAGACTTCAGATAATTAGAGGGACATTTGATTGACTCCTGTATTAAACAGACCACAGAAACCTTACAGTTACCCTTATATTGAATCCAGTAGCTTGTTTATGGACTAGCACTTATTGTCCAAATAGGATTCAGTTTCTGGGGACATCAAGAAAATGAGATTCTGCAACATGCTTTCCATTGAATTGCCTTGCCTATCTTCTGAAATTGAAAAAGATAAAACTCCTACACCAAAATGAGAAAGTTTTGCCCAATCACCCAGCTTCAGAACAAGGAAACATGTTTGTTCTGTATCAGGGTTTCCAACCTACGTCTTGTGAACCACAAGAGGAACACGCTACTTCGAAGTTTTACACAAACCAGAGAATCCCACACACCACCATATCTCTGTAGGGAATGAAGAAGTACTCAGGCAGCAAACACTGCCAAAAACTCAAATGCCTATTTTGGGACTTTCTCCCAGCCTAACAGAAAAGCAGGAGGTGGAAATGACAGCTACACAAGAAAAGACACCCATGGGATTGAGGTCACATCTTCAATTTGAGCATGTCCAAAAAGAGCTCTGAGCAATTGCTGCTGCCTCCACAGTGTCGCTGGGTTTTCTTTCTGAGTGGCAGCATACACAGGCTAAGTCTGGGAAGCTTTCTGTAACACAATATATTTGTAGCCCAGACCAGATCCCATCAGTGGGATCTAATAAAACTAGTTGGAAAAAACCTACTGATCTTCTAAGGGAAAATACTGGAGACACTGAGTGAAGATGCTAGATCCATCTGAACATAACGCCCGCAGAGCCTTGGTGGCTCTACAGAACAACCTTTGTTTCCACGGTATCAGTCATTAATTTCTCCATCCTCCACCAGCACCTTTTCAACTTTTCTGACCACTTATGCTCGCACCTCTTCTTCCGTATGGCTCGAAGAATGAAGAGAGGCGGCACAATTTAAAAAGGGTCATGCCTTCCAAGCATCAAAACGCTATTTTGTTGAGAAAAGAATGAAAACAAATAGACGGTAGGGATATTACAGTGCCTRCTGCAAGGCCTTGTGAGATTCCCCCAGGGTCATCACAATGGACCATGGTAATCTCTGCTGATGTTTGCGCTAAAGATAATAATGCTACTTATATTCAAAGTCACTGTGTCCCAGTTATTCTGGCCTTACATACAATTTCACTTATAAAGGTGAGTGTAGCATTTCATAGACAAGATAAACTAATAGTTTATCTTGGAGGTGTCAGATCACGCTTTCCGTCGTGTCACGTGAATTCCTGGATGGAAAACAAAACACAATGAATCCAAATACATTCCAAAATGCTCTTCTCGCATCACTTTAGTGTCATTTACCTTGTTTGCAGGGAAAGGAAGGAAGGAAAGGACAGAAAGGATGGAAAGTACTTTTTTTTTTTTTAAATACTATTCATTAAGGCAGATTTTATTATCCTTAAAACAGGGTGACATCGTAGGATAAAAATAGAAATAAAGCCTGCCTTTACTAAGAAAATTACTGTCTGTATTTCAGCACTGACCAACTGCAGAACAGCTGTGCCTGTGGTATTGGTGGCATAAATGCTATCACAAACAAAGGCGTTTTTACCATTGCCTTGAAAACCTGACACAAGACCTGAAATCTGTCTCAGCTCTCTCCCTTTAACAGCTTAACACCCCACATGCAAGATTGCTACCGAGTAGAGCACCCCTAGGGAGTGAAGTTTTTTCATCACGTCGGGACCATTTCTGGGAATTGACAGGATACAGGATAACTGTGCCTGGAGTTTTTACTAAAGCACAAGAGAGAGTTAAACTGTAGGAAGGAGATGAAATTTCAGAGGGGAGAAGAGGTTGGAGGCAGGAGCAGCTTGTCTTGTGCCTTGAAACCACCCGGAGAACTGCTGCAGCAAAGAGGTGAGGGTGGCAATTCTAGCTAGGACAGACTAAGCCCTTGTGCCACAGGTCACGCTGGCAGCCAGCACGGACCCAGCGCAATGGAAAAGCCAGGGATAAACCAAACAGAATCGCACCTTGGGTGTTAAACTGAATATGACAATTTCATTCTGCCTTTTTTTTTTTTTTTCTTTTTGCTTTGAAACCAGATGTTTGGGATTAAGAGAGGAAAACTCCCTGCACTGTTTGCTGCATGTACCTCCTGCTTTTCTGTCAGGCTGTGAGAAGGTACAGAAATTGGCATTGGAGCTTTCAGCAGTGTTTTGTGCCTAAGTATTTATTCTTCATCCTTACACATCAATGTACAACAGCAACAAATTGAGAAAAAAAAAMCAACCCTTCCATCACTGTAAGAGCCAAAGCACAATAATTCATCTATCACCAAGTAGCAAGGATTTGATTTTAAGCACCATCGAGGAGATCAATGTCTGTGTTACAAGTTTCATAACGGTGCTCGTGTTGCCATTTAGGAAAGCAATGAGCTGTAGCAAAGTCACAGGAAGCAAAGGACACAGGAGCTTCAGGCTCGTGAGGACAGCATAATAATTGATCTGTACTTAAAAGTGTAAATGTCTTCGGGGAAAATAAAAAAAAAACAAAAACAAAAACCCCAGATATGTGAATTTTCAGAGGGATACCGTAAGAATATCAGCCTACCATTTCCCCCCTCGCATATATTTTATTTTGTGAGTTTAATCAATCTTCAGCCTAAGCAGTCTATAATGATTTTATCTAAAGGTGGAAAATCTTCCCATGTGAAAACTCCCTTAATTTCACTGAAAGGTGCACAGGTTGTCGGGGTGTTATATTGGGAAAGATATTTCTTTGCCATAGATTCATTTTTTACTTTTTTCAAGCTGAGGAAGCTTTATGAGATAATATATGTCTGCTTTTTGTAGATGTCACTAGAGGACTATAAACACCGATTTATAACTCCAGAACAAATCTGTACGCTGCAAACGGTATTACACAGGACACTCATCTTAAAAAGATAGACAGCACAGAGCAGCAGAGATAAATGCACCTTTTCTTCTAGAAAAAGGACCTAAAAGACCCTTAAGCCTGAACGATCTTAGTAACTCTCTTAGATGCATCAATTCTCTCACTTCTTCCTCAATTAGGTGGGACTGACGTTCCAAAAATTACATCCAGTCAGCTTTTCCTTAAAGCCTTTAAAACTTTGAGTTCCATTTACAAAATAATAAGTTGAGTCTTAAAATAAACACCTTGAATTTCATCAGGTCAGAGAAAACCTCAGTTCTGACAACGTTATATATTGTAGAAGACATCAGATCAACAGACCACAATGATTCAGGCAGTAGTTATGTAAAGCATCCTTGTCTATTAAAATTGTTTTAGCCAAAAGATTAGATTAATAACAGAGATTTATGATCTTAACTGCCTCTTCAGTCAGCCAGGTTCAGCATTAGAGACCAGTATAAAACCTGTCTTCTGCTGTTACCAGGCTTTGCATGTAGCCAAACCTGCTTAACAACACATCCCCCATGGCACCTGGGCCATTGGGTGCACATACAACAAAGTCGTGATTATTCCAAACTGTTCAGTGCCTGCGGTGTTCAAAAACAGGCATTGCTCTGCCCACCTTACTTGCAAAGCCAGGGTGGGGTCCAAGCATGCCCAGTTCTCCCACAAACTGAAACCAGAAGATCTACCTCTCCCAACACCTTTTACCCAGCAGCCCCAAGGTTAGCGTACTCCTTCAGGAACAGGTAGGATTGGACTCCTAATGATTAATTCAATAGTGTAGTTCAGTATCAAATAGGAAATATCAACACTGATACCAAAACATTAATTGGAGCAGGTCCAGTAAGAGAAATCTTATCCCTGAAAGATGATGCTCTAACCACACCACGCCACGGTCCCTTTCTGTTGGGCCTTTGATAACAGAGCACTTGCAACAAACTGGAACCGTGCTGGCTGAGAAAGCCATGCTCCCAAGCACCAGCAACACCACCGCTCAGGCACACACTTGAAAAATTGCACTTCCAGGTCACCTCAGGCAAGAGCAGGCACCTGAACCACTGATATGCTAGAGATTTTTTTTATTTTTTATTTTATTTTAAATTTTGACACAAGGAAAAGACTGACCCTACGTAGATACCTATCTGCTGGGAGAGCTTATGGCTGAGGATCCCAAATGAATTTAGGCGCTTAAATCTGCAGCTCGGTGCCGAAGCTGAAGAGTGCTCCTCCTAACTTTCTGCAAGCTGGCTTACACAGCCTTTCCTCATGACTTGTGGCTTTTGGAGATCCCACCATAATCACCCAGTCAGCGCACAAGAAGTGATAGCRCTTGCTTCTCTTTACAACTCTTCTCCCCAAATGCTTTGAGTGTATACCACTAACTTAAATCTCCGCCCTCCTCTTTCAGCTTTTAGAGCTGGTCATTTCTTCTAAAGACATAGGACTGCCCTTAGCTACTACAAATCACTTCACTAATTTCAGTTACACGTCTCTAATTTACACAAAGACACAGCTTGTTATATCTTGATTATTTTGGAACATAACAACGTTATGTTGTTGGTGTGTGGTACCGTCATTCCCATGGACACGGTCCACTTCCTCGGTGCAGCAGCTTTATCTACAAGCTGTAGCAGAAGTTTGCCCTTCAGCTCCAGAGTACATCACATTAATGGGATGTGTACAGTGGCTTGTGCTAAATTAAAACCCACCCATCTGTGGATGGTTTTCCTGTCATTAAAATGATCATTATGAACCCCCTCACCCAGGACTACTTCTGCAGGATCCCATTCGGGAAGTACACTTTATTAACTTAAAACTCTGAAATGAAGACATGCAGACTTAAAGATTCATTGACAAAAAAACTCCTTACAAAAAAATGCTATTACATTTCAGCTTTAGGAAGGGGATAGAGGTAATAAAGATATGTGCTTTTATTAGCTCACCCTTTATGTTTGGCTGTCTGTTCCTTTCAGTTGACCTGTTTCTACAAATTAATGACTTTTACAATATTTTGCTCTTAGCAAACTGGGTGACACCGACTGTCTCCACTACTAATGTGCTGAGCTACATGAAGATCAGGTAAAAATTGGTATGCCTGCTCCCTAGAAGAAAAAAACCTGAATTATGTTTTCTCCTTCTTGGTATGTTTGTGTTTCTGCATAGTATTTCTAGCAGATTTTTTTTCTTTCTTTTGAAGACAAGAATTCTGCTCCAGTTGAAACACAAAGGCTTAGTCTCTGACTCAAAGTATTACATGGCTCAATGGATCCAAGAATTCCAGATTTGTTCATGTGGAGACTTTGTGCCTCTAGAAAATCCTCTAACTTCCTTAAAATATACCTCCCCAGAATAAAGTGGATTCTTTGAAGCTGCATTGTTCAGAAATTAATCTGCTAAACTACGGAGGTCACAGGAACCAAAAGTCAGGCTAATTCAATGTAATTAATTTATTGAGGCATTAGGCCAAATTTGCTATTTATCTTTCACAATAGGGGATCTCACAATGCCATTACAAATTCAACTTTGCCCTGATGCTTGTATCATTCAACAACAGAAAAACAGGCTGAGACCTCTATTTATTCTGTGAAACAAAATTGGTTTTGTTACTTGTCTTCTTGAGGAACCCACATCTCTTAGTTTTCTGTGCTTGCTGACTCTTGCCCTACACTATAGTTGAAAGTGGGTTTTGTTTTTTTGTTTAATTGGATACATCCCCTATGCTAAACACAAGAGGGCCTTCATTTCTGACTGGGATCTCTCGATGCTGCTGCAATATAGCTAATAAATTAATAAGAACTTATCTGAATGAGAAAAGGTCCACTGCTTGTAACTAATGACTATACAAACAGAAGTGATGATAAATCACGACTATCCATCTCTTATGCATGCTTCCTACTAAAAACAAAATTTTAAGAAATATGGCAGACAGACACAAACAAATTTGTTCCTGTGTCTCCACTGTTTTCTATTAAGCAACAACGGATCTTCAGAGGTGTAACATGCAATCACCCTTTAGTAGAACATACTGTAGTATCTTCGAAGATTTATTTATGTCCTTAATAAAGGTTTTCAGGCACCTGTTTAAAAAAGAAAAGTCATGAAATTAAGTAAATGATTGGTATTTTATATGCAGGTGGAACATGTCTTTCAGAAGTCAGAGAATGGATATAGGAATGTTACATCTTGCAAAAGTACAGATTATGAAGAAAGTCAGAAAAATAGTGCGGAGAACGTTACAGTCAAGGCTGGTTCTTTCCGTGAATCTTGGAGAAAAGGAACTGCATTTGCAACAGTCTATCACTACTTGTCATTGCCCTTCATTTTATTTCCATCTCTCAAAGTGTAGCTGTTTAGCTCTTTTGATACCAAAGGATGTTATGAACAGTTTGCCTTTATTACACTGTTCTAAAGCCTTTTAGTATAAGTCTTCATAAAACCTCACATATGTGCGTTATAAAATTACAGGGAATAAGTTCCATATGAAAAATTCATCATATTTCTTCTTACTATTTTTTAGCAGAGATTCTGACATTAAGCATGAGAGCAACAGACATTGTTTTAATTCTTCATTGTGGAAGGAAAAAAAAAAATCAACTTTTTGCTTTTGGTTGAGAAAGAATTTTTTACATACTCCCTCTTTGCAGTCTCTCCCTTGCAAAACCAAAAAAGGATTTTAGACGGACAAAAAAATAACCACAATTATATGGAGTGTGTCATTGATAAATTCCAGGGGAATATAACAAGCTAGGTAGGCACATACCATTAGATCTAGCTGTTCAAAATGTTAAAATTCTAGCCAAGATTAAGCTGGAATATTTGGCCACATCAGCCCTCAGGACTGCACTTAACTTTTAAAAGACTTGACCTGACTCTAGATTTAGACTTTAGGAAAGTACCTCTTTCAAGAGAGCATTTTGCACAGCAGTCTATCTTTAAACATGTGCTTAAGTTCCTTGAAGTCACTAAGTACAGATAGACTGAGAACAGGCGCAAGTCTTTCATTTCATGACAGCCTTAGTTTTGTATAATTTTCAGTTAATCCTAGGCTTTCTGTTTCCAGTGAAGTTAGTCCTGAGTTATGCTGACGCAAAATGAGATCAGACTCAGGGCTGCAGCGTCTCCAGGATTTTTGGAAGGGGACATTCCAGGAAAATCAGTAACGTCTCTCCTTCCCATCCCCTTGGAAAAAAAAAAAAAAGAAAACAACAACAACAAAAACTCAGTGTATCATTGGAGTATGCTCAGATGTTACAGAACTTTTTAGTCTCTCTTCTTCTGCATGACATCTGCTTCCTGCAAGTCTTCTGATTCACTGACCAACTAGATTGGAAACGGTTTAATTATGAATATTTGTTTTGCTTTTAAACTGACCACATTAAAAGAAAAAGCTCACATGACTCTTCTTTCTGTTTATAATAACACAGGAAGAAAAATATAAAAAGATGTACAAAAAGGATCCATGTTACCGAAAGCTGAGTAATATATACAGTGTGAAATACATGCAGCGCCGAAGGTCCTCATGAGTTACAGGTCTCGATGTACATATAAGCTCTAGAGCATGAATTTGCCTTTAGCCATATATATCCTGAACCCTTTAGAATTCGTCCTGCATATTAAGGTTGCAAATAAATGCCTCTAATGTACTGTGCTTAGTCTGACCAGTGAAGCTGAGTATAAGGTAAACTGTTAGGTACCAGCAGAGCTCTGAACCGTAATCACATTTTCCAGTTATGTTGCAGGGAAGTTCAATGATTTAGTTAAGGCCAGTATAATGTTCTAGGCTTAAATACCACACCCATCACCGCGATAGTCAAATTGAGTCAATGATTCAACCCAGATGGGAATCCAGGTTCTTCTTGGCTTACTGTTATCTGTTCTGCCCATTAGGCTATATGACTTCCATAAATTATTTTGGAGTTCCCGTTAAAAGAAAATAAATCCACATGATGCTAAATGCTGCCTCCCAGCTGTAATGCAAACTGGAATTTTGGACCACAGCACTGCTCCCTGACTCATCCTGGATCCCCTCCATGTGACGTTGGATCCGTCTAAGCTGGGGAGAGTGGAATAGAAGAGCTGCTTTTTTTTTTTTTTTTTTCCTTTTTTTTTTTTTTATCACCCACTGTAAGATAACACGTGGATGTTCACACAGCATGTCTCTAGGATGTGAAAAATAACAATACCAGAGACGGGCCTTTCTGAATACACAAGGATAGAAAGGAGCAGATAAAAGGACTAAAGATTTATACAGGGATAATTTAAGCACTGACTCATTGCCATTGCTAAGTTTATAAAATACATAAAACCCAGACAGAAATGTTGGGGCGGGGGGGAGATTGTATTAAGAAGTATGACAGAGGTGCAGCACTATAAAAAAGATAAAAATAGCACACCCACGGAGCAAAAATTTGCTTCACACATAGTTTAAGTACAGCCACCACACTTCACGTCTCGTAGGCATGGCTTTACTATGAGCTTCTCTGTTGCTTGTTTGTAGTTGGAGAAAATCCAGAAAGCAAGGAAAACAAACACATCACACGTTCGCTGTGTCTATTTGATTTAACGACACTTAGTATGCACCTTAAGCATTTTCCACGGGTTAAAAAGACAATGGGCCAAATATAGCTCTGGCTATCCCGCAGGCTGCCTTGCCAGGAGAGCGCGGTGGGAAAGCCTGCTTAACCAGCACCGAAGGATTCCCTCATGTAAGAAACCTCAAAGAGCATAGAGGTGGCTCAGTGGCCAATTCCAGCACCAGGGGTTTTAGCCAAAGAAATGCCGGCATGTGCTGGGAATTCAGCTGATTCCCAGCTAATGAATCAGCCTCTCCGGAGCCACAGGTAACCGGTATGTCTRCATTGCAGTGGTGCACAGTGAAGAGACACCTGAGATTACGACTTCTGTATTTTTAACAGCAAAAAGAAAAGCGAGAGAAAAAGCAAAACAGGTATTCAAAAACAATCCAGAAATACATCATTATTTTGACCACCTTAAGCTGACAGCATGCTCACAGAGTGACTCTGAATGATTATGACCTTCCGCAAATTAAACTGTAACCATCCTGACTGTGTGGGACATTTGCACATCCACTTGTTCTGTGATAGAACATGGAAAGAGATGCTGAGTATATCCCTTTTGCTAGRACCAAAATAGGGACAGGTTTTGTTGGCAGTGTTTCATTCTTTGGCTTCGCTTTTTAATACCTTGGTGTTTACTTACTGATTTGCTTAATTATCATTATTTAATCTCTGAGTAATAATGATGCAGTATCCTCAAACACTTTAAAGGGCTCTTTCCCAATGAACAACATCTATTTCCATTTAATATTCTAGCTTAATTAAAACTTTTTTTCCTAGGGCCTCGTTCCATTTAACTCAATTGCAAAATCCCAGTAGAATTTCAAGAGTGCAGTATAATTTCCATAATGAACACAGTGGTATCTACAGTGAAAACATCACCTCTCAGGAAAAAAAAAAAACCAACAAACAAACCATTGAGAAGTAGAGTGAGATTAGGGCTATTACAGTATTTTGGAAGGTCGGCTGACGGCACAACCTGCAGTTGGAGAGAAGCAGGCGGAGGCTGGTACTTGGGAGTGGGGTCCAAAAGAGGTATCACTCTTCTGGGGATCTGACAGCAGCTACCCACCAAGCCAAAGCTGGTGGCAGGAATACAACTCAGAATTATATCTTTCTGAGATTTAGTCACCTTACTCAGCACTACTGGAAGGCACTTCTCTTTTCCTGGGATTATTGTCCTGAAAGCATCTTATACCAGCTCTTGTAACTGCYGTTGTTCTTGTATTTTGAGACGCGGCAGAGGATACTGGTGAAGCTGCTATTTCCATTTCTGGTTAAAGCACTCCATGGGCAGAGCCCACATACTGGCTGTGCGAGACTTTGGCTCAAAATGCTTCTGCCTGGTTTGGAGCATATCTCTCTATGTTTCAGCACTGCACCTAACGGGGAGTCTGCTCTGTTCCCTATACCCTGAGAATCCCCGTTGGATTGATCCAGTGGTAAGAAGAGGAAGAGTAAATTTAGTTCCTGGATCTCAGGCTAGCCTGGATGTCCAAGCCAAAATAAAGTTCAAATAAAAGTGAAGCCAAGCTGCTCAGCCTGATCAAGGCTAAAATGCTTCTATTTATGAAGCATYTCAGAGCAGGACTTGTCTTGGAAACTTTACGAAAAAGAGGTGTGACACCTGCAGAATTTGGGTACCTCAGTTTGACAGTAGGATTACAGTTATGGATTAAAATACCCCAATTCCTCTTTAGAAAGCTATTTAGACACCCAGCTTTCACAGATTTAGTCAAGACCTTGGCCCTTACATACCTTGTAGGAGATGATGACTAGTGCTTTTCTGGATCAGGATCATAATAAGCTAAATAAACTAATCAAAAGGCAAAGATGAAAATCACATCAACTATACTAATGAGGGTTTGAAAAACAGTATTAAAATGTTGTGCCATATAGTATTAAACACCTCCTAATGGTAAACACTGAAATCAAATCTCTTTACTTGTTCCATAGATTTGCAAGTAAGTAGTAAAAAAGAAAAAGTGACATGCTAAAATTCTTGCAAAAGTTCTTGCCTGCATCTTCATGACCTCTGTCAGAGYCACAGATGCAGCGTTTAGCTGTGCTGCTTTCTCAGCAAAGGGCTCTCTGCTTATGGTCAGACTGCCCCATTGATCTCTATTGTTCTTGGACAAGYTTTCCCATTTCAAATCAAAGTGAAGCTTTTTTAAAGGAAACATAGGTGGCTGCTTTGTGCTTCTTCAGTCACCAATTACCTAACGCGCTCAGGAATGTTTTCTTTCTAGAAGCAACAACTTTCATTTTGTAATATTCACTGCAAAACAAGGAGCTTTACCACCCTCCRTGTTATTACACAAAGCAAAGTAGAGGTTGTCAGTGTGAGAAGATGAATAATCTCATTTCAGTGAGCACCCCAGGCCAACCAGGTGCTCTGCAGCTCCTAGTGATGGACATGTTCAGCAGAGTCGTGCTCGTGGCAATGCTGGAGGACTATGTGGAAAGGAAGGAATTTTGCCACCGCTCCAGCTCGCAACAGTTTTGCTGATGAGCATGGGCTGATTATGCCCATGCTGCCCTTCCCATCGCCCTGAGACACCTATGCGAAGCAGAAGCAGGCGCAGGGGTGCCGGGGCTGAGGGAACGACCCACCTCTCCCTCCGCCCGCACGGCTCCCACCTCCCCAGCCTTTAACCTCAGCGCCCCAAAAACTGTCGCCTCCTCGCCCCTGACCCCCCAAACCCACCTCTGCTGCGCTCCCAGGGCAGAGCCGAGGGATTTTCCGACGCCAGCGCACCTCACCACCTTGATGACCGCAAGGCAGGTGGCCCGGGGACCGCCGCCAGGTGCCGGGGGCCGGCACCCGCTCCGCGGCGGCCCCGGCGGCTGTCGGAGGAGAGGCGAGCGGAGGGTCCGGGACAAGCAGGGGGGACCCCATGCACTTTTCCACAACCCCCCCTCCACCCCTTCTCCGCGGCGGCGGAAAAGTGCTCCAGCGCGCAGCCGAGCGGCGTAAAGTCGCGGGGGCCCCGCGGGGGCTGGCTGGTACCTGCCGGGGAGCCGGAGCGGCGGCGAGGTGCGGGGTGAGGCCGGTGCGGGGCCGGGGCTGGTGGCCGGGTTTTTGGAGGCGTTGCGAGCGAGGCGGGCTCCTCCCCGGCGGCGGCGGCGGCGGCGGCGGCGAAGGGTCTCGCTCCTTCTGCGCGGAGTGTCAGGCTTTCCCCTGGCTTCCCTTCCTCCATCCCCGCCACCCCTTTCCACTCCCTCGCACGCACATGCACACCCCTCCAGCAAATGGGCTGCTTCGTGTGCGTGTGCGTGTGCGTGTGTGTGTGTGTCAGCCAGCTCAGACACACACCCACTGCTGCTGCTGCCGGCGTAGGTCACAGCCCCGGCCACCAGGAAACATTAACTCCGTGAAAAGTAGCGGAGTCCACGCACAGACACACAAGCACACACRCAGACTGTGGCAGCAATATGCCCACCCTGCTGAGAGCGGGCACCGACGGACCCTGTGCTCACGTACTTTCCCCTGGACCACAGAACTCTCCTGCACTTGCTGGATCACACACCTGTGAGTTTGCACAGGGGCATCCCGACCTAATATTGTGATCACCTTGCACAGGTGCTGGTCCAGATCATAATGTCTAAGGCAGCCTCAGGTCCACTCACATTATTCCCGTGACACACTCCTGCTGGGGCTGAACTGCAGGTCACTGCCTGGTAGACTGGGAGTGAAAAAAAAAAGGCCAGATCGCCACGCTTACTGATAAGGAGAAAGCAGCTGGGTAGCGGCCCAGTGCGAGGGGCTAGTGCACATTTAAGAGTAGCCCATGTGCAAAGTTGTAGCTGCCAGGGATACATCTGCCTTTGCATTTATTTGTTTTGCCCGTGGAATGTGCTACATCGGTGGTTCTCCAGCTTTCGCATGCTGCAGACCACTTCCTAAGAGAGAATTTCTCTCCTGGACCAACCCACTCCCACACCAAACCCTTCTCTCCAACGTATTTCCTTCTGTGGCTGCCCAAGGAAGAGCCTTTCTGCCCACAGGCTGAGAGCCATTGAACACATGGCACAGATAATATCAGACACTTCCAGACAAGACACACTGGGGCTCTTTCAAAAACTGTTTCCCTTAGTGAGGAGCTCAGATTGAAAGTCTTCAGCTGGCAACTCGGTTGCAGAACAGACCCTGACTGTTGCTCCCATAAAATAACAGCAGAACCAAAGAAGTCCAGAGGAGTATATTGGAGTTTCCACCATGTTACCCACCTCAGCAGAACTTCATCCTTACCTACCATTCACATAGAAGTCAGATGGGTGGTCTGGGGATCCAGGATGGGATCTAAATATGGGGATTTTTTTAAGTTCACCAAAAGCCAGCTTTACACTTTTTTACCTAGTTTTTTAAAGCAGTTTGTTACTACAGTACCAAGGTGATGTCATTTTTATAAACTTTGCATACACAGATACACAGACTCGACTTGTCTACATGTGTGTTATATTCCCACAAAATAAACAGAGGATTTTGAAGACAGGTTGTTTCATAGTAGTCATTGACTTCTGCTGTTTTAAGGCCTTCAGAAGAGGATTTTGTAACTGATTTTCAACATTCATTTCATTATCATCAATAAAACTTTCTATTGCTTTAATCCCTGGATGGCACTGTTTAATAAAAATATCATTGTGATCCTGTGGAATGATTCTTGCACTTTATCTTGTTCCCAGATACCCACTGAACATCACAGGCACTCTGCTGGTAAACACTTTCTGCACCAGAAGAAGCTCAAGAAAGAGAAAATGAGGAGTAGGTTGGTGAAAGGAAAATCCCTGTTGATTTTTGAAGCGTTCATTAGAACTACAGAATTGGACTTTGATGCATTCTGAAAACATGAATACTGGTAAAAAGAAAACATGCTGAAAAGTGCTGCTTGCTTCATGTACTGGAGATGTTTCAGACTCCTGTGAAAAAGAAATCAGTATGAATGTCCCCTTTTCTCACTTGTGGAACCAGTCTGCAGTCTCTGTGAAATGTAAAAGAAATAGGTTTGGAAATGGTTTTATTTTAGTAGCTACTTTTTCTTCTTGCAAATCACGAGAACACATATTTCTGGTGGAATAAATAGCAGAAGATTCATCTTTCAAGAATTATAAAAACGAATTTGTGAAATAATTAAGCTCTTCATTTAGTGAAGTGGAAGAAACCAAGAAAAAAGATGCCCTCTTGTGGCTGTTTGCTGAATGAAAACTGAGAAAGTTCATAAAATTTCTGTGCAAACACAGAATGAACATGCCTTTTAGGTCCTTCTTACTAAGGTTGTAAAACAAGGTTACACAAGGTCATACCATGGACACAGGCTGAGGAGACATCCACCATCTGCACAGTATCATTTTAAATGATCAGTTGATGCATTCCTTGGCATTGTATTTTAAACCACTGTTCAGAAAATCCCAGAGTGGATAAGTACGGCTTCACTGGGAGACATTAGAAGGAATTTTACCTTTCTCAGTGTCTGCATTAATGCTACCTCTTTGAGTGACCTTTTTGGTCAGGACTGCATTTGACCCTTACAAGGGTGTTCGAAATGCCCCAAAAGTTATAGGAATTTCTGCCAAATGTACAGAAATTGTCTAAAGTTTTAATAGGAAGAGAAGGGTTCCTTTCAATGTTTTGAAGATGTGATGATTATAATGATGGCAATGATGATGACATCATTTTTCCTGCAGAAAGGACACTGACTATTGGGTGGAAGAAATATTCAACAAGTTCTTACAAACATTAATTTGAAAAGTATTTTTTTTTCTCCTTTTTTGTCTTTTTTAGCTAATTTGAGGCTCCCCTAAGACCAAATTCCATACCCAGTGCCCTGGGCAACTGTTCAAATTTCCTGTAAGGCTGAGTGGCTCTAAAAGAGCAGAAGTTGAACATCAGATATCTGCATTTTTCTTTTCTCATGGAACAATAATACAAGCATGAATTAAATGACCAAATAAATCTCTAGCAAATAATTAAAATTAGGAAGAGAGGTAAGCTGTTTTTGTTACTCTCTATTCCCTTCCTTTTCTGCTTGATCATAAGTCTGAACACTGTCCAGATACTGTAATGCCAAACTGGCATATTTCAGAGAAAACTATTTTCATCTGAGATAAATTGTCAAAGCAGATAGATGGTCTCTTAGTAAAGGCTGCAGGAGAAACATGAGACAGCAGCATGCTGCCACACTATAGGCATTTATCTTATTGCTGAGCGCTATTATTCCTTCTGTAAGTAGTGACAGAAACACCTGCAGCACTATGCAATGCAATGATGTTGCTTGAATCTCTAAGGAGAGACTGTTTTCCAAACATGAGGCTAAATTCTGCCTAACGAATCTCTTCCAATTGAACAATTATGCATTTGGTGTCTTTGAGGTCCTTCATAAGATCCTGTAACTCATGTCCATCTCTGAAAATTTTCAAAGGAACCTCCCACTCTCTACTGACAAGACCAAGAAATTGGGTGTTGACTTACAAACCTGGATGGCTTGAAGTCTGGCAGTGCTTATTCCCAGCCACCCATCCCTGCCTCTGCTCCCAGCAACAGACATGAAAGAGTCAAACATGGAGCAACTTCTGTACCTGGCATGTTAAATAAAGCCTTTTCATCTGCTGGATTGTGAACTGGAACAGTGAAGGAGCTGCTGCATGTGCAGTTGAGCTCCTCATCCACAAGTGGGGAAGCCTTTGGAAGGATGAGGTGGGGAGCAATCAGCTGGGGGCAGAAACTGCCTCATCCAGTCAACCTCAAGTGCTTGTATTTGTGACTCAGCCACCAAATGTGACTCCTTGGGGAGGACTGGGTCACTAAGCACCTACAGCTACTGTGCAAGCATGTTGGCAGACTGGGTCCCACACTTGCAATACAGTCAAATTCAGACTCCAACACTGTCCAAGAATCTGGATCAATATTCTCTGAAGGCAGCAGGTGTATTTCCACCGACAATAATGGGACCTGCACTGATTGATGGGGGACTATATAGAGGAGAGAATTATATATATATATGTCACAGAGTTACTAAAAGTCAGGTGTTTTAAAGAGGATGAGTAAGAAGCAGAATAGTATTAGTGAGGTGTTGAATTGCCCCCTTGCAGTCCATCAGGAGGTAAAGGCTCTTTTTCTGTGCTCTTTCTGCAACTCGGATTTTTGCCTTGTCTGAACGGGAATAGCCAGAGTTTGCCCATTGCCCTGTGCTGATTGAGCTAGGCTGACCTTTGGGGGTCTCCAGAGCAAGACAAGGGACTCTGCTCACTCCCTCTCCCACCAATTTGAGAAGAGGAGAATCTGTTTTACTCCAGTGTTGGTAATCATAATGCAGCACCTGCACAGTAGTGCATACTGATTTCATGTCTTCTCCCACCCCGACAAGCCTTAAAGCCAGTGTTGGGATCTGCTCCTTTCTTTTCTTTATAATATAGATTGGAGAGAGCCTTGACATTGCAGTTATAATCTGATTTATTCATAACAGTATTTCTTCTTAAGTAGCTTTTTGGTTTGTTTTTTCCTTTAGGATAAATACATGCAGGTCATCACAGAGGACCAGGCTTCTGTATTGCATCCTTATTCCCAACGCATACTGTGCTTGAGAAACGTAAAGTTGCAAACACTGACTGAACCTGCAAACCCTTACTGACAAGGGTTTTGTAAGCCCTTTAATTTTATTTTTCACCTGATCATCCCAAGTTCTACCTGATCTAAAGCAYTGAGAACAAGAAGCAGCCAGAGCAGAGAGAGGAGGTCAAGGCTCCTTCAGTCTACCAGTTTGTGAAGTTTGCATCAGGAGAAATCCTACTGGGGGTTAGAGTGCATAAAGGGAGGCATTTCTAGCCCCTATGGCTCCCAAATAAGAGCAGATTTCACTTCATTCATTGCTTTAAGATGTAAGAGATAATCTGTCTCCACTGAGTCGATGTTTCAAAAAAAAAAAAAAAAGGAAGAGATAAAGGGAAACTTTTATGAAAGGCGCAGAGAAAAGTCTAAGATATTACTTAAAAGGGGACAAAACCTTCCTCAAAAAGTATTAGGTAAAAGTAGAATACCCATCTTTTTCTTGCTGCCAAATTCCTGGCTAATTATCAAAACTTAGTCATAAAGGATCCGATCCTGAATTACTGAACATGCTCAAACTCCATTGAAATTCACAATATTTAACTTTGTTCAGCACGTCACAGGGTTAGGTACAAATTAAGCAATGTCACATCCCAGGTACCTTTTTGTCACTATTTAATCCCTGTCCTCTCAAGACTTCAACTGTCTCATGAAGCTCTTACAATTTCCACTGACTTTAGCTGAAGCTTTGGTGCACAGTGCATGTGGGATCTGGCCCAAATATGGTCGGAAGAATAAAAATCTTGTCTACAGATCATGGTTGGGATATAAATTCGGTCTCTACAAAGTAAATGGTATGACAAGAAAAAAGTTTGTTGTATTTCCGTGTATGTCCTGGATAGGAAAGGAAAGCAGAGAGAGCCTGCTCTCCTGAGAGCCTACAGTTCTATGTATTTTATGAGTCAGACAAGAAATTAATTTCCATGAAAAATTAACTGAAGCTCATTTTCCTGCTTTGTAAAAATTATACTTCTGTATTTCTAAGGAAGGGCATTTCTACCTCCTGTTTCTACTTCCAATGAAACCAGCGGTTGAACTAATTGGTTTAAGGCATTATCCTGCTCTCACTGAATGGCAATGACTGCTGTATTGATTTATTGGCTTCAGCACCAAGCAGGGGAGGGTAAGAATAAAATCAGCTCTGAGCTGTGTCCAGAGGACTCCAGTTCCCCTCAGCAGTGGCAATAATAAAAAAAAAAAAACCCCTCATTTTAATAAAATGTGAGTGCTATTACAAGAAATGGTTCCATGTATTTTCTTATCTCAGAACACAGGATATCTAGTTCTGTTTATCCTTAGCATGAACAAATCTTCGTGAATGCCTGAAACTCACTTTTTTCTAGTGAAAATATGTACTTGTGGTTAACAGAAGACAAACATCCAAGCAATGCTTCTATAGATAGAAATGTTCTTTCTGGCTCTAAAAGACAGCTTTGTCCAAAACACACCCTATTTATTATTTATTCTTGGATATTTTTGTTTCCTACCCAATTTAGGGCAAACTTTAACTCTAGGTGATCACTTTGCAAGCAAAATAGTGTTAAATGGAACCACATGCCTTAATGATTTACAGCATACATTAAGTGGGCTCATGTTCACTGCCCTCAATAAATAGCTATTTTGATTGTATTAAAAGATTGTCTCCCTTAAACTGTAAACATTCAATTTGTTATAGCTTCATCAGTGAGAACAGATTGTTGTTAGTAGCTTAAGATAAGATACTACTGGCCAAGTSAGTACAAAATTTGTCTGGAAGATGGGAGTTATCAGCACTGTCAGAAGGTTGAAAACAGTAACTTGGTATAGTACGTTTGTTTGAATGCTTCCTCTGTTCTGTGTTAGTATTCGGTTTAAATCCTTCAATGAAATACCTGTGCAACAGGTTTGAAGGAAAAGGACTCTTAACTTGAAGATCGCCCCATCATTTCTAACGCAGACAGGCATATATTCATGGAAGTTGTGGATTTTGGGAGTTCTGGAGGGAAAACTTCAAAGGTTTAAGTCTGGGTTTCTCTGTACAAGAAACCTAGCCTAGCCAAAAGAGGTTAGTGAGGCATCTAAATCCCAGTGAATAGAAGCCAAATCCCAGAAGCTTAGCAAAATCCCTGCAGCACACATCATCATATTTTGAGTATCTCGAAAATCCACAGCAAGCTACGTTTTGAATTAGAAGTGTATTTYGTGGGGAGCTGTTGGGAAAACACCAGTATTATTTTCTTGTCTTTTTTTGCTTCACAATCCAACGGCACTTTTTACAGGAACACAGCTCACTCTTGCCTGCATGGTCAGGTGTAGATTTATAGCAGATGAACTGGTTTCTGTGGGAGCTGTGGCCCCCTCACCCCATTACTGTGGTTCTGGTCCATATGATGAAGTGAGTCCTTCTTACATACTACTACCATTTACATCGTAACTGCATCCAGGTTTGATTGTACTATAGCATCACTATGGCCTTTAGACTACCACCTTTCTAGCCAAAGGAGGCATCAGTCGTTACTAATATATGCTTTACACTAAATAAAGTGATGAATATTGCACTGATTGGTTCTCTCCACAAGTAGCTCAATTGACTGGTATATGGATCCCAGGCTTTGCTCATCAAAAACATATGCACTCAGATTTGCAAATAAACTTGTTTCCTAAAACCTAGGTTTCTAATCATAAAAGCTCCTTATGCAGTCAATAGAGATTGATGCCAATCTCCCTCTATGATGATGCATCCCATCATTTAAAAAAAAAAAAAAAAAAACAAAAACTTCAGACAAGGAACACAACTTCTTCCTTAGTGCTTTCTATATCTCTCCTTTGACTGCAGAGGGAGCCTACATGTCTACTTCTAAATGTCTAATGTTAAGTGAGTGAAACCCACCCTGAAGTAGTACAGCTGAAGCCAACATAATTACATACAAAGTGTTTTCAGGATCAAGTCCAGAGGTTATTGAGGACTCTGTTATGAAAGGTGCTATTCATCTCAGCATTATAACCTGGAAACAGAGTGACCACACGTTGGTGTTTCTTGTTGAACAAAATTACCTTCAGAATCTGACAGAAAGATATTTTATTCAAACTAAACAAACAGATTTTTAATTAATTTTGTTTATTTCTCCTTTCAGTATAAATCATTTATTCGGTTTTATACTAGATTTAATTCAGTTTACATCAGCAACATTTCTAGATGTGGCTATGCCTGGCTGCCATTCAGTCTTCAGGGCTATGGCTTAAAAAATTCAAAAAACAAAAAAAGAAAAATAAACTAATAAGTTTAGCATCATTGAAACCATGTGCATCTCTATAAAACGCTTATATATTCAGTGGCTCTATCATAGCCTTCTCTATCTGAGAAGACTGTAACTTGAACTCAAATGTGAAGGATCCCAGTGCATTCAAAAGTCAGCATTTGATACTGTGGTTTGGGTAGATATCTTCTGTCCTAACAAACTGCAGATATGAAGTGAAATGCGGTGTATAGATTGGTTTGGTTAGCTAGCTTTTAACATTTTCTCTTTTAAACCTTCTCCTTTCAGTAAATGAGGGATTTTGTCATTGATTGCAATGAGAGCAGAACCTGAGGCCATAGAAAAGAAGCTGCAGTGAGTGAATGCTTTTGAAATCAGACTTGCACACCAAGTGTATTTATATGAGGAAAGCTGCTGTATCTACCAAGTCAATGCATAGCTCCGGGTGCTTTCAGTTCACAAAGAGACATAAGTAAAAGTAACAGAAAAGAAAAACAGTGCTTTAGATTAAAAAGAAAGACTGCAATTTTTACAGATCAGGTACTTTTCAACACTTTTGTTCAGCATTAAAAAAAATTATCAGTTTAATTTTTCCATAGTAAAATATTGATTAGATTGGCAGCAGAAAAAAAAAAACGGAAATTAAGCTTAACTAATACCTTCTCTCACTGATACCAATAGATGTATTTCCATAATTTATTATTATTTATTAATTATTGCAGTCTAAGCTACTTAACAGCTACACATTAGTGTCAGTCAGATGAGAAGACTTAGTTTATATAGAGAAAGACTTTAAGGCCAAAACTATGATTTGATCACTTATCTCTGACCTGACTCAGGAATTTCAGTGGATGATCTCTGAGCTCAACCTTCAACCTCAGGCTGAGCTAGAACAGATACATAAGCAAAAAATGCCAGTCCTGAGCTAAAGTAACTAGAAGGAAGAGAAATCCCGGAGAAATTGTTCCAAAGGCTAATAACYATGATCATTATCAAGATGACTGATTTTTAAAGTAGTGTTAGAGCAAACCCCATTGTAGCAGTATGTTTCATCATCCTGATTTTTGGAAGGCAAAAGTACAACAGCAAATTATTTTGGCATGTTAAGGTCTTTGAATACATGAGACCCTGTAGACCATTTACCAGACATTAATGTATTGTCGGCAAAACCAAAAAACAGAGCAGATCCAGATGTATGTTGGGGAACTCCAGGATATGTCTAAGCAGTGCTAAAAAACCTGGTAACTTCTGAGTTTACCTGGACGTATTTACATCTATCCTATATTTGAATGTCAAAAGGGATCAAAGAATCACACTGTGCTGTTTGTGAAGCTGTTTGTTGAGAAAGACAAAAAAAGCATGATTAAAAATCTGGCCTTCAATAGAAAATAACAAAACACAAATGAAAAAGAATAGGGGAAACAAATGAAGTGATTGTTTACAATAGAAGCATCTGCAAGGTCATAAAGAGCTCAAATATATATCCAAGCTGTAACTTATGTGACTGAGGGACAGAGACTGATCCAGCTTCTTACATTCTTCCAGGATGTATATTGTAATAGTGAGGACTACTGCCAGAATCACTCTGTATTAGAACAACCCTTTTCTAAAGGACACCAAAAAATAAAATAAAGAAGGAATATTCTCATTAAATAAGGCATTTTTAAAAAATACTGGTGAAAGAACACTTTTGTTTCCTCACTTCCTATTATTCAGTTTGTGACCTCTTTTCTCTGTTCCTCTCTTTGGGATACTCCTTGGTCATGCAGAAAGCTCAACCATGCAAGTGTGAGCCAGAAGTAAGGCATTAATTATGATCCAGTCACCTGCGACTACCAATTAGTCCAAGAAGGGAAATAGGCACCTCCAAAGAATACATGATCCTGTTCTAGAGAGGTCAGATGACTTTGGAGGATCACCACAAAGGCAACCTGTGGTGACTAGTTCACTGTCAGAACTTTAATCTTCAGATGTGTAAAGTCAGGTGAGATGACCCTCCCCCATAACTAACCCACAGGTGACCTTTTTATGTATACTGCCATTCTTCTTATCATTTTTGATGGTCAGTTGTTAGTTTCTGATTAAAATCAGGTGTAGCCTAGGAAAAGAATGAATTTTCCTGTGCATTTGTGTAACATCTGATAAATAGATTTAACTCTTTCTGAAGTTTTTCATTATGGTATCAATATTTATGTTTTACATACATATAAGTGAAAGCAGATTGAACTGGCAACTGCTTTGAAGAACAGAGAGGAAATTTTCACCTGCATATTTTACTGGCGTGAGAAAGTTTAAAAGCAGTGTGTGCCTTTGCTGATTAATGTTGGGTTCAATTCCTTCATTTACATAAATTAGGGAATCTATATTTTTTATTTAAGTTGTACACTGATATAACTCTAAAGATCACTGAGGAATTACATTCATGCAGTTGAATTATTAGGTGCTAACTCAAGCACAATTTTTTTTTTGCATACATTTCTATAATTTAAATTATGAAGGTGGTCAGTCTGAGTTATCAAAATCTTTCTTCTGGCTTTAATCTGTGAATGAAATCCCAGTCTTCTGCCATCGATGGTAAAAGGCCCCCCCAAATTCAAAAGCCAGAATTCAAGAGCATGGCTCTGAATGCTGTCAGTCTCAAATAACAATAAAGATACCCATTCAACATAAAACTTTCATAAACCATAGGCTCATACCTTTATCGTCAATGAACAAACCCAGTGTAGCAACACGCTTCAAAAATCTTAGGAAATTTGACTGCAAAATGAGGGATCATTCTGCCTCAGGAACATTCACAAGCCTTTAGCTTCTGGAGCAGGACTAAATGCTCAGGTTGGTCCCAATGTTATTTGCTTTTATTTTCTATGGGGTGAATTTTAATACAGTTTTCTTGGCCTGCAGAGCCTGTTTGGAACTTCAGAACTTTGATATTTTTATTCATCCCTTACACATAACATCATTCATCTGCCTGGTTTTATAAGATGTTGGCTGTCTGAAAGCACAAAAGCTGTTTCTTTTGGCAACATTGTTCAGGAGCTAGGTTTCAAAAGAAGACCATAGCTAAGGAATACGCACTTTGTGTACATGTAATGTACTATTTTACTTTTCTAAAAATCCGGCAAATGTATATTGCAGGTGCAAGTTGTCAAAACTTGTGGTTCTTTCAATTCAGCCCAGAGACATAACTGTATCCATATTTTTATGAAACACCAGTTACAAGTTCTAATTGTAAATTACATAGCCTCTGTTCGTTTGATGGCCTTTTCTTTGTGTTTATTGAATCTAGAATTAAACTATAAAGGAAAACAGACTTGGCAAGGATCTAGGTGGTTTTTGGAGTGATCTGAAGCAACTTACTCCTGGGTTTTGTGGTGGTTGCGGCAGAAACGGGTTCTGTGCTCATGGCTTTATGGAGTATCTTTGGATGCCTATACAGACATACATTCTTCCTTTTCCAAAACAGTTAGCCTGGAGTTCACTGAAAAAGTCTAAGTCTGGTTTAGTGATACCACACCACTGACAAGGCAAAATACAAACCATGCATCAAACTAGTATTTTTGTAATGGACAATGCCCATTAGTTTCACTCCTTTCATATGTGGCCATAAGAAGCTAGTCCTGTGCAGCAAAAGAAGCAGCTCATGCACGTCAGGCTTATTTCTGGGAAAGAACAATAAGAGGTTTTGCAAACCCTACACAAAAAAAATTAGCCAAAGTCATAATAACAATTTTTCAATACAAAAACAAATACACACAAAAACAACCAAGGAAGATCCCACTGGGAGCAGAATTTTATATTTTACTCTCATCTAGAGGCAATCAAGAGAGCCAGATTTTCATCCTAATCCATAAGAAACACCAGAAAACCAGAAAAATTACAGAGATACAATCTTTAGCGCTCTGTAGTTTTTCAGTCTAGGACATGTTATTTTCTTAATTTCATTTCTTAATGATCTACCTCACACCAGGGGCTGCAATGGGTAAAGTGTCAAATAGTACAGAAGGTGAGGAAGAAGAATGTGTGGAAGAACACACCGTTGCAAAAAGGAGGTAAGCTGGGATACATTAATGCCTAAGCCAAATCTAGAAGGACTAACTGAAAGGCACGGTTGTGGGAAGGAGCATGTGTACCACGCAGCTGGACAGAGATGAAGGTGGGAATTTCTGCCTTGCAATCACTGCACTATAAGCCCCCCTCAAGGCTGCTGCAGGAATTTGCCTTGTATCAAGACCTCTACATAGCACTCTTTCACCATAGATACTGATGCAGCAGAGGGATAAGGGCCCTCAAGATTTTTTTTTAAGCAGGGAGCACCATAGCCCCAGAATGTCCCTGTTAGTCCTGTGCAGTCGAAAGGGAACATGGGCAGGTTAGAAGCCTGCAAAGTAATTAAGGCAAGATAGAAACCTCCAGGGAAAATACCCAGAACCAGCCAAATTTCACTACTCCCCTGCAGAACAAAGGCGGTGAAGACTTGTGGTGGGCTGAATCTGAGGTCCCATGAGTCACAGGATGGATTCTTCAACTGCTAATCTCAACTTTTAGGGAGTGACTGTAAAAGTCTTGAGTAGGCACATCTTCAGGTTAGTAGAAACAGCAGATGATTATTCTCTCAGGATCAGCCACTTAATTAAATATAGAAAATCCATTCAGTTATAGCCAACCAGACCCATTGACCTCAAATTTTTAGTCTCATAGTATTTCTTTAAAGTGCAGCATCCTGTCCGTGAACAGTCAAGAAGAAAAATGTGATAGAATTTGCAACTGTCATATTACATATGTTCTCCAAAGAGCAGATAATCTTCTGGCAGACATAAACTCACCAATTTGTGAAGGAAACTATAATATAAAAACCTCACATATTTTTCTTAACTGATACCCCACAATGACACTAACATTTTTCATTCATGGTCTGATATCTGTTTTGAAAGATGATGTGTGAAAGTAGACTCAAGGTTCAGGTCTACCATTTTTCAGTGAGGGCACCATTCAAAAATGGCATATATTTTTCTAAGCAGAGCTTCCCTTCTAACAGATTATTTTGCAAGTGTCCTTTAAAGGAATTCTGGCACCTTCCTCTGAAACTTGAAAAAAGCTGCATCTGCTGGAGTCAGGATGASGAAAAGATTTGCTATTGCTTTGAACAGTTGTGTTCTTTTTACGTTACTGGAACCAGAAAGAGGGATTTTACTTAGGTGCTTCAGATTCTCAGGTTTGATTAAAGCAAACATACTTTTTTATCTAAAAAATACAAGGAAAATGTTTTTAATTTTTCTTTTTTTYCATGTCAAACCTTTCTGCTGACATGAACAATAGATTTCTGGGAGGTTTTTTGTTGTATTTTGTGTCTCCCAGGTAGCTCTGTTGATTTCTCTATTTCTGTGTTTCATTATGTCACTTTGCCCCTTCCATGACCCTTAAGCTATGTTATTTTCTGTATCTGGTATATAGAAGCAAAATACCCCGAAACAAATATCTAGTATGGCTTAGTGAAGAGTGAATCGTGAGCCACTGAAATCAACAATAACTGTAAAACTTGTTGGTTGCAGGATTTTTTTTGACTAGGGACTCAAGCCTTTGTTCTTACTTTTTCATTATGAAAAGGGCATTTTTTTTGTCTTGTATGTTACACACTAAATCTGCAGCTCAGTTCAATAGCAGATCCTTGGCTGATGTAATTCGTTGCAGCAGCACTGACCTCGGTGAAGCTATGCTGAAACACTGCAATGGACTGAAAGTATGAACTCTGTTGTGTATTGCACAATATCCTACCACTTACGCCAAGTAATACACTCTGTTTTCTCTGAAAAACCAAGTGGTGAAATGATTTATTTAAAAAAAATTATAAATTACTCATTTTCCATTGCAAGAGTGGGTTAGACCTAAAGTATATTAAACATGTTAGTCTTCTATGTTAATAGCCGTAGCTTAAGAGAGATCAGTTTCAATACAGAATGGTTAATTTGTGTTAACTGTAGGTAGACCCCACTTCACATGTGAAGTGAAAGCCGTAAAATACCTTAAAAGTGTCAACATTTTGCTGTGAGAGAGGTTTTGGTGGGGATTGTTTTGGTTTTTTTCAGAACAAATGAAAACACAAACTTCAGAAGCATTTTTACCTTGATAAACTTTAACTTCCTTGGGATGATTTTAGCCTTTGGCTTTTCATCCTCATTAATGAATTGGAATTCGAACCATCTTCATTCTACACAGATCCTCTTCAAGCTGTGAGCAGAGAGAATCAATTGTAAAATATCAGCTGTGTTTACAATGTATTTCTTGTTCATATAAAAGCATTTCTGAAATGTTCACGGCCATAATGTTTTTTTGTTCCATACCAGTTTGATCCTATCTTTGCTTTATTTTGCTTCTGTTTGTCAGACAAACCCACGCTGTCAGCTCAGTTTTGCCTTTTGTCATTTTATTTTTCTACAATCACACACTCACATGTGTACAAGACTCAAAATTTCTGCTGTAGACTATTGGAACATAAAAAGATACCACTGATGAGAATAAAACGCAATGTAACACACAAAAGTTTTCTTATGTAAATACTTTATGACACTTAGCCCTCTGTCCTGATTGATAATAACATAGCATATATAAAAATTAAAACCAGAAAAAATATTAAATTAAATGTAGCCTGAGGATTCTCATTTTGTTTTGATCATGAAAAGAAAAAAGCTGTCCAAGTCTGAAAAATGGCTTTTGAATGAGGTCTCCACTGGCTGAACCCACAGTTTGGTTCCAGTCATGGGTAGCAGCAGTAGGTTGTCATCCGTGAACTCAGCAACCGTGAGAGGGAAAGACACACATACACGCTGTGCGTGTTATTGTCATCACAACCAGGTGTTATCAGCTGCCACTCTGCTACACCACTAACCTGCTTGACGAAAGGAATTGCACCAAGCACTATTCATAGATATATATTTTTCCAGTCCACTGTCAGTCTCCATTATTTAAAGGGTGAAAGAAACTCTGCCTATATTTATCCTGCTGTGCACTACCAAAATGCAGAAATTCAAATAAAGTAGAGACTTGCTGAGAAGCCCTGCAAACTTGTGTCTTTTATTCCAAATAAAATAATGTGTAAAATTATACAAAACAAATTAAATTATATATGGATGGTTTGTCATTTTTCAGCCAGTGGGAGACCTTCTCTTTATAGCAAAAGATAGAGTCAAAAAGGTTTCTTGAATATCTCAACATATACATTTTGAAATGTTCTAAATAGCCTTCCCCAGTGCCTCACTAATTTTAAGATTGTCTTACCCTTTAAGTGACCTGATCGCAGTCACTTATACAGCCAACTAATTCCCTGACTTGTTCATTAAGATTATTATTGAAAACCTTAAAAATTCATTATGTGTGAGCACAATGAGAACGGGACAAGTTTTTGGCTCACTGCTAATAAGAGATAAGTTTATTTTTTACCTTGAAAGGGAAAAAGAAAAGACTCTGTATTTCTCAGTCTAAGCCTATAAGAAAGATGATTCTTGAATATCTTAAATTTATGCACATAAAAGACATCTAATTCCTCCATATGAAAAGAAATCTGTGAAGGGATTTTACTCTGGGGCATAAGTTATTGAGTATATCTACTAAATTTAAGTAAAGCATAGGAAAATGATGGGATAAAAGACAAAGCAASCTATTCAAACTTTAAGAAATTGAGCAAATGGAGGCAGGAAGTTTTGTATATGCAAAATTATAAAAGATATAGTTTAAATCACTATAAATACAGGAGTTGATGCCCTGTGGAATAAACCTCTTCAGGAAGTTTGTTTTTAGGACCTAAAGCTGATAGAAGATAAATTCAGTTTAAGTTTTTAAGTTTCAAGGAAGAGCTGGAAGAGGTGGAAGATCAGTGGTAGAAGACTTGTCTACCATTATAAGGATAGCTATATATCTACCTGTATATAGGTATAGTTATGAAGGTATCTATGCACTAAGTGTGTTAAAGGGCATTGCTGGACCTGAATGGAACTTTGAAAGGCCCTGAATACTTTTTCCAGATTTTTTTCATTTTTATTATTACTTTTTACATGATTACATATGTGCTAGTTACAAAATTCTGTGAAATGCAATGCCAAAACTAACATGCAAGATGAAAAATCATAGCAGTTTACTAAGGACATTTTTTAATGTAGTGATAAATGAAATGTTCATTTCTCTAGATCAAAGCATCTCCTGTTGGAAACAGTGTAACATGTTGTATTTAAATATATCACTGTTGCTAAAGCAGCCTTTTCAGATGAAAACGTGCTGACAACATTTTTATAACCATTTCTAGTATATGGTGAACAGGTCTCATATGCAAGTCATCTCCACCATTGTCTTCTGCCAAGGTGAAGAATGAAATGCCCTGTGCCATGTTTTGCTAGGTGATTTCTTGGATTGGTTTTGCTTGTTCTGTTTGTTAAATAGGTAAGTAATTTTTTTTCATTTTCAAAGCAAGCAAGGTTTGTGGTGTCCCTGACTTCTCTGGAGCCCGTCCTGAATGCTGCTCAGTTCTTTTACCATCAGGTTTGCACTTGGTAACAGCAGAGGCTGAGTTGTCTCTGGATGAGTATATTTGAAAATAGGAGAGAAAAGGACCCAGAGAAGTCATCCAGTTGACTTCTGCACATCACACAGTTTATTAACAGCTCAGGCTCATCAAACAGCGTGTTTGGTCTACTAAATTTCATTATTAAAATTCCTTGTTCAGCCTCCCTGTTCCCTGCTAAGCGATAGCCAGCTCACTGCTGAGCACACTGTCTGCTCAGCTGGTGGGCACAGCAGGGCCAGCCCGCCTTGCTGGCTGGGCCACCCCAGTTCTGCAGAAAGAGACAGCTTACGTCTCATGGTGAGGGCCCTGGAAGGGGCAGGGGGAAGTAAGACCCACCCTGCAAGTTACAGGTTTGGGATTGGAACATTCCTGTGAGGAAGGGGAAAGGGTTTGGGAGGCGTTTGAAGGTGGTGGGAATAGCTCTGGCACCTGGGAAGTGCTGAGGAAGGGGAGAGAGGTGGCTGCTAGCTTTGCCCCTTCTAATTTCAAAGAGTAGTTTCAGGATTTCAGGAAACTTTCTCTTTTCTGAAGAAGAAAAAAAAAAAAAAAAAAAAAAATTGATCATTAAAAAGACCCTAGGTTTTGTTATAAATAATTTTAGAAAAACTTTCTCCATGTTTCCAGTTTGCAGGAGGTTTTGAAAAGAAATCTTTCAGTTTGATTTAAACAGATAGCAGATTTTCTTTAAGAAAAGTCTTGAACATGCATCTCCCCATGATTTAATTAACCCTATAGCTAATTCTAACAAAAACATAAACAGGATTGTACAGAAAACTACATTCCACTTGCCGCTCAAATGAAAAGTCAACTCTTTCATACAAAATTAGTTTTAATCTTGGGCAGAAGAAGGAAATCTACAACCTAGAATATATTGAGTGTGTGGGAAGGTACCAACATTGTATTTATTGGTCTGTTTCGGAGTTAGATACGCTGTAAGGAGATCTATTGGGTCAGGTCATGCAGGTGGGCAAGGCAAGACAAGAGGATGAAGTCATGCAGGAGGATGAAGGCATGAGTTTAGCACCTTGCTCCTGGACATCCTCAAAATAGACATTTCCTGCCACAGAAATGCAAATGTCCTGGGTTGCTCCTAAACTGACCTGTAGCTCTGCACCACAGAAGACCCTGCAGTGTTTCAAAACAAAGACCTCCTAAAAGTTCACCGTAGACAACAGCCAGCCTGTACCTCAGTTATCTTTCCCCAGTAAACAAGACTGGGAGATGTCTGGGGTGTGCTTAAATCCTGCTTTCACGTGGAGTTAGGACAGGCTAAGATTTACACTCAGATCAGGAACCTTCTTCTGCTTTGGAGTTTCTCAGTTTAGATGTCATATGGGAAATTATGTGGAATAATCACAAAGGATAACGTGAGGAAGACTAATGTCCACCATTCCCTTTTTATTCCCTGCTGAGAAAAAGGATCTGCCCTGCAGGGCATTTCAGAGCAGAAGCCTAATGCAGCTACTTGGAGTCAGCCTGTAGGAGCTACTTTCTGTCCATTAAGAACAGAAAAAGCATCATGATGCTAAAGTTCTGTGACTAACCCCTTAATGTGTTAAATTAGGCACTTATGGTATCTACAGGGTTAGATGGGAATTTGATGAATGTTACTGGTACCTAAATGATGGCTTGGGATCCTTAATGCAGCATTCAGATGCTGAAAGTGCCTTCTGAGATCACCTGTCATCTCTTTGTAGCTGTGAACACTAACGTCAGGCAAAATCTTTTTGTTTCAAGTAGCATAGGGACTTTCCTGGCACACAGTTTTTCAATCTGAGTATGTGCTTCCTTATAACCTTTATCATTTAATGATAAAATGACCTGCTCTCAGAATTTTGATATAAGGTTTTGAAGGTTTAATGTTTCATATATATGGTTAAAAACAAGGCTTGGAAAAAATAGAGGGGAAATGTTTAACATCTGAAGTTAAGTCATATTTATCACATAGAAAACTTTCTATACAGTTGGATAAGGTCAAGACTGGGACAGTTGTACTCAAGTTTAAGAAGAAGGCAATACTGTTTGTACAAGAATGTGCTCTCTTTTTAGCAAGGTGTCAGTCTGAAGCTTTACAAATGTGCTTTACTTCAGAAATGTTACATGTGGTTACTTCATAGCTCCACACTCTCAAGACACTTTCTTTTGTTCTTGCCTTCTAAGCCAAATGCACTATTCTAGCATTGAGGTTAAAGCACCAGATGAGGTGGTTCATAGTGGAGCACTGAACCCATAAGCTATTATAGTTAAGTGGTCAGAGAATGTTATTTGTTCCAGGGAAGCAAAAATGGGACTTTTCAGAAAGTCTACTCCCTTTGACTTTAAACATGCTAGCAAGCTTGRGAAGAAGGGCAGAAGGAAACTTTTCTAAATGGCCAGCTTCCTCCATTGGCATCAGTGCATAGTGGCCTATGCACTGTTCAGGCTGGTTCCCAAGGATATGTCTGGCCTACCAGACAGCCCACATCCAGGCTAGCTTTGTTTTACTTAATTCACAGGTTGGGTTAAACTACCATACGGCTCAAGGGAGTCAGAATGTCAACTCTACTTTTGACTTTTTCCCTGCTTAAGTTCCACGCTTCATACCTTATCCAAACAGGAAGGCCTCTTATGATTTAATACATTGAACACCATATCTAATTAAAAAAAAATCTTCCCAGAACCTCAGAACAACAGTCCTGGAACAGAACAAAGGCYCATCTGTATCAGTATCTGGTCTCCAACAGTGGGTAGTGACAGGAAAATAGGCAAGCAGGTGGTACTTTTATGCAAGAACACTCTTGAAGAACCCATGCCAAAGACCTCATTCACAGCTAAAATGTCCTCCTCAAGTTTGACGTAGTGTATTCATGTGAGAAAACCTCCCATGGTCCATTCCTTTCATGAACTGGTCAGTTGTGCTTTTTGAACTGACTGTCCACAACATTTCATGAGTTTCATTGTTTAATTATATGTTAATAGTCACCTCCCTTTGATTATTTGAGCATGCATCTTGCTAAAGTATTTGATGCCCCAAAGCTCATGTAGCATGATAACTTGTCAGCAGTCACTCCCTGTTCACCTTTTCCCATACTACTTATGGTTTTGTAGAACTCGGTGATAATCTTCCTTTCAGTGTTCTGTTTCTCATGACAAATAGGCTTTATCCTATTATCATACAGAAATCAATGATCATCAGCTGTCCCTCTCTGTACTTTTTCTAGTATGACTGTATCTTTTTTGACATTACATTCAATATATCCTATACCTTTTGAGTGTATAATAGAGCATAGCTTTTAAGTAACTGCACGAGTAGTGATTATGTCTCAGGAAGAAAATTGATTTTTATGGTAACACCTTGCAGATATAAAGCATTTTTGCAGGCATTTTCGAGTAGATGGTCTACCAGAGACTATGAGCAAGTAAGCAGAGATCATGGAATAGGAACATGAATAAAGTAGGTTTTTTTGCAGACTGGTTAGATTTAGAAATGGATCTAGAATGTGCACTTTGCAAATAGATTTAAGACAGAGATACTTTTAAACATTCAAAAAATCTCTTTTACTTCATAATAAAGAAATACATTAAATTTAGAAAGATTCAGCTGTCTAAACCCAAACCTCACTCTTCTCAGATCAATAAAACCTTTCAGTGATGCTTATTTCTCTTAAAGTCAATGCAGTATGAACCAGATTCCTAATGACATACTCTTTTGGTATAGAATTTTAAAAACATGTTTTTATCAGATCAAAACTCAGACAGTGATTATTGTTCTCAGTATCTATTTTTAAGTCATATAGATTTAATCCAGCAAGTGTATACCGAGTCTATGATTTCTCTGTATTTAATTCACACCTCAGTTATGCTTCTCTTGTGAGACCCCGACTGGAGTACTGCATCTAGCTCTGGGGTCCCTAGCACAGGAAAGCCATGGACCTGTTGGAGTGGGTCCAGAGGAGGGCCATGAAAATGATCAGAGGGCTGGAACACCCCTCCTGTGAAGAAAGGCTGGGRCTGGGGCTATTCCGCCTGGAGAAAAGAAGACTCTGGGGAGACCTTATTGCGGCCTTTCAATATATAAAGGAAGCTTATAAGAAACACGGAGAAAGACTTTTTACCAGGGTCTGTAGTGACAGGACAGGGGGCAATGGTTTTAAACTGATAAAGGGTAGGTTTAGACTGGAGATAAGGAAGAAATCTTTTACGATGAGGGTGGTGAGACACTGGCACAGGTTGCCCAGAGAACTTGTGGATGCCCCATCCCTGCAAGTGTTCAAGGCCAGGTTGGTYGGGCTTTGAGCAACCTGATCTAGTGGAAGGTGTCCCTGCCCATGGGAAGGGGGTTGGACTAGGTCATCTTTAAAGGTCCCTTCCAATCCAAACCATTCTATGATTCTGAAGTCCCCATTTTCTCCAGTGAAGAGGCAATGGTTCAGAGAAGTGCTAATTGAAGGCCTGCCTTGCACTTATTCTTGTAGAGCTTGACAAAAATCATTGAAAGAGTCTAAACAATTATTTTTATGTTTTAAAGGGTATGGATAGTAACTCCTTTTTCTGACTTACCTAAAAATACCTCCTGTTATGCTCTAATCATCCAAATAACCTAGTCAAGCAAATGACAGTTTTACATAGGGGTTTGAAGGCGGAGTGTTTATTTTAGGAGTTCCACAGAAAAGCTAATTTGCGTTCTTTCTAGCACTGAATATGCAAAAGCATAAAAGCAGGGGATTTAGCCTAGAAATATAGAAGTCTCTGAGAAATAACAACTACTCATTATATTATACTCCATTACACCCTATGAAAAATTGTTTTTCCTTCACACAATATGTTCTTATAAAACACACTTTATATACACAGCTTTTGTATGCATATGTCTATTAAACCTTTGTAAAACAGGTTTGCTTATGGAGTACTTTTGAATCTATGTTTACCTATAAAGCTTGTCAGCCTCAGTTCTAGCCCAGCCTTAGCCTCAGGAGTAATGGAATTAGCTCTAATTATGTCAAAACAAGTCCCTGTTAATCTTGACAAGAACTAATTAACAGCTTTATTATGTAAAAAATGTCTCCTTCCATCAGATAAAGGGAGAATGCAGATAAAGCTGTTAAATGCAGAAGTCTTGCTGCAGCATGGGAGCTGCTGTGAGTGGATGGCACCAGGCGCACAGCAGAGCGTACCACTAAGCAAACACCACCCATTTCTGCTGCAGCATTTCCAAAAGCAACATCTTCAGTCCAAGGACCCAGGGTGTGCTAACCCAGAAGGAGCTGGCTTACTTGCCATTACCAGCTAGCCTGAACTGCCTTTTATGCACGTCTGCTTCAGTCTAGGACCCCTTCTGCAGCCTGCATCTAAATCCCATAGGTGAAGAAACACCGAACGTGCAGTTTCTTTTCTAAATTCTGACCCCATATAATGCCAAAATCATTTTAGACATTTCTTAAATAAGAAATGTCTTATAAAAGTCAGTGAGKATGATTACTACAATCTGAAAGCCTTCATGGGGAGGATTATATGTGACCAGAGCCCACTGTCTTTCCAGTATCACACATCTACAAACAACGTACTCTGCTGTGCATGTGCAAAGGTAGCTGGACCTTTTTATGAAAGGAACGTATCTTAGTTAACTTTTTTCACTCAAAATGTTTGAAGTCTATAAACAACATGTCGTCTGGCAGTACTATAAAATAAACTATAAAAGCAGAAATTAGAGAGCATGTTTTCACTTACTCAACTCAGTGCTTTTATTCAATGTTCTAAAAATGCTTTAAGAGTTGCTATGTCCCAGTGCACCATCGTGTTGGCACGCTTGCATTTGCAGATGCTAAAAGAAGTATCAAAATAATAGGACACAATGCTCATTTCCTAACATGTTCTTTTAAGCTGTGTTGCCATCCTGTAAACAAACTATAACTGGGGTTTTTTTCATGCTTCCTTCTAACCTTACTAATCTTTCTCATTTGAAGTGACAAGTTTCATGATTATTAGTGTTATTATTAGTTAAAATTAAATATAGGCCTCCAATCTAGGGTAATCTGAAATGTTTTTTTGTACTCTGGACTCAATACAGTTGCTTAAATGTAGGAATTCAGTGCTATTTGAGGTGCCCTAGTATACATCTGCACATCCAGCTACAGTGGCAACCTCAGCACATCGTTTCACAAGTAGGCATCTACATGTAGATGTCTAAATTTACGTTTAGTCCATGAGCTGAATCTCATTTTGAGAGACAAAATAATTAGCTCTGCCTAGATTTTATCCAAAGTTTTCCAACTTGGAAACATAACTACCTATACTTTAGACAGTAATTATCCTAACTCCTTAATTATAGAACATTAAGTAAGGATACTGAATAAGCATCCTAACAGTTTAGGTAACAAGTAAGTATCAATAAGCAGTCACATTCTTTATTTATCACAAAGGATTGACACTGAATCCTTTGCTACAGAAGGAGAGAGTTTCATTTGTACTGGAAGGAACTATGTGGAGTTCTCAGCACTTAACAAGAATATGCAATGGGAAACAAGAAGCCTAGATAATAGACTAGTAATCAAATTGGCTAGAATGCCAACCTAAAACATTTTGTAACCATTCTCGTGGCAAACTGGCATCTTTTCAATTTTCATAATAAAATGGTGGTTTACTACTGGAAACACTACTGTTTTCAAAGTATCCTGAGCAACAGATTAATAAAGAGATTGGAAAACGTGTGAAGAAAAATTGATCCTATTGACAGATACATATTGAACATTTCCAGGGAGAGGCAATGCTGCTGTTTATATATTGCAGCATACATACAGATTTGTCACAGGTAACCTGTGAGACGTACTCAGCTGAGGAAGAGCAGAGCTGTTATCAGGCACACAAAACTCTCGTGACTCTCCCTCCTGTCTGTAGCCCTCTGCATTGACAGTGACAAGAGGAACAGTCCAAGCAGGGATGAAAATGGCAGGGGAAATGTTTGCTATGAATGAATGCTACTCAGAATCACTAAGTGCTTACACTTTGCCAGGATGGACAATCTGGAAATGAGTCTGAGTGTACGTTCATAGAAATTAGTGATATGCCTGCCATGGTGACCCAGCTGGCATGGGTCTTTRTGAGCAGAATACTTAGCCCACATCCCTCACAACATCCAGATGCCACTGTTAAAACATCCACCTGCCTCTTTTCTGCTACACACCTCAAAATCATTTCATGTGTTTTATAGATCTTTCCTTTCACCTCCTTCTCAGTGTGCAGGAGATCCAAGAACTCCAGCTCTTTAGGCCATTGTGTCGCAGACAGTTTCAGAGTGATAATGCTGGAGAAGAACAGGYTTTTTCTGACAAGTAAATGTACTGACAGAGTAAAGGAATGTCGAAGGGGAGGTCAYGAACAGTGCCACAAGATCTCAAATAGCTTGAACAAACAGTATTTCTTGGTGAGGTTGCTGACATAAAGGTAAGCTGTGAGGTTGCCGATGGATGAGGCCTGCATGGATGAACAAGGAGCTCCTGGACACACTCAAACACAAAAAGGAAGCCTACAGAGGGTGGAAGCAAGGACAGGTAGCCTGGGAGGAATACAGAGACATTGTCTGAGCAGCCAGGGATCAGGTTAGGAAAGCTAAAGCCCCGGTAGAATTAAATCTGGCCAGGGACGTCAAGGGCAACAAGAAAAGCTTCTATAGGTACATCAGGGATAAAAGGAGGACTAGGGAAAATGTAGGCCCTCTCYGGAATGAAAYGGGAGACCTGGTTACCCGGGATATGGAAAAGGCTGAGGTAGTCAATGACTTTTTTGCCTCAGTCTTCACCGGCAAGTGCTCAAGCCTCACCTCCCAAGCCACAGAAGGCAAAGGCAGGGACTGGGAGAATGAAGAGCCACCCACTGTAGGAGAAGATCAGGTTCGAGACCATCTAAGGAACCTGAAAGTGCACAAGTCCGTGGGACCYGATGAGATCCATCCATGGGTCCTGTAGGAACTGGCAGATGAAGTTGCTAAGCCACTATCCATCATATTTGAGAAGTGGTGGCAGTCTGGTGAAGTTCCCACTGACTGGAAAAGGAGAAACATAACCCCCATTTTTAAAAAGGGAAAAAAGGAAGACCCAGGGAACTACAGGCCAGTCAGTCTCACCCCTGTGCCTGGGAAGATCATGGACCAGATCCTCCTGGAAGCTATGCTAAGGCACGTGGAGGACAGGGAGGTGATTTGAGACAGCCAGAATGGCTTCACCAAGGGCAAGTCCTGCCTGACCAACCTATTGGCCTTCTATGATGGAGTGACTACATCAGTGGACGTGGGAAAGGCTACAGATGTCATCTATCTGGACCTCTGTAAGGCCTTTGACACRGTCCCCCACAACATCCTTCTCTCTAAACTGGAGAGGTATGGATTTGATGGATGGACTGTCCAGTCGKTGAGGAATTGGTTGGCTGGTCACATCCAGAGGGTAGTGGTCAACAGCTCAATGTCCAGATGGAGATCGGTGATGAGTGGCGTCCCACAGGGGTCCATATTGGGACTAGTACTGTTTAATATCTTTATCAATGACATAGACAGTGGGATCGAGTGCACCCTCCGCAAGTTTGCAGACGACACCAAGCTGAGTGGTGYGGTCGACACGCCTGAGGGATGGGATGCCATCCAGAGGGACCTGGACAAGCTGGAGAAGTAGGCCTGTGTGAACCTCATGAGGTTCAACAAGGCCAAGTGCAAGGTCCTGCACCTGGGTTGGGGCTGGGGGATGAAGGGATTGAGAGCAGCCCTGCCGAGAAGGACTTGGGGGTAGTGGTGGAGGAAAAGCTGGACATRAGCCAGCAATGTGCTCTCGCAGCCCAGAAGGCCAACYGTAYCCTGGGCTGCATCAMAAGAAGCRTGGCCAGCAGGTCGAGGGAGGTGATTCTGCCCCTCTGCTCTGCTCTGGTGAGASCCCACCTGCAGTACTGCATCCAGCTCTGGAGCCCTCAGCACAAGAAAGACATGGACCTGTTGGAGCGGGTCCAGAGGAGGGCCATGAAAATGATCAGGGGGATAGAACGCCTCTCCTATGAGGAAAGGCTGAGTTGGGGTTGTTCAGCCTGGAGAAGAGAAGGCTTTGGGGAGACCTTGTTGCAGCCTATCGGTACTTAAAGCGGGCTTATAAAAAAGATGTCGGCAAACTTTTTAGCAGGGTCTGTTGTGACAGGACAAAGGGGAATGGTTTTAAACTAAAAGAGGATAGATTTCGACTAGCTATAAGGAAGACATGTTTTACGCTGAGGGTGGTGAAACACTGGCACAGGTTGCCCAGAGAGGTGGTAGATGCCCGATCCCTGGAAACATTCAAGGTCAGGTTGGRCGGGGCTCTGATCAACCTGATCTAGTTGAAGATGTCCCTGCCCACGGCAGCAGGGTTGGACTAGATGACMTTTAAAGGTCCCTTCCAACTCAAACTATTGAATGATTCTATGATTCTTTGCTAGTTACTTTTGAAGCTAGCAATTGTCCTTTAGGTTCTTTATTGCATCTGCACATCATACAGTTTAGCTGTGCTACCCCTGGTCACAGCATGTTGGAAATGACTATTCGTTCTTTCCTGTGATGTGAGAAACTGCCAGGTCCCAACTGTCAGGGAAGCACCTGCTCACACAGTGCAGAGTCAAACTGTGGTATATACTGTAGCAGGCTGTAGTGGATGTCAAAAGACTACAGGAATTAAAATAGGGATTAGACAAATGGAAAAAAAAAAATCATAAAAATCACCCTTATATCAGAAAGTCCCTATGTTGCAGGAAATGCTGTAGATTTGTAGTTGCACGCAATACTCATGATGTAGTTAGGGCACTTCCCTGATTTATTCTGCAGTCTATTTCCACAGGCTGAGAAATAAGAAAAAATATTTTGCTGATAGAATGATTGATACGTGGATATAGGTATGTCAATGGGATCCCAGTGCTCACTTGGATTTTTTCTATATCAACACAAACAACAAATATAAAACTTAAATTCAAATTCACTCTCTCAAGGCTCTTCTTCCAACAGAAGCTCCAATACAAAACAGACTTTTACTGAAATATTTAGTGTCTATCCTGTTTTAGTTAAAAAATCCAAGTCTGAACTGTTCAGTCCCAAGAGAATGATTTTTGTGATGATGAAATTTTCCCATGTGCCTACAAACAAATCCAGTAACTTGCATGTTTCATTTCATGGTTCCCAAAAGTGACAATGCAACAAACTCTGTGTTAATACCATTATAAATTAAAATCACGTTAAGCAATCCAAGACATAGTTGCTAAGAATGATTAAAGCAAACCATTATGTAAAAACCCAGTGGCAGCTTTAATGTTCAAAGAATGCAGTCCTCATCAGACTTAATAGTTCATTGTTTGAGTTTTCTTACTAGCCTCAAACACTGGAGAATGAGATGTATTCCTTTTTTTAAAATGTATATATTAAGCAATTTTATGTGAAAGTACAGAACTATACATTGTCGCTCATAATGTATGTTAAAGATTCCCYTTTTTTGGTAGATATGTAAACCCAAAAAGTGTTCAAGTTACAATAAATAGTACAAAATTATTTAAGCTATGATGTTAATACTGACATTTTTCATTTGTCAGTACTTTTTTGACAGCTTCATAAAAACCAGTAGCTACATTACCATCAGGACTTTCATCTCCTTTGATTGTTTTAACCTTTTCCCACTATTTCTAGTGATGGTTTGATATATAAAGAAGTATCAAAGAAGTGCTGGGAAACATTAAATAAGTCCATAATTTTAAATCTGTTTTTTTTTCCTCTGCTTATATTGAGAAAAAGTGTGAAAAAATGATTCTACAATGGTGGGCTATGTAAAAGATTTGAATGTGCAAGATGTCATTGCAGGAACGTCAGCTAAAATTATCAAGTTAGATGCAGAAATCTGGGAGCTCACGTTAGATTTCAAGCTGGCTTATTCAGAAATTTGAGTATAATGACTAGGGGTTATAATGTACTTTTAAACATTTTTCACTATTCACAGAGGACTGGTTCTCTGCAAGCCTTTTTGCTCCCACATAGCAACGGAGCCAGCAGAACCACTCACATGTGCAAGTGTTCAGAACAAACATTAAAAAAATGACATATTGTGAAGGGAAACCAAAAAAATAATAATGCCCCCTCCCCATCTTATAGTCAGATGTGAAAAAATTCAGAGATCACCAAGTGTAGATGTAAGGGACGAAGGAAATGCTCAACCAAGGAAACTTTTATAATAGAAAGACTAATTTTAAAAGATAACTTCTGCATGAAATTTCCTCTTATAAGATGTAGAGGCCACCCAAAAGAGATTGCAATTGCAAGGAAAGCTAAGTTGTGTAAGCAGAACGGGGGAAAGTAAGAGGTGTAAGGAATTAACTGTCAGCTCTCATAAACCTGTTTAGTTCCACTCAGCTCAACTGAACCATGTCAGTGTATGCCAGCCAAGCAAATTACTCTGTGATTATAAAAAGATTTAGTGAAGAGATAATGGAAGTCAATGTACTTGGGTGTCTAAGTCTCTTCAAAAATCCATTTACTGCCTTTGTATGATGTCTTAGTATAGTGGCTATTATGTATTCTGCATGGCTAATTGATTAGCTCTAATCTAACATCAATTGCCCTAAAATAGATTCATATCATTATTTTCTTTTATTTTCACTGTAGCACTGATTTTGTTAAATTATTCATTCTTCTCTTTGGCTCCTATGATATTAAATATCATTATATATTCTACCCAGATGACCTCATATCTGGCATGACACACATGTTGCTAGGGCAGTGAAGATGGGTGATGTTTCCCTAAAATGGGCCTTTATAGCAAATCTTATTCCATATGAACAGTAATGTTTGGAATCAGAAATGAAGGATGAGATTCATCTCACCTAACTCTGGCTTCCGAACAATTTAACAGGAGTTAAAATAGCCAAGAGTTTGTTGCAGCTCTTGATTCCCCAATACAAGAAGACATGCACTCTGCTCTCTACAGCAGATCAAGAGATCAGTCATCATCAGGATGTAAACAAACTGAATACATCAAAGTTACTATTGTGATGGCTTGGAAAGTGACTTCCAGGCCTATGGTTTTATTTATATCTGGCCTTAAGGTTTTGAATCAACTGGAAGAACTGATTCAGAAATTTTCTAAGAAACTAGGTTAGAATACTTCAATGAAAAAAATGCCTATTCACTGATACCGAATCTCTGTAAACCTGTATCATTTTCAATAGTGTATTTGTAAGGAGGGTGAAGTATTTGATCAGAAGTATACAGCCTATCATGGTTAAGGCATTCATGAGAGGTGATGGTCAAAAGTAATTTGACCATCAGAGCTCTATTTGTGTAAACCAAAGTAAAAAGATCACAAGTGGGCTTTATACTGTGTATTGTAAAAAAAAGAATATCTACTGTCTTCTTCTGAATGTAACATTATGCTCATTTTACATTTTCACCAAAGCCCAGATCTAATTTATGCCATCTTTTGCATCACTGCTGACAGTGACCTAATGACCTTTTTTGTGTTACAGCTGAGTACACAATTTCCAGTTTCCCATGACTAGAAATCCTTCATCTTCAAACTCACTAACTGTAGTGTTTTGTTTTTGCCAAGTTATAATATCATTTTAGTCTTACTGATGGCAGATGAAGATGGGAAATTCAGGGATGCCCTATGACAACAATAAAAATATACACATGAGGCTTATGGAGGAGGCTGGGATTTGAGTCACAAAAAGAGTTTGTTTGACATCAAGTTTTGGCATAAAAATTTGTTGTATTAATTCCTTCTTAAAACAAATGAGTGAGTGAGTTAGGACTCCTGTCGTTCTCTACTGTCAACCAGAAGCAGAGCTTAAGGCTTCCAGCTGAATGTCCTCCCTCAGACAACTGGTGACACAAGTCTGGTTGTATTCATGCTGTAGTTGTTTACCCTAAAACAGCAGTCCAGAACAGAAGTCATATGAAATATAAAAAAAAATATGCCCTGAAATGGTCAGGCTGTTGGACTAGATGATCATTGTAGGTCCCTTCCAACTGAAAATACTCTATTCTACTCTACTCTACTCTACTCTACTCTATTCTAAATAGTTCCATAATTTCTAAAACTGCGCATGTATGAGCTTAATTTTCCATACAGATTGGAAAACAGTTATTGGTGTTATTAGTATGTTCCAGTTGTTCCAGTGAACAGATGTTTTTAAGAATAGACACTGAGCAAGAGAGAAATAACTGTAATTTTAAAAGTGGCAAGGTCATTGTAGAAGATGTTGGAGGCATTATAGAAGAAAATGTTATACAGAGTCTATAGAGTGGGAAAAAGCATCAAGCAATGAAGAAGCTACATCATGGAGGTCAGAATATGTAAGGATGGGGTAAGACCAACTTTAAAAAAAAAAAAGAAACAAAGCTATAGCAAAAGCATCAATCTCACAAGACAGCCATGCAGAGGAACAAAGAAAGAACGGTGGTAGCTGTGCAGGGCAAACTAAGTTGACATTAAAGGAACGGCACCCAAAACCTTGTGAATCTTTATGTTTCAGTGATGACAGTGTTCATAAAGGTGGAGTGACTAACGGAAGTAGGAGTGAAATCATAGAATCATAGAATCATTTAGGTTGGAAAAGACCCTTAAGGTCATCGAGTCCAACCATTGAAATGGCATGTGAAGTGGAAGGAAAACTCAGCATTAGATGTTTTGACCTGAAGGAGCAGTGAACAGAGAAAGAATAATATGCATTCAAGATTTCTGGAAAACCAACCAAMCAAACAAAATGCTGATAAAATAACAGCTCTGATACRAAGGAGTTCTAATGTGTTTGCCAATTTGGAGTGTTATCATATGATGGGAAACTAGAAAACCTAGTAGTTGTATATTAAAAAGTTTTTTAAAAAAAGAGAGATAAGGCAATTATACTCTTAATAGTATTGCTCGAGGCTTAAAGAAAGTTTTGAAGAAAAGACAAAATAAAATCAAAACAAAATTAAACCCAAAAAAGTCAATTGAAAATATGACAAAAACACAGATTGTCCAAAATGTCTTGTATTAAAGATCCTCAAAAATGCAGTAAATATAGTCACATATCTGGACTTCAGTAAAGTATTTGAGACTGGGTCGCAGGGGAAATTTCTTGGGCTGGAGACAATTAATACAAGAACTGGAACTTGGCTAAAGAATTGCTTAAAYGGGAGATGACAAGCTGTATCTAAATGGGAAGCCTTGGATCACATGGTCATTGCAGTGCAATTTCTCGAGGATCAAACTTGGACTAACTTAATGTAATGTTTTCATTATGACTTTGGCACAGAAACCTGGAAGTGATCTAATAAAACATGACAACACAGAGTTGGAAGTCATTGTCACTGTAGTGAAAGATAGGGGTGCCATACAGAAAGAATCGGATGGCYTTTTGTTAGAGAGACAGAAATGGGAGAAAATTCAGTGCTATGAAAAGTGAGAACATTCATTTAGGCAGTACTAAAACTTTCTGCTGAGAGCTTGAAAGTAACAAAGAAGAAAAGAATACTGCATACTAGAGACTCACAGCATGACTATGAGCTGCTAGTGTCATAGAGCTGTGTAAAGGCATATGTGATCCAAAGAGAATRAGGGAAAAAAAGTCTGTGTACAAAGTAATGGTAAGACCTCATCTGGTACCGTGCACTCAGTCTGATACTCAAACAGTAGAAAGATGGTTTAAAATGGGAACAAAATATCAGGCAGCACCATAATATGGAAGTCATTTGAAAATTTCCAAGTACTGGTTATGGTTTGTTTCTTATTGTGAAAGGCAAACTATTCATAATCTCCCTGTGACAGTGATAACTTCTGTGTTTTAGCCTTTCTGCCTCTGCAGAACCATGTCCAGGTGAGAGCACGTCCAATAACACAGCGAGCCTAAGGAAGCACCGATCATTAATGTTTCTTCAAAGATACCACATTGTGCTGAAGAATAAGCAGGGAAGGCTGAAAAAGAATATTAATCTCTGAATAGTTTTCACTGGAAGATTTTCTATACAAACTACTTCACAACCTCATTGTGTCTATGTGTTTTCCATATCCAGCAGTATGATCTGGTATGACCTGACTCCATAAAAATAAGTGGCAACAGTTCACTCCAGTCTTGCCTGAAATCCCATCCGGTCTTTGAAAGCTCAACCATCTCTATGCTGCTATTAGAATTGCTTCTAGCTCATTCCCAAGTTAGACAGACAAATGCAAGCATCTTATCCTGAGGATAGAAAACATTGGGGTCCACCTTGCCCATCTTAGTTCCAAAGGTTACAAAAGTTTTCCATTCAAAATGATCTGATTATCTATAAAATAAGAAGTGAAGAATTTTAACTTCAGCAGCTAGTACACTGTCTGCTCAATCCATAAAACTCTAGTCCCTGGATAAGGAAGCTAAAGCAGCCTAATATTAAAAATAAATAAATAATAATAATAATAATAAAAATTCAGTTGAGGCTGTAATATAAAACTTAAGTGTCTGAGACTTTAGCATGCAGCTATTTCTTATATCCTTCTTTTCATCAAAGGATACAAAGTCCTTAGTCAGCCTGATTATTAGATTAGGCTATTATGAGGAACTGATCTGTCTACTGAAGTCTATATTCTTTATATTTCTGTTCATCTTGGAGTAGGATATTTGCTAGTTCCTTTTCAGTGTTTTCTTTGAGAACATTCTTCATTATATTTGCTTCCAAAGTGATTTTCCATCACTGGGCGACACTTTTCAGTAAATACTTTATTTCTATAGTTGCTTAAAAATAAATTAAAAAAGCCCAAAAACTTCAGGGTTACGAAAGTATGAAACAGAATCTGAAAAGTAGTTTCAACTAAAACAAAGAACCAGGGGAAAAAAAAAATGTCAATTTATCTTTTTGAGGCATAAGTAAATATGTTTCTAATTCCAGTTTGAAATTATATTCTACATTTCAAAAGTTGAATTAAATTTAAAGAAATAAAATGGTTTTGAAAAGGGTTCAAGAGCTAAACCAAACCTTCCTGGGTGCCCCACAGTAGAGGTTTTTGTTCTGTTTTTTTTTCCTAATTAACCTAAAATTCAGATCCTGAACATACATTTTTCTTCATTTTTTTATATTTGGCTACTAACACCAAGACCCCAGGGTTAGTTTGGCTCCAGTGACTTGGAGACTCTTCAGCTGTGAGCAGTGAGAATCAGTAAATACCTAGGAGTAGTTCAGCCGGGAGGATTACAGCTGTGCCAGTGTTTCCCAGAACAGCTGCTGCAAGAAGCTTGCTTAATACCTGCTGCCTGTAAAAAGAATTAAGCAGTAAATGAGGGCTTGCCACAGGACCTGTGTCCAGGTTTACTGAGCAAGCCTGGAGAAGCAAGAGCACAGGCATTTTGCTTTCTTCAGGCATATATATGCCCCTTAGTTGGAGTTAGCTGTGGTTATGAAAGTAGGTGTTTAAGCGTTTAGAAGAGGCAAGGAGAAGAAAACCTGCTCACACCACCAGTGTTTCTGTAACCTGTGCATGAACTTTTAAATTAAGTAGGTTTGTTCATAAGCCTTAGTTACCTGGCATAGAACAGCTTCATCGCTAATGCCAAAAAACCCCATGTAGTTTAGAAAAAGCAGTCAGTCCCCTCAACTCCTCACAGCCCTTAAATACACTAATCCAAGAAATAAATATATAAATGTGTTGTAAAAACTCATATTACCCAAAATTTGTTTTTAAAGGCCCAATTGCTGAATAGTAAGGCTTGAGGGTCTTTTTCATCAAACTGTTTTGGAGGGATAAAAGAAAAACAGGTTTTATGTGTAGAAAGCAAATACCAAGCAGGGGTGTTTCAAAAAAGCGAAGTAGTTTGGTTTTAATAAAACCCTTTCGTGTTTGTCTTCAACTTAGAAGTCACAGCGGGTCAGTTTAAAAAGTCAGGCTACTTTCCTGATAGAAATAAAAGGCAAATTAAACTTGTTCTACAACCTTAATGTCTTCTTTGAGAGGAAGTAGAAGAGCAGTTTAAACTCAAAGTGTAATTATAAGGAGCTCTATTTTTGTGAGATGGAAAAAAAAAAAGTGAATTCCACCTGGCTGGGTAAGGAAGAAGTGTATGGTCTGGTGATGGCCTAGGTTCAACTCTTCTGAAGACTTGTTCAAGGTAATCTAATCTCTGTGTCCTGTCTTCCAGTTTACAGGAAGGTCTAATACCAATTCCCTGAAAATTGTTGAGAAGATAAATACATGAAGACTGTGTGATAAGGAAGACATCATATAATTACTGTAGATTCCCACTTCTTACAATCTAATGAAGGCATTTCATAGATAATGAGCTTTTCAAGCATCAGTCTTGCAGTACTCTGCTGTAGTACCTCACACATTCTGGTTTTTATTTCTTCTCTTACAGAGAGAGAGCAAGTGATGCTATTAGCTTACCTTGACGCCACACTGTATAACAACATGGTTTCTGCTGTCTCCCTCAGCCAGAGCCCCCTGAATAACCATGTGTGAGACTGCAGCAAGASAGCCTGCACAATGTAGAAGCACCCAGGTCTGATGAAAAGATCCCAAGGGATGATTTCTTGGGCCCTTCCTCACCAAACTGTTATGGTCCTTTCTTTTGAGCAAGCCTTTTGTGGAACTCTTAGGTTTTCCAGTAACACACTGGGGTCATTTGGGAAGGGAACCTCTCAAGCCATCTCTGAATCAGGGAAGAAAAATGCCATGCTGCTTCCCACTACCAAATGCCAACCTGATGGATCAGTTATTCACKTGGTCAATGAAAGAGATCTGGGGATGTTATTAAGAGAGTTGAATGCAGCTACCAAAAGCTTAGGACATTCTCAGCATTTTACCAGCCTGGGAAACCCATCAAAACACTGCACAGAAAAGCCTTGCACTTTGTAAAAGGTTTTTTCATGCAGTCTTACTGATCTTATACCATGGTGTGTCACATAGAGTAGATTTTCAATCTTAAGTGGGTGGCTTCTTACCTGCCTCTGTCAGGTAAGTGCCATCATATTACCTCAAGTCTTACAATAGTTGAAGGATTTCTGAAAATTCAGCTCCAAGCTTTGTGTTAATCCGTTTCCATTAAAAGTAGATAAAACATCAGCTTCCAACCTGTGGCAGGGAAAAGCTTGGAAATTCAAACCATAGCAACTTAAAAAATAGAAAGCAAATAAAAGATATCTGAAGACCATGCTTGGAAAACATTGTATATTTTGAGCCTCTCACGTAAGCCAATGACTGATTTTTCAAGTGTTTGGGAATGGTAACAATTAATTTTGCCTATAGAATTCCTGTTAATATTACTCATTTCATGTTCCTTTGAAACTCCCGAGGGATATCTTCTCATCCTTGGAATTTGTTCCTGTTCATTTTAAAAATTTCTCCTTTGTTTCTAAGCCTTGACTGAGCAAAGCAGACATGAAATGAAAACTATATGAATAAAGCTTTACACAGATGACATTACAACACCTGTCAAATGAAATTCAAATCTTCAAATTAAAAACAATTGGAGATACAGGAATATTTAGACAAATTCAGCAAGAAGCTGGCAGGGTAGTTCATTTTCATTCTGCATACCCTGACATTTTCTCTTTATTTATTCTAATGAGGTCTTTCAAATGGTTCCTTAAATTCACATTCAGAAACTAGATTAGCTGTTTAATCTTGGCTGCTACTTGAAAGGTATGTCCTAGATTAATATCAGCCAGAAAAACTAACTTGTGACTTCAAAGTAGAAAAACTGGGTGATGGCTGATAATCAACCTGAAATCAGCTGTCATGGGTCTCCATTAACACAGAGAATGAGAAATCACTGCGGGCAAGTACTTAGGTAATCAAACTGTTTCTAGGAATGGAGCAACCAGCTCTTTTGGTAGTTCRATTTGCACACAGATTATATAAATCCTGGTATCTGCATCTAGAGTTAACAATGTAGCTTATGCCTGTTACACCTCAAGGGTGAATAGAACTAAACGGAGAAACTTAAGCCAAAGGCCAGTCTTGGAATGAGCATCCTTTTCTAACACACATGGTTTCCAGATGCAACACTATCTCCTCTATCTTCATTTAGTACCTCTGACTGAATTGTTTGCTAAATCAAACCTTCTTCATGATTCATGACTTTTTCTTCAAAATATAGCCTGTAATTCAATTTGTGGATAGTCCAAAAAATTTCTAAGACTAATGGACTTTGTAGACACACAAAAATTCCACATTTTCTAAAAGGAGGAGTCACATTTCGTTAATGGAGGTATGATATTTGAACTAGATGATCATACGATCCAGAAGCATTTTCATTATGAAAACTGAATTATGAAAATAAAATATAAAGTCTACATCTGAATATGACAAATATAGACGGATGCAAATTTATATGTCAGATATATTKTTATAAACAATATAATATGTTGTTAAATTCTAAAACCTGGACTTGTCTAAGTCTAGGCTATTCTCCCACTGCATTTAAATGATTAATTTTTGACATGCAAAGCATCCTATTGAGCTTCTTAGGTTTGCAGAATGATGGCATTTTGGAGTGGATATCTGATCCGGGCTTGTCCGTTTAACTTTCCAGACATTTTTATTGTTATACAGCACTCCATAGTGAAAGACTTGCATCAGTTCTCTTACCATACAAAGCTCCAAAGCTGGAGTGTGGTCTGGAGTTTAAACATTTATTTGCTTTAATGGGACTTTACCATGCTTAAAACTCAGMATACTGAGCAACAAGTGAAGAGCTGGAATTTAAATCAAGTATACTGCAACAATTGAACAAGGATATGTGTGAAGAAGGGAGAAAAGACAACAAAGGTTAAACATTACTTCGGATATTTGGATTGAAAACACTTTAAGAAAGCGAGTTTGTTTTAAAAAGCAAGGATTTTCAGTCTGAGTGAGTCCTTTTTCAGCTGCAAAGATTTATATAGTTTTAAAGCTATTTTCTAATATTAAATGTCTTCTTACTTAGCATGACAAGAAGCAAATAAAAGCTGTCTYGTGCTCAGCAAGAACTTAATCCAGCTGGACTGAATGAGGTACAAATACAATTAATATCTTTTTACCAGGAAATGTATTATGTTTTATAGGGTCTTATTTTTCAGAAATTATTCAAATAAAGCATCCTGACCAGTATCTAGTCTAAGAGACAGGATTTTTTTAGCTGTTAGAAATTCTCTGGACAATGCAATTTCCATTTTGTAGGCTCAGCTGTTAAAACTAACTGGAGATTTTTGGTGCCACCTCTTAGATGTCTGTGTTGGCAATTGATTTTCCAGGTCAGTGCTCAGCACTCCTTCAAATTAGGACTCCATTAAAGTTACACAAGCTGGACTCCAAACCTACTTCTTTTGGGATCTTGATTTTATGATTAGCAGTTGTCTCTGCACTAAGACAGCTCCTCTAAAGGTAGCAAGGACACTGCTGGCCTTTCTTTTATACTGTTTTGTAAAGAAACCAAGAACTGGTATGATTTCCACCTCTATGGAAAAAAGCAACTACAAAATGCCAAAGGATGCCAAAGATCAGCAGTTCATGAATAGAAGACTACTGCCTACCCTGTCTCTGTGGCCTCTAGAATATGTTTTTTTCTGTCTGACCTTTTTCTGTTGCTACTGCTACTTCCTTGGGGAATAAGGTTTAAGTATACTGAAGGGCTAGAGAAGAAAGTTAATGCTGAGAAAGAAAGGACAAGGAAAGATGGTCTCTACCCTAAAGCTTTGAGTATCTTGCACTTCTTTCAGAGGTCTGGATGAGACCTTACCTTGGCAAAGTTAAAAGACACAAAAAGGCAAAGGCCACTTTATATTTGTACTGTTTCTTTGTGTGTTTGTTTCTTCATGTGTGCCAGGCAATAGTCACTGGATGAGGAAAGGCTAGATGGACCTTTTGTCTGATCTGTAATGGTAACCTTCACATCCTGATTTGTCAGGTTCAACACACTGTGGTGTTTGATATCTGTGGAGAAGGAGGGTCATTTTTGCCAGCAGTGAATGCTTTTTTTTTGTTAAATACTTTTTTAACAGTGTGTCATATATTCAGCAGACATCAACAACATAGCTCCAGAAACAAATGTAACTACAGGAATTTATATCAGCCCAGGACTCAGGCATCTTCCTTTCTCCATTATTTTTCCAGGAAGCATCTAGTCATGTGGCCATAAAACTAGGAGCCAGGATCTTGTAAGTATTAATTTTCACTCTATTCCTCTGTAACTTTGGATATTTTGAAGGAAGTAAGCCTCTAAAATCAGCAGTAAGTTTCAGATGTTATTACTCAGACATAGAGTATCAAAACATGGTTTGTAATTCCCATGCTTTTTAGTTTATCAAGCATACAAAGGAAAAGTATGTTATAAAAAAACATTATACCTTCTAGCTTCAATGTAATATTCATAAACTACAGGTTACAACTATACATGAGAAAAAATGCATATCCACACATTGTATATTGTATTCTATACACTTTCCATTTTGTCTGCCACTTGAGATAGGGTTTCAAAGTCGTGCATAACCCTTCATTCATAGGGCTTATGCAAGCTTGCATTGATGGATGAAACTCATACTCACTATGTGTATGGGAAAAAGCACTTTATATAATCCTCATAAATCCTGTAGTGATGTGAGTGCTGTTTCAGCTGAGACATTCCAAGGGAAAATGAAAGATCAGACTTCAACTGCATGTGTTAATTAGATAATATTACTTTTTGTACCATTGTTATCTCAAGGGACTTGTATAAGAATAGACAAATGTGTAGTTGATTGGAATATTAGCTGATCATCTCTGGAGGCCTAAGTTAAAGTCCTACCAAGAGTCACATGCATTTAGTTATCCCTCTTAATTGTCCATTAGACAAAACCATGACTTAATGTAGTAAAATTGGTTCTTTTTTTTCAAGGAGAGGTCAAAGGCTGTACTGACAGAGATACTGTAGTTCAGGCCTGAGATGTGCTGGAAGGTATGGAAGGAGGAATCCAGCTGAGCTTCTTCTCATACTATGCCCTGCTTAAGCAAACGCATCTCCATGGGGTAGTGAGGAGAAAAACTGGAAAAGCACCAGGAGCTATTTACACAACTGGAACCATTCCATCCTCAGTCAAGTGAAGCAAATAGCTGTAAAAGCGTTCTCTATTTCAGCCATCCAAGAACAACAAAACAAAGTAGACATCATGAGAAGTCAGTTGCCATGGGCACACAAGTATCTAACTGGGAGAACACCCACATACACTGAACTTTGGTGCAGCAAATCCTAACTCTAGTTCTTTTCAGTGCAAGTATTGCTGTCACACAGGCTTTAAAAGCAACCTAGGAGCTTCAGGGGCAACACGTGGAGCCCCTGGATAGGTCCACCTCTGAGATGAGACAGGAAAAAAGCAAATACAACATCCAGCTTAGACAGAGGTGGGATATCTTGTTTTCTCACACCAGGCTCCACAGACACTAGTTCCACTTGACTAGCTCTTCAAGTCTGTGTACCTAACCCTTCTAAAAATACAGGCTGCCCAGTGTTCGTTTCTCAGGGAGTCTTTAGGTAAATCCTGATAGGGATGGATAATTCTTGTAGTTAATTCTAGTACCAGCACCAAAAACTTGGGGATACTCTGAGTTTTTAAAATCTTACTTACACATGGTTGTCCAGTTTTGAACATGGGTAACAGGTTTCTTCCTCTGCTTGGCTAACTATAAAACCCAAGGGCAACCGAGCAGAATTTGACCAAACTAGTTGGACAGTAAAGTCCTGCTTTTACACATTTTTAAAGCTGGATTAGGTCATTTTCCTTGTGGATGCTCCTGCATGTTCTTTTTATTTTAGAAACAAATTATTCAGGTTTTTTATGTGAACATAAGTTCCTATAATGACACAGCCATTCAGTGCCAAATGCAATAAAACCTCATGACAACAAAAGAAATGATTACTCATAAGTCATAATTTAGGTCTGCTGCCTCCCTTCCTCCCAAGCAAGCTTCCTTCTATCTCTGCAGTGCCTCCAGCCTTCCCTTCCACCCCTCATAAAAGAAGGGATTAGAAAAGAGATTCTTAAGCCATTGCCAATGCCTTTCCTCAGGCTTTTTCTGGACTTGCGTCCTTCTGAAGAACACAACCCTTTCCCAACTGCCAAAGCAGAGGTTTCATCTCAGATTCCAGTGATCTAACCTGGAACACACTCGTCTAAAGAACGTGCTCCACAATAACCTCCCACAACAATTTTATGATCCAGCCAAGACAGATCAAGACTGTTACTTTTTGGAAAACATGATCTGCAGCTATGTTACTTTGGGATATGATCTCCAAAATAAGCAGTTCAAGTATTTAATCTAGGAACACCTAGTTATTGTAGGTCATTGTTCTAGTTCAGCTGGGGTTAAGCTTCTCCCTAAGGGAGTTCTACGTGTATTTTCAATTTTGGCTTTAGGAAACATTGTACCATGGGAGTTGTATTTCTTCAGGTAAAGTATATCACAGAAGACACAGTGCAGAACACAGTCTTACTGTGATATCACCAGGCAGTAAAAATAAGAGTCTCTACCCAATATATCCTTTGTCACTCTCTGATTGGTCGTCTTCAGATTTCTCCCTTCTTGCATCCCCAGAAAATCCTGATGTGCCTCCCATCAGGAATTACTGCCTCACTGTATCACGAAGCCCATGCATCAAATACGTGGCTACAATATGAATCAGAAGATGCAGAGAATTTTCACAATAAATAAATAGCAAAATATTGATGTGTGGACACAGTAATGAGACCCTGAACTGTGTAGTGCATCTAAAAGAATTGAGAAGCTTGGATTAGGTTAGGTTAGATTAAATCTAGGAACAAGATTTACAGTGAAAGCTGGGTAATTTTTAATTTCTTTTTTTATTCTTCTTCTTTTTAGACAAACTGTGTCCAGAAAATTTTATGAGGTTGGAAGGAAAAGGGCTAGTTTCTTAAATCTGCCATAAAGAGAAACAGAAACAATGTCTCCTTTTTTACTCAGTAATCACAGAATTAATCCAGAATTTGGAAAACACAGGATCAAATTTTATTTCTAACAACAAAAAGTAATTCAAATCTTTCACCTCCCACAGCAATCCTCTCACCATTCAATAAACCAGGGTATGATTTCAAGTGAATATGGCAACCTTATAATGTCAGAAATTTTGAAGGTGTCCTCCAGTTTCTCCTCTGAGAACTTTGAATTAAATATACATTATCCCATATAAAAATATTAGCACTAGTTATTCCACCCACTTTTTTTGAGACACTCGCTTGGGAAGTGATGACTATTCASTCTTGTGAATGTTTATTTATAGAAAGTGGAAGAGCTCAACCATGATGCTTCCATGAAGCTGCACTCACTGCATTCTTCTAGGGAGGAGAATTAGGTTCAAATGTCCTCAGGCAGAGTGATGCATTGAACCTGAACCTGGCCCTGACCCTAAAATGCCCTTGAATCCTGCCCAAGAGTTTGATAGCCTATACTGACAGGGTATTGAATCAGAAGGAGGGTCAAGCTGTTTTCCAGTAGTAGCTTTTTTCAGAAGAACTCTAAATCTGTCTCGTCTCTTTTAGGTTGGGTTGTCGGACAAAAGAACAGATTTTGAGGGTTTTTGCCTTTTCAGATCTGAACTGATTTTTCTCCTGTACCTAGTCATATACCATCTTCTTTTTCTCTCTCTCTCCTTTTGATTCAGTTGTGGAACTAAAATAAACAAATTACAGCTCTATTATTTTCACAGCCCCCTCGCAATCTATGCTAGCTGTCTAATCGTTTTCAAGCCTTTTGTGGCCCTCACAGTTAAGACGACTGCAGGAAAGACTGGAGGAAGGAGAGCGCAAAGACTACATAGTATTTACAGCTGTGTCCATTAACGCACAAGGGTGGCACAGAGCATCGCCCCAGGCTTTGTCACTTGGGACTGGAGTGATAGGCAACAGAAACCTGAACTGAATAGGGATAAAGCTGATGCTTTGACAGCAGGAAAGAGATAACACACACAGGATGACCTGTCTGTGGTCAGTCTTGGTAGGACGAAAGGAGGCTCCTCCATGGATGCCAAAGGCCTGACTCTCAGTAGTCGTCAGCTTCAAGATAAGGGGGTGTAGTTTTCTTGTCAATCACATATAAAACAGGACTTCAGAGAAGCAGTCTTAGTGCCTCTGAAGAGGCTGCACTGTTCAAGAATAATATGTGATATGTTTTACTGGTTTGGATGCTTTGGGGTACTTCTGTAACTCAATTCTCCTCCTGTTTTTATGTAACATTTACTGGCTGTTTTCCCTTTCCCAACACCAGAACGATTCATATGAGAAAGCCAGCCAATTTTTCTCTATTAAAAAAGAATCAGGATTGTAAGAACCATAAAATTCTGTAAAATATTCAGCCAAAATGTCTCTCAGTGATCAGTTAAAAATTGTCCCCTCATTAAGAAAAGGCATATCTTCAGTTCAAGGCAGACAATGTGCCATATAGTGCTATGCCTTCAAGAGATGCAGAAGTGCTAAATTAGACTGGCTTGTGATATTAACATAATGTTCACATCACACGTTTGTGCTGCAGTAATTCCCGTGAGTTGGCCTTTAAATTGCCTCAGCTACTGTAGCAGAACAAAGTAGTGCAGAAACAATGAAGAATTTTCACATACTACACTTCCAATGACTGTGGCAGTGGTCTTGTTGCAGTAAACACAGAGAGGGTTAGTCTTGATCTGAACAAATTTGCCGGTTAATACTGTTGGAACTACTATCTCTGTCAGAGAAGACTGAATGGCTATTTAATTTCTTTTTTTTTTTTTTTTTTATTATTGTATTTTATTTGGAAGTTACTGGGAAGACTGTGACAAGCCCTATCCCATTGTTACATTGTCATTAAGTCACAGGGGTTTAAGCCAACCCTGGGGAATTTTTAAGAGCTTTGCTGATTCTGCATGCCCAACTGTGTGAACAGAGCTTAAGAACTTGGGTTTCATGTGAAAAAAATGCTTTTCTCCCATAGCTTTGTGGTAATTGACTTTGGGAAAAAGAGGACTTCAACTTTGCAAGTTTTAAGTCATTTAAGAAAGCCGTAATAAATATATTGAGTAAAATTATCTGCTCCTGATAGCTGCAATCTTGGCATGTTCTTAAAATACCCAGAGTCTGAGTAACTATGCTGGTCATGTATTGAAGCTGTGGCAGGTTGACCCTGGCTGGATGCCAGGTGCCCACCAAAGCTGCGCTATCATTTCCCCTCCTCAGGTGGACAGGGGAGAGAAAATACAACGAAAGTCTCATGGGTCGAGATAAGGACAGGAAGAGATCATTCACCAATTACCGTCACAGGAAAAACAGACTCAACTTGGGGAAATTAGTTTAATTTATTAATTGGTTTAATTTATTACCAATCAAATCAGAGTAGGATCATGAGAAATAAAACCAAATCTGAAAACACCTTCCCCCCACCCCTCCCTTCTTCCCAGGCTTAAATTCACTCCCAAATTCTCTACTCCTCCCCGCCCAGCAACGCAGGGGGACGAGGAATGGGGGTTGCGGTCAGTTCATCACATGTTGTTTCCTTCCTCCTCAGGGTGGAGGACTCCTTACACTCCTCACACTCTTCCCCTGCTCCAGTGTGGGGTCCCTCCCACAGGAGACAGTCCTCCACGAACTTCTCCAACGTAAGTCCTTCCCAAGGGCTACAGTTCTTCATGAACTGCTTCAGCRTGGTTCCCTTCCATGGGGTGCAGTCCTTCAGGAACAGACTGCTCCAGCATGGGTCCCCCACAGGGTCACAAGTCCTGCCAGCAAACCTGCTCCAGCGTGGGCTCTTCTCCACAGGGCCACAGGTCCTGCCAGGAGCCTGCTCCAGCACGGGCTTCCCATGGGGTCACAGCCTCCTTCAAGCATGCACCTGCTCTGGCGTGGGGTCCTCCACAGGCTGCAGGTGGATATCTGCTCCACCATTAACCTCCATGGGCTGCAGGGGGACAGCCTGCCTCACCATGGTCTTCACCACGGGCTGCAGGARAATCTCTGCTCCGGCGCCTGGAGCACCTCCTCCCCCTCCTTCTTCACTGACCTCAGTGTCTGCAGAGTTGTTCCTCTCACGTATTCTCACTCCTCTCTCTGCTGCTGTTGCACAGTTTTTTTTCCCCTTTCTTAAATATGTTACCACAGAAGCGCTACCACCATCGCTGATGGGCTCGGCCTTGGCCAGCGGCCGGTCCATCTTGGAGCCGGTGGCATTGGCTTTATCAGACATGGGGGAAGCTTCTAGCAGCTTCTCACAGAAGCCACCCCTGTAGCCCCCCTGCTACCAAAACCTTGCCATGCAAACACAATGCAGAAGCTTTGTGGAATGTGCAAGCAATGTTTCCATTTTTAATGGCTAAAAAGTCAATATTCACACTGTATATATTCAAGACATAACGAAATCATGCTGCACTTTCCCTGCTTCATCACAAAAGTCTCAAGACAGAGTAAAAAAAAAAAATTAAAATATTCAGTGTATTATCCTTTTTTCTTGGAAAAAATATCTCTAGGGGAGGCCATATTGTATTGTCTTAAGGCCCAGCTTTAATGAGTGGAAGTTCAGGATGTTTGGGGCCTACTGGGACTATGCTGTTTGTTTGTGATCTTACCCAAGTTGGCTGATTTGGAGCAGCAGGAGATGGTGTCTGCAGAAAGATCTGGCATTCATGTTAAAGTTCACTTCTTCACCAGAGTGACTTAAAAAAAAGAAAAAAGAAAAGGAGGAAAGGAAACTTACCTACTCCAGGTTCATGTTAAAAAAAACCCAAACAAGCAGGAAAACCCTTATGAATCCACTTACAGTTTTTGGGTCACAAGTCCCTAATTTTTTTTCCATGTAGAATATTTATGGTGGGACAGTTTCAATTTCTTTGCAGAAGAACATTGCAATACTAATATCAGAAAGAAAGTGACTTTGCTGGAGGTAGATTTATTTTTCATTTTCACGTTGCAGGGGTCTGACCCTTCTCCTTAATGCCTTTGTCATTCAAGTTATTACTCTGCAGAGACCACTGGTCCAAATTCAAGTGATATATTTGACTTACTATTTTGTACACTTTTTTGCTGTTTTTATTCCTTTTGTGGATGTTTTTTTTCAGAAGTACGTCAAGTACAACTTGCTTGTTCATATTTTCAAACTCTTATGAGTATATTTCTAAAGTTTCTCATATGCCAAAGGAGATGTCAGTCTCTACCGTAAGGCTGTTATATGGTAACCAATTTACCAGTAATCATCTTTGCAAAATTACCTTTCTGGCATTGTTTTAAGATTTTTCCAACCCATGGCACAAAAATCAACATAATAGAGAGTATTGAACATTTTATGGGGTGTGTGTGAATGAGTGTCTGGGAAAGGTCAGGCTTCCATAAGGTGGATCAGCCACCAGTGGAGCAGGAGAAATGTGCTCTGCTCCATTCTTGTCCCACTTCATCACTCTTTTTTTTTGTATGAGAGCTGAATGAACTTTTTGAGTGTCTGCTCTCCAATGGAAAATGTGAAAGTCACCAGTATGGGCAGTAGATAATAACAATATAGCCAATGGTATTTTCTTTATTATTTTTTAAACTAACRTGTAAAAAGCAAAAACTAACAATCCTACCTTATTACCTATTCTCAGTATTTAAGCCAGGCTTCATTATTTCTTTCATCTTGACCATCACATTCTTGAAAAGCTCCTTTTAAATACTGTCAAGGTTATGCCAATATAGACAACGTTCCTCCAGGTGATGCACTGTCTCCCAAATTTTTCTTCCTGTGGGCTGATACTCCACTGCATTCCTCTGTTGCCACTTTTCTTGTGCTTCAGCTGCAGACTCTCTGGCTGCTTCTGTGTTACGAACAATGGACAATGACTGTTCTGTGCTCCTGACCTCCAATGACATGGCATGGCCTGACTTCACACACTTCGTCTAGCTTCTCTCCAAAAAGAAAACCGGGATGAAAATACCCAAACGGCCCATGGGAAACAGACACAGACATGTGCTGTTTCCTGAATTGCGCCCAGGTATTGTCTGGACAATGCTAAATGGCACAAGGCAAAACACCGGCAGGGAGCATAGTAACTGTTAAATAACATAGATATTGGTGTGCTCATGCTCCGACTTGCTCCCTGGTCATGGCTTTTTAGACTATTTACTAGTATAGGCATAATCTCTGGGACTGGGAGTAGCTTTTATTTTTGTTGGTGAAACCCAACAGGTTCTTTATTACTGACGAAAGCTCTTTGGAATGATGGAAATAGTATCCTATTACTATAGTACAATTCTGATTTTTCTGGAAAAATTAGCTTGTGAAACAAGAGTAAGACGAAATGGGGTTTGTAGTGATTTTTTTTCTGCATTTTTTAAAATTATTATCATTTTTCTTTCTGTAACCTGAAACAAAAAGACTTGGAGTCTTCTGAGTGAAACTACTAAAAATGTCCATAATATCTTCTGTTCTACTGGAAAACAGAGAATCATTTTTCTTTCTGAGTACCATCGAAAGTGTGGCTGTCCACACAGCCCCTGTCAAAAAATAATATGGATGATCTAAGAGAAAGAAAAGCAAATCAGGAAACTGCCTGCAGAGATAAGAGGGAGGAGGATTTAAAAGGATAGTGTTTCCATAAATCAAGGCAACCAGTGACAGCTTTAAAGTAAGGGTCAAAAACATTGYGAGAGGTGTCACTTGGATAAGAAGTTAATCCAAGTTACCATCTCTCTGCCTTTAGTGCTTGTTCAAGTGGAAGTTAAAGATCCCATGGCATTATTTCAGGATCATAAGAGATTGATATCCTGCCCAAATTCTCTCTTTCAGGACCATCAGAGACCTCTGCACCAGTATCAATACACACAGATTTATGTGATTGCTATAAACAAAGGAACACATTTGTCTGCATACCATTGCTACAATTTATTCAACTTGTTTGCATGGCAGCAGAGAATGTTAAATAAGCAGAAGAATGCTGGGTAGTGTACATTGCAAAATGCATCAGGATGGGTTTGCAATGAGAAAAGAGAAAAAAAAAAATAATAGAACTCTCTGTCACAGAGGATTCCAAGCAACCATGAAAACTGAGCATCAGAGCATCCCAATACCTACTGACCCAAATAAGAGGTTTTGCACAAATTTCTCAAAAATTCCCTGAGATGCACTTTATATGGAATTATGTTGCCACATCCTAATAGAAATTAATGTTTTCACCTCAAAAAGAAAATGACATTTATACCATTCTCTTGGGAGTCTGAAACCGAAGAGCTGAAATGCCAACATTATAATTTAAGGACTCAGATTTTGCATTGCCTTACACAGAGTAGCCTTTACTCACAGGGACATCCTCTAATGTAGGATTATTTTCTTACAAATAAATTCAGTTGGTAGGTTTTGAAATGGAAAGTATATGAGATAATTGGCCTGAGGAGGAAGGAAATGGTGCTTGTGTTTCAATGAAGCAGAAGTCAAACACCTGTGCTACTCCCACAACATATCATCAACAGCATAGGTAGGAGCTCTGATGTAAAAATGTAAAAAAAAAAAAAAACCTCTTTAAACTGCTCTGTAGAAAGCAAACCTCTAGTTTAGGTATGACCTGATCCTGATTCATCCTTCCTTAAGTGAGCTATTTTTGAAAGTAGATAAAAGTGATTCCATATTACTTTGTTTAAAAAAGGAAAAAGGGATTCTGTGTTATTATTATTTACATAAATGATTTTATCAGGTATATACAAACTAGCTAGTGAAGCATGGTGCTCAGGAATGGGAAACTGAAGGCAGTGCTAATATGATTTCATTTCTGTAATGTTGCCATGAGTCTTACCCTTCTATTTTCATTATTCAAATGGAAAAGGGGGAAAAAAAAGGTCAGGGAAGTGACATTTTTCAGTATTAATAGCAAAAAGGAAATTAACTCGAAGGCACTTAACAGCTGGAAAAATTGAAAATTCTGAGTCTGATTTTCCTCTTACACCAGTTTTACACCAATAGAACTAACTCTATGGGATCAGGCTGTTGGACAAGTCTCAGGGCATGCTTCCCAGAATGATGATGAAGTGGAAAGGAGTTTCTTTAGGTGGCTGAGATCCTGTCTAAATGACTATTTGAATGCTAAAGAGATTTTGCTCTAATTGTACTGTAGATAATCTGCAGTCTTGCATAGAAGCCGTTATTATTCAAATCTAAATATAATAAATATATTTGGAAGACTCCTTTGGCCTCCATTAAGTTAATTCTGACATATCCCAATGGAGTGAAAGCAGTTCTTTCTAAAGGGAATATTGCAGGTGGAAGGAGGAATTTAAGTGGCAGCTCTAAGGGAACACACAAGCTGGAGAGGTTACGATGGGGGAAAAAAATCGTGTACGCCAATTTGCACAATCCCTGGGGTGGCAACAAGAAGATTTGCGTCTGTGTGAGACGATTTCAGATTTAAATTGAAATACACGTATTAGTGAGTTTGAAGCAAACTGACAGTATCTTTTTAATAGAACTGGAAATTATGAGCAGCAGGAATGGCATGACCCTACAGAGCACTCGTGTGTAATTTATTTATCRAGATAACAATCAAGGAAGAATCAATAACATAAAAACAGTGGGGTTTCTTCCTAGGTAACAAGTAAATAAAGGGGAAAAAAGGCTTCCTGATTGATGCTTCAGTGATTCCCCAGATTATGGTAACTGTCTTTGCTTTGATAGCTAATTTCTGGAAGACACTGAGAAGTTACTTTTCTGAAAAGGCATTGAGGTAGCAGAAAGGCTTAAACATTTGAAAAGTGTTCAGCTGCAGTCATGACAACTAAATGCAGATTCAATACTCCAACTAACTAATCTATGATTTCTTACGGTGATGAAGCTGTCAGGATTAATTCAGCAAGATAGGAAAAAACAGTCAAAAGGGTCATTACTGATGCAGTGCATGTTTGCAGTCATTTGAAAGACAAATTAAGTATACAATAATATTTTAAAATATGMAAATCCCTACCATTAATAGCACTTTTGAATTGTAATGGAAGATTATTAGGTTAGTCAGGGAACCTTTACATTGCATGCAGATTGTAACAGTTTGCTGTTACGTGAATATTGTAAACAATCTTTAAAATAGTCATGGGCAGCACAGCTGGAGACAGTAGGCATCACAGCTGTCTGTTTGGGAATTTGTTTAAGCTCTTATGTTTGCAGTGAGTACCAGAGCGGCTATTGCCACCTCACTGATGAATGCATCACTCAGTGTAAATAAATCCCCTGTAATTTCTTAAGTGTTATTCTGTGTTATCCAAGAGTAGAGGGAAGCGAGAATGTCAAAATGTCAGTGAGAGGCAAGAAATAAAATATCACCTGTCCTTTCTAAAGAAATAAATTACTTTCTATAGAAATACTGTATTAAGAAGTGACTCTTTCAGGTAAATTACATTTATTTTTACAACTTCATTGAATGTTGATAAGCTGGAAGAGATTTAATAAGGTGTTTCATGTGTTTGAATAAGTGAAAATAAATAATAATCCCCCAAAAAATAATTTTAATTGGGATAGAGCCAAAAAATGACTTGCTGATCTGAGAAAAAAGATTTTGTTTTGAAATGGGAGAAAGAGCTCTTTTGAGCAGTGAACAAAGAAATCAATCATTCACAGTTAGCTGCAGATCTCAAAGCACTTTAAGCAAGAACCAGAGTTCCCATAGTGCAGGTAGGGTGGCAAATTGACTTCATTGCAACTGCTCTGCGAGTCCAGGATCAGTGTGGGAGCAAAGCTGGAACATGTTTGGTCTCCCCAGGAGAGTGAGGCCAAGCTGGCTTAACGAAGATACTTTCAGTACATCGAGCTGTCTGTTTTCTATGACAGGGAGCTCTCTGTGGGTTACGTTACCCAACCTTGATTAAACTGCTTGCATTTCAGAGATCTCCCCATTACACACTGCAGATCACAGCACGGACTTCAGGTTTCACATTTGAAACTTTGGCTTCAAATCACAGCCTGGTGCTCTGTCAGTCTTCCCACAGTGCTGCTTTGTGGTGTTTTGTGCAAACTTGGGTTCTTGGTCATGAAGCAGTTACATTTTCAGCTTTACACTTGAGTTTCTGCCTTCAAGCCTCTGTGTGCTCCTGTCTCAGATTTGATGGGCACAGATCACTCCTGCCCTCCTGTGCAGGAGGACACAGGTAGGTGTCCCTCATGGGGCTACTTGCATTTCTGGAAGCTGTTCAGGCTTTGTGATGAGGGAAGGTCGCAATTTGCCTCCCTCTTCATCAAGTGGTTGGGCAGCTCTCATCTCTAATAGCCAGCACTAAGCAGAAAATAATCAATGCCTGTACACGAGCTGGCGTCAATCGTTTTCATGCTCTCAGAGAAAATGTGGACCAGAGTTTGATTCCTGCCCTGCTCTGGGAGCCGCTATGCACTGCTACTTGCTCAGGCTCACACTAGCTTCAATCGAGCTCAATTCAAACTTTTTTTTTTTTTTTTTTTAATAACATCTTTTGTAAAATTCCATTCTATTCCTCCAGTTCCTATTTTCCAGGACAGTTTAAGTATGCTGGCTGCATTACTGAAGTCAGGCTTTGGTCAGTTGGCATTTCTGTCCCTGGGGTGATTTGCTGGGTTAGTCTTCTAGTGCCTGTGCTGCTACACTGTGGGGACTGAAAAGTGCCAGAACAAATGCACGAAGATGTGCCAGCTCTTGGTACATGCTGAAGAATCCTGAAGCGACAACATTTGGCAGAAACAGAAACATTGTTAATACAGCAAGCCACTAAAATCTGTGTTTAATCATCAGAGCACCATCTCCCCACACTTGCAAGAGAATTTTCAAATGAGAAGGGAAACCAAAAGGCAAATTAAAGTGTCACACAGGGTAGGAACAAAGTATGTGCTCGGAGGTTTAACTCCTTAGAGCAGAACTTCTCTTCTTAAGCCACTTTTGTTTTACAAGTGGGAAAAAGATCATGCTCGGATGTACGTGGTTTTATTTGAATGTGAGTGAAATGACCATATTTCAGTTAAATCCCCAGACACCCACTAGACCATGCTTGTGTTGAAAGCATTAAAAAAAAATGGAGGTAGAAGAGACCTATTAATGTTACTTCTGCTGGTTGCCAGCACAGAATTCTTTCCTACAGACCATTATCTAGTATTTTGGGTGGGATAGTGGAGTCACTGACAGCTTTAATGAAGACAGCTCCTTCTTTTGCTGCGAACAGAGAAATTTTCTCATCCATGCTAACATACTGCCCCAGATTTGTGTGTTTTTGTCTATAGGTCTAATTTGTAATTTCCCACCACACACCACTGAAAAGGAAGTTTCATAGGCAGAAATTGCTGCAATAGCAGAGGAATGCAAAATAGTCAGCAAGATATGACAGATACAAAGGGCATACTGGCTTGTTTCTAATCTTCCTCCATTTCACAAGAATGTTTTGGGGGTTTATTGTTTTGTTTTGCTTTATTCTTGCCAGGTTAGGTAAGTCAGTTGTTGATTTTAAGGTATGCAGAACACATGGCAACTGGAGATGTGAATGTGCCACTCTAAACAGAAATGTGAACCCTAGTTTTCCATCCCAGATCTGCAATGCTGTGAACACAGATTCCGAGAATACAGTAATGATCTGGTTAGACACTTAGTCACATACTCATCCGGGATTAATCAATGTTGCTCACTGAAGACTGGTGAATTTACAGCAACTGAGGATGGAGACCCTCTTCTTAGTCATTGGCGGTGCAATGATTGCTTTCCACTGAAATGCAGTGGGGTGTTGTGAAATGTTTGCCTGGTAGAGTTGAAAAAAGTAAATAAAGTGCTATATGTGTAATCCTTCAGTCAGGAAGTTATATAGGCCAGGTTAAGTTTCTAGGGATCATTAATAAAAACCAATTATATCCCCCAATGAGGATCTTTGTAAAATTATAGTGAACTATCTAGGTGCTCAATGAACTAAATTTCCGTCCTGCAATCAAGGTGACAAATAAACCATTTTTTGAAGCAGGACTTAGAAATGGGCAACGATAAAATAAATGGGATAATATACGRTAAGAAGTGTTCTTTGCCCAAAGTAGTTCCCAAAACATTTTAATTCTTCTCCTTCAATTTCTTGGGAAGACAACTGTTTGGGCAACAATAAAATAAATGGGATAATATACGATAAGAAGTGTTCTTTGCCCAAAGTAGTTCCCAAAACATTTTAATTCTTCTCCTTTAATTTCTTGGGAAGACAACTGTTTGGGCAACTGGCTGCTTCCCAGATACTCTATATTAATGCTCCATTCACAATTTGCAGTTTCCAGGGCTTTGACAACAGTCCTGAACTTTAGTAAGGATGCATCTAAGTTACAGCTGACCCAGAAATGTGAGCTGCCATTCACTGTACTGAGCTGCTCTTGCTCCGCTAATCGTCTCTATTTTCCAGTGACTTCTGCATTTTACTGAGAGTACATGTAGGATGAAGGACCACACACAGTTCTTCCTGCTAGAAGGAGACTTAATAGCCTCTTCGATGTTTCCTTATGGGTTGTGACTATTGCACCTCTAAGCCACGAAATGTTGCCTTAAATTAGRGTAACACCTCAGCCCAGGCATGCCTAAGCATAATTAGTTTGTTCAGACTTTCACAGATTATTATTACAGCTATAATTTCTTCCAGGTTGCAACAAGCTTACTTAAACAGAAATGTTCCCAAACACCTTAGCACAGAAAAATGCAAATTGAACATGATTCAAGCTTTCTCCTTGGACCTTTTAATTTAGCTCCCATCTTCACCATTAGATTCAAACAGAGAGTTCCTCCATGCTTGGGTTTTCTTTACTCTGAATGCCTTCTGTTTTGTTTTTTTTTTTTTTACTTTTCAGGTTTCAAACACCAGAAGTACATGTCTGGAAATATCAAGCACTATTACAAGGTAGACAGAGAGAGGCACACAGTAAACTCAAATCAAATATTCCCAGAAAGCGCAATGTCAGGCAGAAAATGAACATAGCATGCCTATACTGCACAAAGATAAGCTTTTCGTTCCTAAATATAACAAACAGGAGCAAGAACAAATTCTTGGCCAAATTCTATCTTTTTTTTTCCAAGGGTTCTGTGGTCTTGCTGAGTGAAAGCTGAGCTTTCGGGCAATGGGGTAAAAAAAGGGGAGAATCCTGACCCTTATAAGCACCCAATGCCGCTGTAAAAATCAGACAGTAAGGGACAAATCTTGTTTTGTTACAAGAACAAGATTGATCATTGGCTTTATTGAGTTGCCCTGGTATAAAAAAAAAAATCTAACTCAGCCTTGATGTGAACAGTTGTCTCCCAAATACTCACTTTGCTTTCTAAAAGCTGCATTGTGTACTTTTATATAATGTTAGCATTTCTCTTAAATTGGATAAATGTACATGAATGGAAAAGGTTTCATGCAAATGAAACTACCACCACATGTTGTATTAACGCAAAAATTGTGCTGGCCCATTTTGTTGCCAAAGGGGTCTCTCCACACCTGCTATTACTTCCATCAAAACTAAGACCAGCCTCCCATCAGGTGGCCTGGACAGATTTCCATTTGGAACTGCTGTCTAACCAAGCCTTTAGGGAACAAAATGCAATACTTTTGGACTGAGCACACTCAGGAATGTTTTTGACTGTGAAGTACAAAGCCAAAAACAAGGGTCAGCTGGTCTCTAAGCTATTAGCATGGAGTGCTATCAGCCACTGTTGTCCACTGCTAACTTATATCAATACACTATTCACTTTCAGCTCTGTTTTCCTGAATCTGTATGTTTGAATGTGGTTAGGTGGAAAGACTGTCCCTCTGCAGGGCTATTTAGAACTATCAAAAGACTGGCATAAATAAAAATAAGTGACAGTGAAGATTTAGATTGTTTAAAATGCGTCTAAATTCAGGAATATACATGCAGACTTTTAAATATTCAAAGGTGTCTATGATCTCATAATGATCCACAGAGATTTCAATGATACGGTTGACAGCACCTGGAAAAGCTTTTCATCTCTTTTTAGAGTAGACGTCTATGGCATGGTTCATTTGCCTGAATATAGGCATCTAGTTCCATAAAAGACATGCTGGCATATCAGATGATACAGAACAACAGGGAGATGCATGCTCATACAGAGCGATAGCCGGAGCCCAGGTGAGATACTGTAAAATATTTCAAATGGCCTTAGCTATGTTTAGGAAACCTGGCATCTGACCAGCTGTGATCTCTAGCTTCTACTGGATTCAATTAATTTATCTGAATTTAGGTGTCTAACATCAGTTGAAATACCCTAGGGACTCTGAGACTGTTGCACAGGACTAGAAGATACAGCAAAGTACTTACAGGAGAGCCATGTCCTTCTCAGTTGGCAGATGGAGGCCAGGTAGCTGCCRGAAGGTATCTCAAATGTCACCAGACCTCTAACATAACTAAATCATGTCCTAGGTCTCCATTGACTGCCATGAGAGATTCAACAATGTCTCTCACTCACCTGGAGATACTTACACCACAGACACCTAAATTTAGGTGTCCAAATTCAGACCTGAGTCCTACAAATGACTAACTGCCTAGTTGAAAACATTTTTTGTTTCATCTCACCTTTTAAATTCAAAATAAAAATTTACCTTTTTATTTGAGGTTGTACAGCACAACACTATCCTAGTTTAGGTCATGGAAGTTATTGCAATGGTAAGGAAACTTCTGTGATTTCCATTTAGAAAATCTATCCATTAGTCCCTTTTAAACTGAATTTCTGCTTACTCTGGTATATATTTTCCTCTCTAGTTTGTCTGCTTGGTATAAGTAATACAGAGAAATCGGCAAAACTGTGGACTAATCATTCAGTGATTTGGAAGTGTATTTTTTAAATCAGACAGTCACCAGAATGCTAGAATCAATAGAAACCAGAGCACCTCTAAATGTACAGAGCATAAAGTACAATGATTTTAAGATGCAAAAGTGAAAGGAGAATAACAAGATAATCATTCAACATTCTAATTAAAAATGAATGATGGTGAAATGTGGCAGATGACAGCTGACAGATCGCCCATGAAAAAAATGCAAACATAGTCATGATCACAGACTATCTACAGTTAGATGGTGGACGTCATACACAGAGCTATGAATTAAGCCTAACAAAAGAACAAGACCTGGAAAGAAATGAAGAAGGATGTTGTGCTGTTTGTCTCCAATGTGATGAAAAAGGCTAATTTAACACAGTTTCCCTGAACGGGTCATCACCAGTGGAAAGATAGATCTAAAAGCATGAATCTTTGCTCAGGATTTAGTGGTCTCAATAGCTACAAGTCAGAATGGTCTGAAATCACTTTGTCTAGTTACAAGAGAGAATGTGACTTAAGTTTAAATTATTCTACTATTAGCTATAAACCTACTGTACAGCCAGATGTTTCCCATGAATATTCTTTGCTTTGCTGGAGCGCCATCACTTATACCCTGTTCTGTGTTGCAGTCTAGTTACAAAACAAACTTTTCTGCTAAAGAACTGTATCTGTTGTTGTACTCTATAACTGCTCTGAGTTCTTCTACTTGCACAAAGTAAAAGCGTTGTTTACTGCAACAAATTTAGCTTTATTGGAATCATTTTCTATGTGTTTTAGCAGCACATGTTTAGCATGTTTTTATGTCCATGATATAAAAACAAATATGAAATTATAGATGGGAAGAAAAGAAGAGAAATTGTCTCTAGCTCTCAGCTCTTTAACTGAAATGTTGTTTGGCATAGCAAGCCTGTTGATGCTGTACATCCCATGCAATGCTTCTCCAATTCGCATTTGTTTGTTCCCATTTTACTGAGGTATTGGTTTGTTTTGTTTTGTTTATCTTAGATTGGGTTGTATGGAGTTTTATCCATGTATCAGATAACAAAACTTAAGCTTGACCGGACAGAAAACAGTTGTCCAAACTCTAGTCATCACCATTGACTGAAAAAATGTCTCCGAGTGAAAAGAGCAGAATGGTTGTTTCAGGCAAGTGAAACATGAAGCTATTAGATTGGCTTGCTCTGCCAGATTTCAGAGGACCATATGAAACAATCTTAATTTAAGGAAAACAAGCCCTAGCCGGTGGAGTTGCTTATCCGGTGACTGATAGGGAGCGTTGGTTGACTCTGGGGATGTATAGTAAGAAGATGATGTGAGTTTCCATTGTAATATTTAGATCTCCAAGTCTTTCAGATGTCAGTATTCATTAATCCTACTTGCTTCTCTGTGAATTGAAAAYATTTAATATTAAAGCAAATTAATTGAAGTTTTCTAGAGCCTCCACACTCAGGGAAACATCATGGAAAAATTGTCTTCCTTTATGTTTTAAACACACTTACAGCATTATTCAGGTTACAGGAATGCTAATGAATAGCACTATAAACATACACACTTCTATCTGTAGTCTGACATCTGCATTAGGAATAGTCAGCCTAAACTCACTTTATGTTTAATGGACTGTACTCAATGGACAATATCGTAATGGGGGACTTGAATCACCTTGTGGACATGTCACTGCACAGAGGGAGTCTAGACTGCAGTATCTTTAGAATTCCACTATGTATGTGTTGTGATCAAGGTAAATCTTGTTACCTCCAGTCTGGAATTCAGGCTCTCTCAGCTCTAAAGAAAACCCCTCACACCTGATACTCTCAAAAACCATTATTTTTTTCATTTGTGGTGTAGAATATTAAAGTACTGATTTACTGTGGGTGAGTCTTTGGGTGAATATCCATACCTTTAGGATTGTGTATGGAGGCAATTGTCTACTGTGGGTGACTAGGTTGCCAATGCTTAGTATTTTAAAATACTAACCTAAATGTAGAGAAAAATACAGAACTGTAAAAGCCATCAGGACATACCAAACGTATGTYATTCTCTCACTCATAAAAGAGAAACTGTATCAATTATATTGTGTAAAACATTTAGATAATGATAGACTCCAACCGCAGAAAAGGAAAAATAAAGCTGTTACAGTTAAATGGCTTACACACAGATTTCAATTAATCTGACCTTCATAGGGCTTAATAGTTTGGGCTTTTCTCATTAATTTGTGTAACATTTTGTTCTTGCAACGGAGTATTCAAGCTACTGAGTTACCACTGGCAATGCCTGAAGAGGCAATACCATTATTTATTCCAAACATTTAAATAAACTCTGTAATGGGTCACTTGTTAGCTCACTGCTCAGATATCAGCCTGTTCCATGCTCTAGTTATAATGAGCAAGGATATGTTTTTCAAGCTTTTACTGGGCCTTTGCTATGTACAAATCTTGTGATGAACACAGTGTCAGAGACATGCATTTTCCAAACTAAACATGACAAATACACTTGATCACATCACATGGAAAAAAAGAGATTTAGTTGCTTTTAGAATTATTTTGCTGGACTAAGGGTTTAGCGTTCAGTAAAGGAGGAAAGTATTTTGTCTATTATTACTTCTTCTGTTAAGAAAAATTCAGCTATTTCGGAACATTGAATTTTTCATTTAAGCCTGCTTTTTGCATTCTTGAAGAAGTGCCAAATGGACATCCTGGAGCCTGAAATACTATGTTTATCCACAATGCATACAAAAGCTTCACAGGCTGCCCCAACCACATGCCTCAGACTTGAGCCCTCCTCCCCTTTGGATGTGCCTATGCTGAAATGGAAATGTAGGACTACTTTCTGGACTTACTGGAAGTATTTTGGGTGTCAATGGTAGACTTTGTGCTATCTTAACACCAGCCCCCCGAGGATTTACTCTGTGTTAGGCCAATTTATGTCAATTTGAAACCAAGTTGGCTACACTGATCCTGTCAGTGGAACTAGTTAATTTAGGGTGTGTGATGTTGTATCTAAATTGGCACTTCAAAGAAAAAAGTTCCATGACCCGTTATAATGCCTGCCACAACAGTATCAGACTATCAGATTTTCATTGTTTTTAAACAAAATAGAAACACAAAGAGAGTGGAAGATGTCAATGCTACTAAACTTAGAACCTGAAATATCAGCTAGGTAGGTCATAAATGCTTTCATAATTGAGACAGAAGGGCATATCTTCCTTGAATCTTCTCAGTCTCAGTGCTCTCTTATCCAAATCCATTACTTTCTACATTTGTAACTGTGAAAGCCTTTCTAAAGTCCCTGAGTAGCTAAGATCCAAAGGTTTTATTAATTCTGAAGAAGCAGAAACAGTCTAGCCATATACATCTAAATTCCTGAATATTGCTCCAAGTTCTACCCATGTTCTAAAACCATTGTAGAAAAAAATTGTTCCATTGGCCAACCTGATGAAAGAAAAGGATTGTAGTACTCCTCCACATGGATCACATGGATTCTGTGAAGAGATAGGAATATTTCTAAATGGTTCTATAAGTGCAAAGGATTATCAATGACCTTAATGGTCACTTCTGCTCATTACAATAAAAGCACCTCTAGTTATATACATTAAGCAGGAAAAAAAAAGTCTTTAGACTGTAAGATAATATTGTTCAGTCACTGAACCTTTCCTCTGAGGCTTTTTAAAGTGCTTGGGGCACATTAAGACCCTTAACCTTTTCCACTGATGATTATACGAGCATTGTCCTAAGTGATTACGGCTCACAATGATGCAGGGAAATGGACAAATAGCATCTGACAGATTGGAAGAGAAAAAGTCTGGGTTGGAGGAAGTTTCTTATCACCCAGCTCACAGTCCTTGTCTGAACACAGACATCATGTGCCAAGCACCATATTCTAAAAGAGGCCTGCTTTAGATGAAGTATCTTAGTCAAGTAACGCATTGTGTTCTCTTTTTTTTTCCATTTCCAAGTGGTTATTATACACTCAATCTGGTTTATGGAGGAAGACAAACCAAGACCAAATGAAGTAAGAAAGAAACTTCCCTCATTTCCTCCTACTTTCAGACACAGGTAACCTGGATGGGACATTACCTTACAGAGCAGATCTGCATTTGCAAGGAAATACACTGAGATAATGGGTATGATGTGACTTTTTATTTATGCAAGGCATCTTCAGTCTTACATTGTACTAGGCAACCTATTGAACATTGCATTGAATATTAGACATCATGRATATTCACAACCTATTTCTCCTGCAGTATTGAAAATTTTGCTCTATGCCACACTAATGTAAACAGGTTCTTTGCCACAATTTATAGCAAGGTAACAAAGGACAAAATTGTTCATGTTGATTAGAAATTCTGTTAGTGGCTGAAAGAAATATAGAAATCTAGAAATAAAAATGCTTCTTTATTCACAAAGCAACACAGTAGTCATGTATATATATTATATATTATATTATAATATAGAAATATAACTGCAATAAAACTAAAGTGTTTTTTTTTTTTGTTAGAGAACTCTTGTATTCTGCTTTAATACAGGGCTTTTGTGAGAAAGCAGAACATGTAAACTGTGGATTTGAACATGCTTGAATGACAGAACAGGTTCTATTCAAGAAGTCTTCTGTGGGAAATATTTTAATACATTGGACTTTAAGTTCWTTTAAATAGGTGTGTGGAATTTTGTTTATTCTTTTGTGGGTAATAAAAAGAGAAATAAATAAAATAAAATCAGTTTCCATGAATAAAAATCATTTATTTCAAATTTCAGGCAAGTCAGATCAAATATATGCCTTTATATATGCCTTTATATATACCTTTAGAAAATACAGTGTGTATTAATGCTATGTGAGCACTGACGAGTATTTGGCAGCAACATGGGAAATAGTCATGTGCTTCTTTCATCAGTTAGATTACAATTCAGTCATTGTACTAAAATTAAGGTTCAATTAATAAACTATGGAAATCAATTTAAACAGAGTAATGTAAACTCTGTTATTTAAATACTCTTCAACACTTAAAATTAGAAATTCTCAGTTGTGGCACTTTTGTTTCTGAGTGTGTGTGTTGCCATGGCTACTCATCGCAGTATTCACACAGCTTCTTGGGAATCAGGCATCAATAACAGATTGCTCCATCCCCACCACCTTGCATGGACATCCCAGGCTGGGGCTGAATCTGATCCTCCTCCCTGATTTGGATCCTGTCCCCCACCCGCAAGCCAATGTCCCAGGCTGGCCTCATCCCGTCCCCATCCCCATGGAGCTGTCTGGCTGGGGGGAACAGGCCCTGGCTGAGATGTTCTGCCCTGCCACACTGAGGAGCCTCCTTGTGTCCTCTGCCCCATAGGAAGCAGCTGGCCCTCACTACTCCATGACACACCCAGTTTCCTTGGTAATGCTTTCCAGACCTTTGCAATCTTTTGCTGACTATGTTTTTGCTGAATTTCTTGTCATGGAAATGTCACTTTTTGAAGCATTGTTGCCATCATCTGTGAGCAGGTGATCTGAAGTAATTCTGATGCTGTCACTACTGTCATAGCTCATCAGGATTGTAGTTTTTGGAGTGAATGTAACAGACTAGTTCACTTCTATAACATAGAGTTATTTTTACTGCCTCCTTAAATCAAGGTAATTGCAGGAATTCTATAAAACTGCATTGATGAGATACTCTGATCCTCTGGAAGTCTCTGAGTTCCCTGAATCCACCTCAGCAAAAAAGTCTTCTCGGATGCAAACCTGCATGGCAACAAATTGTTTCTGCTTTCTTTGCACTTAAGGGAAGGGTTTACAGCAGTGATACTTGCCTGCAGGTGATAATCTTTTTCATCACAATCTCTAGACTTTTCTTACTCTATGGTATATGCTCCATGTACCACCCTCTCACATGATATCCGTCTTCCACGTGGCATACCCACATTCAAGTCACACTCCTGCTTTTTGATTCTCCAACCAGAGTTCCTCCGTGCTCTGAGTTCCTCCAGCCCCTGCCTCCATTTACATAGGATGGACTTCACCTTGTTGAATTCATCTCCTGCACATCTTCACCTACCTACCGTCATTTCTCCAGCTCCAGATGTCGGCTTTTATTCCCATTCTAGTCTTCCAGCTTCAGCGCTTTTCAATACAAAGAGCAGTTCAAGCTTTATTTTCCTGAGACAGTGTAGTTCAAAGTCATGAATTGCCTTATACCATCTAGGAGCAATTCCTGTTTCTTTCAGACCCTAAACCAAGCACTGGAATTTAGCAAGAAGCATACAATCTCTTCTGATCCCCTAATTCCTCTCAAACTATAGACCCTGCAATGAACTTACTTGCAACACTGATTTATTTGGATTTTTTGCTTGARTGTGTGTTATGTACTCCCCCAAATTTATCTAATCAGTTTGAATTCCAGACTTAATATGAAGACAAGTTGTATTCCAGCTAAGCAAAAGAGTAAGATTCTTAATTATAAAATTGGAAACACCTACAAAAAAAATTTATATAAATAAGGAAACAATCTTAAAATATGTCTTACCCTAGCTGTCACATGGGAGAGTATTTCTCAACTGGTGAACTGAGGAGCTGCTGAATGAATTCATTCTTCTGGAGCAGAGTATTTCTGCCTTTCACTTACATTTGAGGATTTTCTGCAGTATGTTGACAAAGTTTCAACCCATGTCTTAGGAATCCTTTTATTTCTCTACTGTTTGAGAGCCCTAGGAATAGCATGGCCTTTCTTCTAGCTGCTTGCTGTCTATCAGAATGCAAAAGGAACGCACTTAAGCTTATTTGAGAATAAATCTCTTTAGGTACAGAGGAATCATGGTGTGCTGATTCTTCTATCCCCTTTGCCTTTTCTCTCAGGAAATCAGCCGAATTGCAGTGATAAAAATGAGTTACAGTAGTAAACCTACAATGTACCATTCTGTAAGCTACATATCTTGAGACGTTTTTGGCACAAGCAGCCATTTTATTTCTGGTTTACTGACATATTATAGAGACTGCATGTAATACATTAATACGCTTTTGGGGCTGGGTCACTGTGTCACAGTCCTATCCAGGGAAGCACTTAAGCATCTGTATAATATGAATCATGTGCTTAGGTCCCACAGGTGCAAATGGAAATTAAGCAACTACTCCAGTGCTGTCTTGAACAGAGATTTATTCTTAAACCATGTTCCTAAAATAAAATATTCTCCTTTACTCTAGTCGAGGCTGGAATAAACTAAAATGAAACACTTGTCATACAGGGTTTTGGTTGGGTTTTTGTTGTTTGTTTGAGTTTGGTTTTTTTAAAGATGCTTTTTTAGAATACCTCAAAGTTTCCTATTCATTAAATGTGTTTGTCTGTAATAGTGCAAATATTAAAATTTTCTTAAAGCCTCTGAGATAGATAACTGTAACAATTTATACAGAAATGGATCTGATAAGCTTTCACAGAAATTTTGCCACCTTCATTTCTGAAGAACGTTGATTATCAACACATAGCGAAGGCACATCAATTAGTGTCACCCAGTGAAGACAAAATAGCTGTATACCTATGTGAGCCTGCTGGACTGTGTTTAAAGGAGACTGTTAATAGTGTAGCCAAGGTCTCTGAGTCAAACACTCTTCAACACCTTGCACAACCTCTTAACACTCCTCTTTGCTTTAAAAACCTGAGGCTTTTGTAGTTCACCCCTAGCCCGTGCTCAAGCCTGTCTCCAGACTTGTCCCATCTCCACTGTAAAACTGATGCGCGACAGCAGCCCAGCCAATCTGCTGTGAGAGGTTTGGCCAGAGAGTATTTCTGCCTCTACTTGCCTTTCCAAACTGCTCCTGTCATCATGTGCGGGATGAACTCAGTGCTGCAGGACACGAGCTCAGCAAGAACAAAATCCTGGAAGCAGCAACCCAACAATTCTCTGTTCTTCACTTCATAGCTTTCTGTTTTCAGCTTCCTCTTTCTACTAATCTCCCTCTTTCTCCCCCTCTTCTCCCCTTTCCCTCTCCCCTTCTCCCCCTCTCTCCTCTCGAACTTACAGACATTTTCCTATGAGGCCTCCATCAGGGAACCGGTTTTCTTGTTCTCAAGAAACAAGCAGCACAAAGTTGGCATTCTCCTCTCACATCACCTCCCAGTTTTAATCAAAAAACCTTTCAAGAACATAAAAATTAAAGGGAAATAAATTATGTTTCCAACCAGAAGCCAGAATTAATTCAAGATCTGTATTGGAGAAATAGGTGGTTCTTATTTCATTTCCAGGCTAACCAGGAGCCTGGGTCTCATTTCAGAGCTGGTAATTTCTAATGCTGTTGGAAAAAACAGACAGCCTGCTGTTCCCAGTCATCTTTATAATATTTTCCAGCGCTGGAAATTGTTGACTAGCACGGCCTTTGAACAAAAACATTCACTATGCTAAATTTAGACTACAGTCCTGTAGCAAGTGTGTTTTAAAAGAGCAATTACTAGATAAGTACCAGTTTAACCACCAGCTGGATGAGAATAAGTCTTCTTTAGTAGTCTTTCAGAAAGCGTTCTCTTCTGGAAGGAAAGATACAGGCRACTTGTCCAGCTGGTACCTTTTATTTATACATGGGGTCAGTGATTTAACTAGGAGGTTATTCAGAGGAACAGCAAGAGCATCCACAGGAATATCTGCTCTAATATGACTCAGTTTCAGGAGCTCAGAGGTCCCAGTTCTGCACAGTCTGTATGATGTGAGCATTGGGTGCCTTAGGTAAAAGCACAGGGAATAGAGAACAGTCAAAAACACAGATGTAGGCCCTAGTCTATGGGACTCACCCATAGACTGAATGTTTTAGAAGGAAATAGTTCTGAGTAGTGTAGGTACATGCCTTGTCTTTCCACTTGTCCTTGGGTTCAGGCATTACTCACTGGAATTGAATGGTTTTAGAAATATAGAGGTTGCCAGATTATGGACCACCAAATGAACAGATATGTCTTCTGTATAACCCCAAGAAGGTCTCTATAGAAAAGAAGAAATTTGGATATACATCTGAATTGAGCTAATTTTTAATGAGCTCCAGGTAGCTCATCACTCATACAAACTTTCCAAATTGTCTGCCAGAGATACCTTGGCTCTCTCTATCAATGACAGAAGAAATCTACATAATCTTGACTACCCTCTACATGCCAAATGTGGAATTCAGTTTCAGACTAAGGATGCAATTTAGATTTCCAGTCTCATTCAAAATGGCCTAAAGTGTTGCTTCAGAAGATCATTGGTAGTGTGTCATACCTGCCAGTTCTGTCTGTTTATCTTGAATATTCTAAAGCACCTCAAATGGCTTTAGATGCCTAAGTGTAGGATACTGAACTGAACTTTATGTGTCTTTTTAAAGGTGAACTGCTCAGTAAATTCTATTGATGGTGTTGAATATATTGTCACTAAATAAAAAATGAAACTAAATACCTATCTCACATGTAAGTGCCTTTTATGTAAATATATTAATCTTGATCTATTGGCCATGCCAAGTCTATTTTTTGAAAGTGCCATGGTGTCTACATTGTATGAAGAAAGGAAACACACTGGATCTTGAACCCACATCATCAAAGGCTGAAAAATAAATTCGTGGGTGAAACAGATATACATAGGCAGCCAAGGGCTTTTAGGGAAATGAGATAATATTGGTCAATCTGGTGATCACTAATAGTGATAAATGGTCTTAGCTTGATGTTAGCTTGCTTATTTGTAAGCAGCCCAGGGAACAATTTTAAGGAATGGTTTGAAAGTTAAAGAGATGGCCTTGTGCATGTGGCATGAGAGGCAGCATGAAAAGGAATATGAAAATTTTCTGAAGCTGAACAAGTGACCATATTTTGACAGGTTGGGAAGGAAAGTATTTCCATACTTGTAAGGTTGAGGTTTGAGTCAATTCCACTAAACAGAGCTACAAAAAGAAGTCTTAAAAAAATCATAGAGTTTTCGAAAATGCACACATTCCAATCAGGCCTCTTCCATGGGATTTCTGGTATAAAACTGGTGATTATATTGGAATTTCAGAAACAACTTGTAGGGCTCCCAAAACACAGGGAGGAGTCCCTCCCAGGGCTGGAATATTAAGTTGGCTGGAAGAGTTGTTGGCTTTACAAAACATCCAGGACTATATTGTGATCATAATGAGATTTTTCTTTTACATTTTTTAAAGATTTACATGAGAGCTCTGCAGGGATACAGGCCACTTATCAGATAACTCACAGAAAAATAGCTTGTTTAGTGTGACAGGCTTTCTCTGAGGGTGCCAGATATATTCCATGAGCACATGTAGTCTGACTTTTAAAAATGCAGTTTCTTAAAACATCAGCAGCTGATAACTATGTAAAATGTCATTGCATTATGGAAAATATAGCCGTACATTTATTGGAATCATGTATTTGTACTCAGATCTATGTTTAAAACACAAAGAATCAAGTTTCATTTAATGCATTCATTTAATGCATTCATTGCATTCATCAAACTCTATGGAAACAATAAAAAGTGAAACTAATTCTGACAAGTCAGTCTAATAGAATGAACTCTATCTAGAGTATACTTTAGTCCAATTCAGCTGTTAACATTCGCACAGAATTTTAATACTATGATGAATCTTTGTGGGAAAAGAGACTCCTTGACAGTGAAGTTGTTTATACACTTTCAGGTTGTTAATGGTTCAGGTATGGATTCGACGCCTCCACAGTTCTGAATTATGAAATAATCACTGCAGATTACTGTAACTGTAACAGATTACATCTATTCATGTAAATTCTTCTATAGGTTGCCAAGCAGGCTCATGTTTAACTGCAATAGATTTAAAGGAAAAAAACATTGCATRCTGGTAATTGCATATAGGAAGCTAACAGGTTTCCTTAATGAAGTCCCAGCTTTCACGAGTACCCAACACCAACAACTGAATTTTCTTGAAACAGATAATTTTTTTCTTTCCATTCAGACACAAGAGTGGTATGTCAGCACCAAAGAGACTCTGTTGGGAGCAGATAAGTCTGTTGGCTGTTGAACAATCAAAAACTTTTCTCGTTTCTCTTTCTAAATCGACCCTTGTGTGTACACTAAAACTGGTTAATTTCTATCAGAAAGAAATTTATAAATATATTTTACTTTCAGTCACTATGATTTGAAAGGCTCAGAAACGGAAGTATTTCAGATTTTTCTTCAGAACTTGTTGGAAAATTCAATTAACAGCATTAATTCAGGCGTGGTTTATTGAACTCAGATTGTTTTGAAGCATTTCCAGTTCAATGAYCATTTTGCTAACTCCAGGAAAGGGTTAAGTGGATTTTTCCCTATGCTCCCTCTCCCTGTAAAAAACAGTCAAGCCACAGCTTCCATGTTCTCCCTTGGAAGAGGGATTCATCTGGTAGGCTGTAATCCCTGAATCTGTGAACTCCCAGACCTGCAGCTGGGCTAAACTCTTAGATTTACACTGAGGAGTCTGGTGACTCCGAACCTCAGTTTAGAGGAACAGAGTCTACATTTACTCAGTCTTTCATGATCTTTCATGATTTCATTGTCTTCAGGGATGGTCTTCCTTGAAGAGAGGTGCAACTGTTCAGTGAAATACTCAGTTTTGGCCAATTGCACCACTATTAGTTTTAATGAAACTTCCAAGACATGTTTCCCTGTACGTCAGGGTTTTGTGAACAAGGAGAAAAAACAAAACCCAGAAATGAACACTGCAGAATTTCTGATCCATGCAATACTTTGGAAGTGTGTGATTTTGATCTGATTGGACTAAATCCGTTCTTGCAGGAAAATATAACTTCCCAGAAACTGGACTGTCTGCCTTTTGTCAATGTGAGTTTTCTTTGTTGCATCCTCAAAAATCATGTTGATTTGGAATGGGAAAGTTGTCCTAACCAGTTTATAAAGTTGTTGCTGGGGGTAATAAAGATTAATTTTTCCATCYTCCTGGAAGAAGTCCTACATATTCCTGAATGCATCTGGATGTATGTAGATCTAATTGCTCAATGACTTGAGTACACAGCTTAATTAGGATTTAGGCAGGTTAAGTTATTGCACATTCACAATAATGTCTATATATTTGCGCTTATCCTGTTTCAGATGTGAGGCAATGCAAATCAGTTTAGAGATCTTCACAACTAATTTATAACCTCACAACTGGGGGTGGCTAATAATATCCATTATTGTCCAGAAAACAATTTGAGTTAGGTGGCAGACAGCTAAACTATGATAATTCAATCTTGTATCCCACATCCTGATACTATTATTTTGAATATTGGATAAACAACATATTTGTATTTCCATTTCTTTCTTTCTCACGTAGTGAATAAATTTAATTTTTTCCTTACCCTGTGTTACACACCTGAAAATGCACAGTGTTCCAGAGACAGTGGCTTAATTGCTACTGAATCTAATCTCCGTACATCCATAGGCTTCGCTCGAAACAAGACATGATGTGTATTACCTCCTTAATGGAGGTAAATTATACCTCAGAATGATAGTATTCTATTTTTATTAAGTTTTCTTTTTTTTTTTTTCCCCCAGGTTTTCCAAGGCTTTTGGGCATATAAATCAAAATTTGCTGCCAGACACACCTTCTAAACTAAACACTACTTATTTTCTTATCACATTTGGAAATGAGTCATTTTTCCACACCTTCTTTCTCCCCTACTCTACAGAAATGAACTTGTTATCACTTAAAAATACATATTGTTTTCATGAGGTGAGATAAGCGTTCCCAGATACATGCATGAAACTCCCTCCAAGCTATTGGGGTTATCTTTAGAYCAAATATAAAAAAACTTTTGGTTTGAATCCAGGAACTGTCAATTATCAGCAACACTGGAAGGCCCAGAAAGAACCACTTGGCCTTCTGTCGCTTGTGATTTCTCTTCATGCATCCTAGCGTGTTGTCCACTACAACAATTAGTTTCTTTTCCCTCTCTGACCAATACTCTCTCTCTTCAGTTTAACTGTTCTAAGCATCATTTTCCTCTTTTAGTACTTTAAGGAATTCAGTCCTCTCTGAGCCGTACTCTTGCTTTCTCTTTTTCATGACTACATCAGGCAGAATACTTGTCATTACTTAACATTTCTTTCATTGCTGAGTCCAGCCTGTACTACTGACAAAATGTGAACTTCTTCCTCATTAGCACTCATGCCAGGCTTCATTGCCCACTCATTAAGTTTGCAATCAGCAGACATAAACCTGTGTCCCTGCATGTGCAACTGGAATCCCTAGTCAGAGCAAATGAAATTATCATTACAGCCCTAAATGGATTCTTTTAAAATTCCTGTTGTGAAATAAATAGAGCTCTTCAACAGCTGGACAGATTTGGAGTAGAGGCTTCAGAAATGTTTCTTCAATCACTTTAGTGCTATGTGCAAGTTCCTAATCACATCTGACAATGAAAGTATAAACACTTGTGCTAGGATTTCTGCAACAGACATCAATAGCTGAGTTTGCAAATGTCAATAGACAGAAATAAGCACTTCCAGGGTGTGATACACTTGACCTATTTTTGACATCTATTTTAAGATGTGATGAAATATACCTCTGCTAACTAACTCTGCTGTCTGCAAAGAGAGTCTCAGGTGACCAGCCACAGATTTTGATGTCTAGATTCTGTCAGTTGTATCATATACTTACTTCTGCTCTGCATGAATAATTTGAATCCTTAAACTCAAAGCATATACAGGCAATATCAAATAAACTATGATTTCAAGCCATAACCAGAAGAGATCAAAGCATTAGAATTTACAAAGAACAGATCGGTATCAATAATACTAATTAATGTAACTAGTGGTATCAGTCCAGTGTAAGATCCAGAGCTTGAACACAAAGTCTCAGAATGGTCAGCCAAGTTATTAGAAAGTTGGTAGTTTTTCAACCAGAACAATATTTCCTGGATTTATTCAGAAGATCCATTGTATTAAACCCCTGAATAACATGTAATAAACACAGAGTCTTCTTTTATTACATYAAAGAAAAAAACATTTCTTCCCTACAAGTCTGTTTTCATTTGACATATAGAAGATTCCTTTCAGAACTCTATTGACTAGTCTAATGGCAAAAAATGAATGGTTTGGATGAACAATTCCTGTCTTCTACTCCCAAACAATGATTTGTTTATTTGTGCACAAGTGAAATTATAAGGTCTGAGATGAATATTTATATGGGCATAAGGCTTTTACAAATGTCTTCTTGGCAGATAGGATTCATACAAAACATTTATTTGAATTAAGCCATCAGACTAGACACTGTCCAAGTTTAAATTACATATTAAGCATAATTAATTGTCATTTTTCTAGATCTGATACTGGTAATATAAAATTGATGGACTGTAACAGATGAACTACTTTTTTTTTATTTCCTTCTTTCTGATTAAACATGCTTTTCTAACTACAATTCCCACCAAAGCTTGTATTTTAATACATCCACCTTCAGCCATACAGACTCTAAAATATTTTGTTAATTTAAAAAAAAAAATTAAAAAGTGCTTGCACACCTCAATTTAACATAAATCTAGAAGTGTTACATAAGATGGAATGAATTTCATGGCTCATTAACTTGGGCTGATAACACTTACAGAACCAGAAATTTTTCTCTTAACCAATAAACAAGTACATCAATTTGTTAGACTTTCAAGATAGTCGTGATCTTTCCGTGCAGATTTATATTTCCTATTTAATGTGAGATCAGATAGCCTATTTCCACTAGCAAGGTCTTTAACGTTTCCACTGGGACGTGCTCTTAGAATTTAAGGCCCTAGCTTGCCAATGCTTGAGACCATGATTAAAGCCTGGTCAATGTTTGAAGTGTTGGATTGGTTTAAATGGGTTTTGTATCCAACATATTTAAAACAATGACACACACACAAAATGATTCTTTACAGTGATAAAACCCAAAGATTTATTCCCACAAGCTAAATGAGGGTTAAACTGGGTTAAGTGCATCTGTATTAGGCATTTCCTCCTTTTGTCTACAAAGGTTTGAAGCTGGCAGTATTTTAAAGAGCTTCATTTAGTCATATAAGCACTTTCAGTCATGTAGAAAATGTCAAAATCCCAGTATTGAGTATAATGATTGACAGTGCATTTGTGCAGTATTAGACACAGAAGGTGGAGTTGGGGCTTGATGATTTTTATGGCTGGTAAGAATTATCATCCCAAAAGAGTACTCTTATAGCAAAACTTATGAATGTGTCTCAGTATTTCAGCATTCACAATGAAGTTTATCATCTCCAATATCTTCCAGTGGTTTCTTCTCGAAAGGTCAGCATAAAAACATTATGCTGTTTAAAGATACAGCAAGAGTTTGTGGATAAAGTTATGAATTTGCCTAATAAAGCATTCTTTCTTCATTTACTCACATTAAATGGATAAAAAATTCATTTCTATTTCACAAGTTTAAGAGTTGAAACAGAGCTAACATACTGATACCCTTTTTTGTTATCATTACTATTTAATGACCTCAGGGCTTTAGTTGTACTGCACTTGCTAGTACTTCAGTTTCAGGGAATATTGTTGTTCAGCGTATTAATTTTAACTGAACACGCTTTTCATGAAATGGGAACTCTCTACCTTCAAAAAGATCAGTGGGAACCAAGAAATAATTTCAGAAGCAAGGTGATTTTATCTCAATTTCAGAATATGGATATGAGCATTCAAATATTATTTTCTGGTTCAGCTAGTTCTAGTCTTTACCGGAGCAAAACCAACAGAAGAGAGCTTCCCTTTGAAAGAGTTTACTTGGTCCATATCAAGTGCTGAAGTCAATCTTGCTTAGAAATGTCAGCTAATTAATGCCAGAGAATTTTCCTCTTCTACAGAATTCCTGTTCATCATCCTTCTCCATATGTGAAGGCTTTCTGGCCAGGCACTGTAGTAGGCAAGCCAATGTCTGTAAGAGTATTACTTATGTCAGGAAGGATGTCAGGGAAATACATGAAAACGCTTGCACATCTGATAAATGCAGGATCATAGTTATTTCCTTAAACTTTTTACAATATTTATCCTGCAGCATTTCTCAGTTGTTTGTACTTCTTGACAGTACTTGATCACCTACTGCTAATATTTTCAAATCCTGTGATTATTTGGTGATGGACTTCTTGTTTAATTGCTGTCTGTACAGGGTCTGGCTAGGATGGAGTTAACTTTCTTCATAGCAGCCAGTATGGTGTTGTGCTTTGCATTTGTGGCTAAAGCAGTGTTGATACACCAATATTTTGGCTCCTGCTGAACAGTGCTTTTACAGCATCAAGGCCTTCTCTCCAATCATCCCCCACCAAGGCCAGTATGCTGGTGGAGTGTAAGAGGTCGGGAGGGGAGATAACTGGGACAGCTGACCCAAACTGACCAATGAGATATTCCAGACCATATGACATTGTGTTCAGCAATAAAAGCTGAGGGAAAGGGGAGGATGCAGGGACATTCATGGTTATGGCATTTATCTACCCAAGCAACTGCTACACATACTTAGGCCCTGCTCTCCAGAAAGTGACTGGACATCTGCCTGCTGATGGGAAGTAGTGAATAAATTCCTCTTTTTGCTTTCTTTCCACACACAGCTTTTGCTTTTCTTATTAAACTGTCTTTATTTCAACCCACAAGCTTTTCTGTCTTGTTTTCTCCTTTGTCCTGTTGAGGAGAGGGTGTGAGAAAGTTTCTGGATGGGGGCCTAGCGGACAGCCAAGGTCAACCCATTACACTGTCAATTAGGTGGAGCAAAGTAATACCCAATTCAGTGGAGGATTCATCTAACAAAATGACTTTGCTGATGCCAGCACAGTCACAGGCAGTGTTCCCTGTGACTGCCTGGTTTAACTTGCTGATAATTGTGTTTTTCAAGAGAGAGTAAAGAATATATTCTCTCTGGTAAGGTTCTCCCCTTTCTCTTTAAACACTTGTTTTAAACCTTTTGTAAACATTTCTGTTTAATTCCAGAAGGTCCTTTCCACTTTGCCAGTATGTATTCCCTCTTAGGTAAGATGCCAGCTAGGCCATAACCTCTATTCCCCAAAAAAGTTCCTTTAATACTCTTGGAATGACTTTCTGTGACATATGAAACCTTTTTCTGTCTGAAACACAATAACTTCAAAATGTGCATAAAAAATGTTCATCTGCCTCTTAGTCACTTGTTTTGTGACGAAACCTGAAGGCTTTCATTTATCATCTGCACAGTCAAAAAATATACATAGTAGAAGGGCACAAAAATAGTTTTAAATTTATTGTTTGTCTAATACTGTTCATTTGCTTGTTAAGTCTAATGTGTATTTAGGAATATGTGCAAGAAAATACGATCACTGACTAAAAGCATAAAGGTCTGGTCATCATCCTGTGAATAAAGTTGCTGCCCTAATACCAGGGAGAAATGAGTAACCTATGTGAAGTTCAATATTTAATATCTAATATTGATATTCCATATTCAGGTAAAAATGTGTATTTGTTTGTAAATACTTATATGTCTTATTGGCCAGGTCAGCTTAATATCATCTATGTATTCTTGATATCATCTCACCACTCTTCGGCAATGTAACTGACTCAGTCCTGATTTTTTGGAGAAAATTCCACAAAACTGGTAGAACGCCATGTATTTCAGAAGAGAGGGAACTGAAAATAAAGCAGGAAAATAAGGACCACTTCCATGTGTGTTTAGAACACCTGAYAGTTTCAGTAAGGGCTGTAGCCATTCATGTGCCAATAAGTCATTTGCCAGCAAATAGAGATGCCTTTCAGCAACATGACCACACTTTTCAGAATTCTGAATCTGTGCCAATGAATGAAAATGACAACACCCTAATGGCTTCTTTTAGTGTTAAAACAAGGGTAGTAGAGGTAAAACAGAGAAATGAGAGAATAAAAGAAGGTTTATTCCTTTCCTCCCCCATCCCCCAAGGTTCTCACTCCAACATCGTGTAGATGACGGAGGAGAAGTTGGAAGACAAAGAGAGAAGGGAGAAATAAAGAAGATACTAGCAAGGCAGAAAGTCTGAAATGCTTCACCAGATCAGCTCCAAAGTCCTTGAGGAAGTTGCAAGCCTCAGGGACCAATTAATTTCAGTCAAAATTAAAAAAAAAAAAAAAAAAAAAAAAAAAAAAAAATCAAATCAGCAAAACCTGTCTTAAGATCCCAGTTCTCAAACTAGGGGGAAGAGGATGGAGAGGAAAGAAGAGGGGGCACATTGCCAGGCAGATTCCCACAAGAAGCAGTGGCAGTTAGAGTCAAGGGGAAGAATCTGTTGTAGAAGTCATTTTGATTAGGGGCAGAGATGGACCGCACAAGCAGAAGCAGCAGATAGGGGCTATAGTTCCTGAGAGCCATAGAGCCAAACCATTATTACTGTGTCCTATCCCAAGGCCTCCCATTGAGAAGCAAAGAAAAACTAGTTTGAGAACCACTGACCTATCTGGAAAAAAATTTGTTGTTGCTGTCTGAAGAATAATCCCTCCAGTACCCCCCGCTGCTGCCTACAGGGAACTTGTTGGGTGGTGAAACTGGGTGGCCCAGAGCCTAACAGATTACTAAAAGCCTAGAGAAGAGGACTGTATTTTCTTTGAGCTGTGCCAAAACTATTAAACATGATGTGAACAAGTCACCTCACCTATCAGGCATCATTCTCATCCCAGCCAGAACTATACCATCAAACAAAAATTCTCTCTTCTTGTCATAATTAGCTATCAGACAGTACACGCATTTCCTAACCTCATGGTTTTCCCCCAAGCTCAGGATTTCCTTATTCACCTGTGATAAATCCATTCTTCCTTGTCTTCTCCTCTTCCAGCTGTATATTTCTGGGCATTTCCTTAAGCCGCATGTCACACTGTAAATAAACTATAGTAGTCACTCTCTTCGGTGCCTCAGAGAACAGATTCCATAGACAAATAGCTGTTATTCATGGCAAAAGCAGTACTAAGTTGAGGCTCTGAACACCCTGGGGTCAAAACCATTTCCAGAGAAGCATATTAATGTGTCTATAACTACTTTGCACAGCGGCAGAGTGTATCATATTCAGTGATTCATTCAACCTTCTTGTTCCCCTTCCATCTTTACCAAGGGCTTAAAAGATAGGCAAAGCTTTGACAATTTCCGCTACTGGGTGAGTGTTATCCAAAGTGTACAACATAAATCAGGGCAGCATGAATAGTTGATTGTCTCTGTTCTAAATATTATCCTTTCAGCAGTACAGAAGAGGACTCCAAGCCCTGGGGGACTCTTCAGCCATGATTGTTGCAGAGAGACATAGTTCTTTTGAGGAAACCAGAATGCTTCCATTAACTAGCCAATCTCTGAAGCTGAATCTTTATCAAATTTCCAAAGTTACATAATATCCCTTTCTGCTACTAAAAAAAAAGAAATATGAATGAAGTTTTTGTACTTTTTTTGGTGGTTAGGCCAATATCCCAGGAAACACAAAGGTTGAGTGTATGTACCGTCTGAACTGTGTTCAGGAAGGCATCAGCATTTAAGGCCATACTTTTCCCAAGTTAGTCAGGACCCTTTTACTGCCATTAGTGAGAGGAAAACTGGACGAGGGCTGGTTATGAAGTGGTATAAAGCACAATGAGTTGGATTGTGTATTTTGTAGCTCCTCATATAAGTGAGGGGAGAACAGAAGTGGCTTTAAGTTACTTTGATGCTTTTTATACCCTAGACCCTGCCAGAGAGCTGATTAGTCAGTAGTGAGTTAGAACCAAGAAGAAGTAGTTGTGTGCAAGGCTAAAGTTAATCCAGGGGTTTCTTGTCTGGAGCTGCTCTCAGTTTCAGTCAAAAGGAAGTAACACAGTTGTGTTAATGCAGTGTGTGTGTAGAGGGGGGCGGTTTTTAATTTAAAATATTGCAGTGGATTTAATTTAAAATATTTTTTTCAGATATTTATTTCTAAATTTGGTGAATGAAAACACCTAAGAGATTCCATGGAAAGTTAATAAAACCTATCAACCCACTGAGGTTTGTGGTAAGGTGTAAAGAAGGTAAATTTAAAGTATTCATTATACTATTCATAAAGTGTGTTTTATACTCACATTTTCAGAATTCTTAATATGAGTGCCTCCTCAATTTTTGGACAATGTCAGTGACTGTTGGCTTGCATGAAGAACTGCTGTAGAGACCCAGTATATCATCTCTGAAGGCAGGGGAAATCCAGGGGAGAAAACAGATGGGTGAGAGAAACAGAGCTTCAAAGAATCTAATTTTCAGTGTGGAGCAGAAAATTCAGTTCAACTATACAGTTTGCTAAAGCTAATCTTGGCTAATATATAAATTATAAGACCCAGTAGATTACTGTTAGGATAGCAGTATTTTATAGCTCTGTAATTTCCCACTGAATCGGTCAGTAGGGTGTAGCGTAGCAGGCCTCCCAAGAATGGCATGTTAGGAAAAAGTAAGCCTGATACTGTAGATCTGTATCTACACTGCAAGTCCAACCATGTCCTAAACCTGCTGGGCTCCCTAACACTAGCTGAGACAATCCAGAATACTGATCAGAGATTAAACCACAAGAACAAAATGCAAATTAGCATAGGATTTTGTGCCTTTCCTTTTAGCTCTTGAAGAAGCAAAAGGATGTAACAAACATAGCAATAACACAAAATCACACAGACAAAAATACCACATCACAAAGAAACGAGGAGAGAGATGTAAATGTAATTGCTAATGTTAATGGGTGTTAGCTATTATTTCGAGCTCAAGTTTTCTAATCTGTCGTCACTGGCACTGTAAGCCACTGAGATTTGGTCCATTACACAACTCTCCCCTGAGATGTAGGATACTTTCCTCCCCTTATCATTTTGCTTTCAGCAGAACAGGTTATGAAACCCACAGCTCCAAATTGTAAAGATAAAGCATTAGGTACAGTGATAAGAGTCTAAAGTGATAATAAACAAGGAGAAAACTGTCAATAAAGGCAGCCCTAACTATATGGAAACTAAATTACACCTATAGACGACTATCTAAACGCTTGGATTTCTCTCCACTTCCTACAGAGAGGGAAGACTGGGAAAAACAGAGTGCTTTATATGGCCATGCAGATGAAAGTATTACATTTCATATTGTCAAATGTATGAATGTAGATTATTAGCTTCTAAAAGTAGTTGTTACAGTCAGTGGGAAGAAAAAGGAAGAAAAATGAAAGATCGAAAGAATAAACAATACCACTGCCTGAGCATCACCATGCTTATCCTGTTCTTGGTGAATGACCATAACCCTGAAGGTTTACAAGCCTTTGAGTTTTTACCAAAGTAAATCATGCAAGCTTCTCTATCCCCACAAGAAGAAGATTGACTGTCCTGCTCTTGATAAGGGATTACGTAGTTTCCTAGATTTGTTCTAGACATTAAATAACAGGGAAGAATGCATTCTACCCTGGTTATATGATTTGAGGGAATATATGCTGTGCTAGTTGATGATAATGGGGGTTGGTGGTAGGTATAGCTTAGCCCTGCACACTAGTTTCTGAACACCATTCTAAGCTGAGAAACTGATTCATCTTTGTTTGTTTGTTTTCCAGACAGTTTTTAATTTTGAGTGTGGGAAAGATTTGATTACAAAAGGCAAAACACCTGAAAATTGAAGTAGTTTGAAGATGAACTTCCAATAAACAGTATAAAAATGCTGGAGCTGAATCATGGTGAAAAAGAATACATATATGTCATATATGCACATATATTTTTTTCAAGATCTGTCCAAGAACTTTTGTAGGAACTCTGGATTTGAAGGGAGCACAAAACTTCCTCTTACCAACCTGAAACAGTCTGTAAAGAAGGTAACTAAAAAAGTTTATTTAATTTCCAGGCATAYGCTGCAGCAACAGCAAAGAAAGTTGAGGTCAAGCAAATGTCTCCTACTGGCAGAGGCCTAACTTATCTGTATGTCGCTCCTGCAACCTCCTTTGGCAAAAACAGAGCAATCACAGGTCAAATAGAGAGCTTCTGCCTTCCTGGCAGAGGTCTTGAGTTTATGGCCTGCCCAATAACCTAACTATTGAGAAAGGTAAAAAACCCCAAGAGGGACAGCTGAACCCCTCTAGGCATAAGAGATCACTTTTATGGGTTGCCCGTGAAACAAGCAAGTTTATAGATCTTAAAGGTGACACATCATTTAAGCCTTCTGAATAGATCTGTAACGGTTCTCTAAACTAGGCTGAATTTCATTTTATGTCTTCCCGATGCCTATCATCATATACACAGATTTTGCTTCCAGCCATGAATGTTTTGCCCCCTTCAAGTCAGAAGCACTGACACACGGCATGTCTAATAACTGGGAGATTATAATAAAGAGATATTTGATGATTGATCTTCTGCAAAATATTCCCTAAAGATTGACCTGAACCATAGCATATTGCAATCATCTGTTCCCCCTCAAAATCCTCCTTCAGACACTTCTGCTATGAATTGTTGGGAAATTCCCAGCCGGCAATGAACATTAGTGATTATGTGAGTAGGCTTATGTATATCACAATTTATAAATATTCGTCTTTTCAAAACTGTTTATTTGGCTGTACATGTAACTAATATAAGGACCATATGTGTGATTGTGTCCTCTAATTTCAGCTATTTGAAAGTTTAAGCTATTTAGCTCTTTCTAGCCCAGGGGGAACAAAATGGACATCCCAGGGATTGATTCACCTTAACACAGAGGAGGAATATGAGATGGGTGGGAACAAGCACCTTCTGGAAGTAGCTTTTCCTCTGTTGTCTATGAAGGTAGACTAAAGACTACAGCACTGAAGGACCAGCACAGAAGGCAAAGTTGGGTGGGATGAATCAGATTTCATTTGTACATGTCAAGTTAACACTTCAGATACTAGCAACTTTATCCTCACTATCTATTGATAAGGAAGGAAAATATGACTCATTAAACTGAGGTAAAAGGAAACTGAAGCAAAGAGAGTAAGCAGTTTCCAAGGATAATATAGAAAACCTCTGAACTAGGAACTGCATGTCCCATTTCTTAAGACCTTGGGTAATACATTGGGGTTTGCCCTATCATTCCTAATCTCACCACTTATTAGATCTTATGAAGACGTTGTATATTATATATTTTCTAATTATATAGTAAAATTATATATTATATTTTTTTCAGATATAAACTCAAAAGAGAAACTGAACATATATATATCAACGTATTATGTTGATGCCAAATCTCACATAGTACACTACTGAGTCAAGGGCCTTATAAAAAAAACAAAATTATGATAAAGGTCAATTCCAGATTCCAATGCATAAAAGACAAATACCAGTGTAACGGTAGGTTCCCAAAATGAGTAACTGAAACACCATTTTGACTGGGATTGCTCTGCCTTGCAAATTAACTCAAGTGATACATTCCTTATTGCTCTTATGTCTTCCTGGAAAATATTTGTTCTAATTTAATTAATTCAGCAGAAGGCATTATGGCTGCAAAAAGAGGCTGAGAAAATTATAGGACCAAATCAGAAGTATGGAGGAAGACTGGAAGAGATAATTYTTCCAACACAGAAGGCATTAAATGAAACATTTGAAACTTTTACAAGTAAAAACTTCAGTTGAGATCTAGTCCAGAATTAACTGGCGTAACTCCACTGAAATCAAGGTAGCTAAGCCAATTTGCATCAGCTGAGGACCTGTATTCTTCTGTGAAGTAATACTCTTTCTGTCTTCCAGAAAACATTACTATGAGTGTGTGAGATTTTGCAGGTGGATCAGTCTTTTAGTGTACAGTACTAGTTACATGATATGAATCTGAAGTATCCTTACCATATTTACTTATCTTGGTGTTGGTCCATCTGGAGTTTTATTCCACCTAAAGCAGCAAAGCTGAGCAGTTGTTGATTCATTTTTTAATTTATTTTTCAGGTTTTCCTAATGTCTTCTGTTGCTCAGTCTCTTGATTTTTGCACATACTTGAGTGTTACAATTTAATTCACTTTTGAAACTGTCTGAATTAATTTCCATCTGTCTAGCCACCTAGAATTAATTCCAGCTGCCCTTTATTATCTTCTGCTGCTACTTTCACCCTTTCTCCAAAAACTGGCTGCTTCTCTACTGCTGTTCATCCTACACCTAACATTGGCTGTTGCCAAAAGTAGAACCTCCACCAATTTACCAACTGAATACCTGTCCGTAAGTATGTCCTGGTGGTCCATCGCTGTTCTGGGAAGTATTTTAACCAAAGATAAGTCAGCACTATAATCATATGAGATCTTTGTTTACACTTTGGAATACATGTTCTTTCTTGTTTCAACTCCCAGGCAAACAGATTGTATCTGCACTGAGTGAAAGTTTAATGACTGATAAACCTTGGCAATAGCACTTTTACCCTGAGTCATGTGTTAAAAAGAACAGCTATTGACATTTTATTTTGAAGAGTTAAGGCACCCAAAAGTTTTACTGGCAATGACTAAGTTGTTGAATCCTCCATTTGGAACAAGAAAATAAAACCTGTATTTTGGACAAGAAAAAGGATCAGAGGAGACATGTCCGCACACGCAAACACACATGTGCAGCATCAAAGTCTCTGTTTACCTTCATGTCTCTGCAGGGAGTAGTCTTAAAACACATCCCAAGACCATTAAATAAATATAGTTAATTAAAACCTTCTTTTGGGGCCAAGGTTTCAAGCTATGCTAATTTGTAGTAATATTTATCACACAGCTCTCTTCAGGGATGCCAGATGGATATGCTTTAGCACACATGGAACTGCTCAGACAAAATATCTTCTCCAAAAGGTAAGAATTTGACTATATTCTTAGACTGATGAGACAATAGAAGACTCAAGCTGTCTTGCAGATAACTGAACTAGTCTGGAAATACACTTCTGAAACAGCACAATAAAGAGTAAGGAACACATATGATACAAGGCTGATTAATGAACGTCTGCTCTTGGATTGCACAGTTTGTGCTTTCACTCAAATATCTCAAAGTACCATATAAAATCTGAATTTTTACAATATATTTCAGTGTTCTGTGTCTGCAATATGTCACATGTACAAATGCTAAACGGCTCTGGGTTTTGTTCGTAAGAGAAGCCTTGGAGCTGGATTGCAATGATGAAATGGAAGTGCAATTGCAATTGGAAAATGTAGCCTGATCATGAAAGTGCAGTTGGATACTGAGAAAAGACTTCTTCAAGCCAGATGCAGGATATGAGGGCCACCACAAAGTCACTTGAAAGGTGATGGAGAAAACAGACATCCCTGAGGAACAACTCATCTCATCTTATATACATATAGGTTATATATAGCTGGAAATGTATAGGCTAAATCATTATCTTACAGTGATGATCTCTCCATTGACAGTGAGAGGAGACTCAGGTGGTCAGATCTACTATAGACATCTACACAATATACATCTAACAACGTTAGATGAGACCCACAATGCATCACTCCATTTCATTACTTGCAACAAGACCAATGCCAACTAAAGCATTGGTTATGTATTTATGGCTGCAACACTTTTTAATGAGTTGCCTTCAGAGAGAAAAAACCTTCCTGCTGTCATCTACTGACAGAGGTTTTCTTTAGCTCAAATAAATTTATTAGGAAGGCCCATTGTGAAAACCTGACTTCAAAGCAGATGTCGAAATTTTTACCCTACACAATGAGAGCAAGATTTCGTTCCTAGATTCTAGCCCTGAAAATGTGGTACAAATGATGAAGTCTGAAAGGGGGGACTTTTTGTCTACCTTTCATCCATAGCAAGTCATTTGATATTCCTGCAGGTGATTTTGCAGTTTTTTGGATGTTGGTATTCATACTTCAGGAACACTTCCAGAAAATAGCTAAAATGTGACTGTGCTGTAATCTTGTTCTACAGTGTCGTGGTTTAACCCCAGCCGGCAACTAAGCACCACACAGCCGCTCCCTCACTCCCATCCCTCCAGTGGGATGGGGGAGAGAATCGGAAGAGTAAAAGTGAGAAAACTTGTGGGTTGAGATAAAGACAGTTTAATAATTGAAATAAAATAAAGTAAAATAGTAGTAGTAGTAGTAGTAGTAGTAGTAGTAGTAGTAATAATAATAATAATAATAATAATAATAATAATAGGTTATACAAAGCAAGTGATGCACAATGCAATTGCTCACCACCCACCGACCAATGCCCAGCCAGTCCCCAAGCATCAGTCACTGTCCCCCTGCCAACTCCCCCCACTTTATATACTGAGCATGACGTCATATGGTATGGAATATCCCTTTGGTCAGTTGGGGTCAGCTGTCCTAGCTGTGCCCCCTCCCAGCTTCTTGTGCACCTGGCAGAGCATGAGAAGCTGAAAAGTCCTTGATTAGTGTAAACACTACTTAGCAACAACTAAAATATTAGTGTGTTATCAAGATTATTCTCATACTAAATCCAAAACACAGCACTATACCAGCTACTAGGAAGAAAATTAATTCTATTCCAGCTGAAACCAGGACAGTATCCACCCCTTATTCTATACCATCTACGACATGCCCAGGTCTCACTTTTTCAATACATTCCAATTAATCACCACCACTTTTCCTGTCTTTTGATCTATACACACAGATATCATTCCCTTAGTCTATGGGCCATCCCTCTAAAATGTCCATTGAGTTCATTTAGTCCATGACTTTGGGCTCCATCTGTTATAACAGTCTTTCAGGGCAGGAGAGATGGTGTTTCGTATTGGATTGTTGCATGCTGAAGCCAGTTCTGGTTCCATCATCGCTGCAGTTTGCTCGGTTTCATTAAAGTTTGTTCTTCATTAATCTGGGTGAGTCTTACTGTAATACCATTGATATGGCCTATAGCAACCATAGAAGTGATGACATACAATATTATATAGCAGTTAACATCATACAATTCAGTTCATTGGCTATTTTCACCCAAAATCAAATCCCCTTGAGGTACACATCAGACTTCCCCATCCTTTTGCATTACCCATCAAGTGCACCCAGGTCCTTGAGCAAAAACAATCCCACGAATGGGTTTGCCTTTGCCCGAGGCAGGAGTAACCCAGACTGTCTTCCCCAGCACACTTTTTATGTGCACTACGGGGACTTTATCCCCCTCTACAGTACGTAAAAGTTTTGATTGGGCAGGGCCAGCTGGATTGGCAGATCCCCTGGTGTTGACTAACCAGGTGGCCTTTGCTAAGTGTGTATTCCAATGTTTAAACGTCCCACCACCCATTGCTCTCGGTGTAGTCTTTAACAGTCCATTGTATCGTTCAATTTTCCCAGAGGCTGGTGCATGATAGGGACATACAGCTTTATTCCAAAGGTATCACTTGTCCTGTAAATCCTTGAATTTAAATAGAAATGCTAATTAATACTAGAGGAACTCTGTGCAAAGTAGTGTGGATAATGAAATACCATCTCTTTTCTCAGTATCTGGAAAAGCAGAATGAAACACCTTTGTTCTTTTCGATTAAATTGGGAGCAAAATATCATACTCTACATAATCATTTAAACAGAAACTTTAGCGCTGTTGAACATTGTAACTACAGAGAAGGATCTGAAGGAGGTCAGGTCCAGACAGCAGATGCTCACCTCTTGAAGTCATGATGTGTTTGGATTAAACCTGTCCTCTAGAAGAGGTTGGAGAAGATTCTCTCCTGATGAAAACCGTTAAACATTTACCCTTATTCACACAAAGTGTTTTGAACAGGAAGCACTTAATCCATTTCTAAAATGTAGTTGACAGTAATTAGGAAGTGAGAAATTAATTACAAAGTTTGAGGTACCTGGATGGTATTAGATGGACCTAAAAAATCATGGCAGGATTCTGATTCAAATAGGCATTACTCTTAGTATCTAACACTAAATCTGAAACCTTTACGCCTTATTCTTGTAAGAGTATACTGGTATATTTAATGACCCCTGTGCTCTAAGCATAACACCATCTCTGGCAGAACAAATTCCTGAGCAGCCAATTCTGCTTTTGATTTGATTCAGAGTGAAAAATGCAGTGGGTTTTTTGCCCTTTTTTACTAGCAAGAAAAAGAAAATCACTTTGAGAGAGCTCTTCTAAGGTCTAGTATTGCATTAGTCCAAAACATATGCAATGAYCTTCTGGTAGAGAACAATATGTTCTTAAGCATTGTACAAGACTGGGTACATGATCAACACCCAGCTGAGAACCAGAAAAAGCAGAAACGTCCTGCACTTGCTGCTGTACTTTGTGCAGGCAATGACACAACGTGTTTAGCACAGGCTCTAGCGCAAGGAACGGAGCAGAGGTCACTTGTCTGAAAATCACCTGGGTTTTCCTCTGGTTTGAGAGCCTGGTACACAGGGAACCTGCTATAAGTCCATCAATTTTGCTTTCCATAGTAATGTCACTGTTCAAATGGCTGGAGAGAGAGGAGTGGCTAGGGTGAGCAAGCAACTGATTTATCCAGCTGTACCACAAGCTCTGGAGGCACCTTGCTTCTGGAGACCCAGAAAGCTGAAGGAACAGTTGAAAAGAGGGTCATGGAACAGTRAGACTAAAGATGAAGAATGGCCAAGCACAAGGAGAAAACCTTTATGATAAACGGAGATAGGCTTTGTCACTTAAGGATATTCAGAACAGGACTGCGCTGGAGTCCTTTTTCTGTTATAAACTAGAGTCTCATAAAAAACTTTTGTAACCCTTGGCCAGCAAAATCTTCCATGTAGGAGCCATTTTTTCTGTGACAGTCTCCCAGATCGTAACCCAATACAGTGCTACTATTTTAATGAGAGCAGAAAGAGCAATATTAAAAAGGGGTAAAAATGAAGGTGGAAACAACATTCAGACTGAGACATTTTTCATTCTTTGATGTTTTGAAAGAAAGGAAATCAGAAGATATGAGTGTACTTCTTGTTAGGCAAACTCAGAAAGCATTAGAATAATTTTATTTAGCCTGACGAACTCATTGGAAAAAGAGGGATCAAATTTTGTTTACCACAAAGCAGTATCTACACCAAAAAGAATGCAATAATACATCTCTCTACTAAAATGCAATTGGAACACATAGAAASAGAAAACTGAGTGAAGCCAGAAAATGAAAGGAAACAATTTTTTTTATAAGTTGTTTTGAAAGACTAGCTTAATTTCCATTTCCTAAATCTTTTTTTCTTTCGTTTAATGCTTGCCACAATGCGTATTTTTCTTTTAAAAGAGAGTCTTTTGACCACTCAAACAAAACTGATTATACTGACCTGCTGATGGTAAGGATTCTTCTAGGCAGGCTGGTCTGAAAACAAAGCTTATGTTTTTTCACAGATTTTAGATTGTAAAATGTGTTTCTATTCTGATGGAGAAGGAGAGCAAGTCAAACCTGGCAAAATTTTTTCAGAGGTGGGGGAAGGGAGGCAAGGAGAATAGGAGGTAGAGGAAAAAGAGAGGCCCAGAGAAGAGCTGCCAGCAATGTGGAGGATAAGGTTCTCATCTGGCATGAGAAGAACTAAGCCTCATGTTCCTCTTCTGAATTGGGCAGATTGCCCTGAGTGCTGGCCTATTTGGGTTTGGCATTCCTACCTTAAAATTAAATCCTGAACCCAAGAAGTTTGTTCAACAAAAGTTTTGTCATGTCAGAGTAAGAGACAGACCAAATTATTTACTGCCACAGTTTCTGTTTTGGGGATAATAATCTTTGTTTCAAGCTGTGTTGAAAATCAAGGTATTAGCTTTTAAATGCTAAGGATAAGCAGTACATCTGTTTCATACTGGGGACAGGTAGAGGACAGGAAAGAAAGAGGTATTCAAACATTAGGAATATAACTTGAGACTTCTCCAATGGAGAGGTTTACTTAATATCAGCTGTATAAATTCTCTTTATGGCTGCTTGGACAAACATGCATCTTTTGTAAGAAATGTGTATTTTGCACTSTGAACTGCTTATTTCTCCCCACTGAGCCTAAATGACTAGGTGAAGACATGTGCCTATCAGGCATTGAAACCTGGTGAGGTGCATCCCATGCTTAATTACCCTCTGTTCTCTGCATAGTCAGTGATGACTCTTCTGAAAGTCAGTTTAAAAGGAAAACCTGATTTAGATGTTCAGAATGACCTTTTGGAGGAGGATAGTATTCTCTGTGGATAATACAGATAACCCAGGAAGACTTTTGCTGAGTTAAATTTAGAGTTTCAGTAGCTTAAATTTAGATATCAAAAAAAAAAAAAAAAGAAGAAAAAAAAAGAGTACAAAACCCTGCCCATGGTCAAAACAATACATTTAAACAGTCATTGATGATACCACTTCTACTTTCTGGCTAAAGCTTCTAACTATCTGAAATATTTTTGGCTAAATAATTGAGAACGATGCTAAAGGCAGGTGGTGAATACTCTTGTCAGTGTCTCAAATGACATGTCAGCAACTTGTACTGTTCACCCAAAATAACCCTCTATGAAACCAACTTAGCAGTCCACCACCTCCAAGAGGTGTGTAAGTAAGTACTACTTTAATTTTACAAGTAGTTATTCAGAGGGAGAGAGAAACAGACCAAATGGTTTATTTCAATGCGTAGTCCAGGGTAAATCCAGGTCTGAAACCCATACATCCTGACACCCAGTACTTTGTTTTTACCATACAACTATCCTTTCACTCTGTATTACTTTACAACATGCATAGCTGGGCTCCCAGCTGGAGTTAAAGCTGCAATGAAATGCATGTTTGTTATAGTCAGAATGTAAAGCAATCCCTGTCACTAAAGCTACACAAAGATTTCTGTGAGACCTCTTTCAGTTCCCTGTACCTCTCTGTTTTAATTTTTTCCATCTGAAATAGCTTGTTTCTTCTCAGTCCAAGTAGTAGTCCCAAATGATTTTTTCCTTAGCAAATCTAACCTTCAAAAATAAGGGATGGATGAAAAATTGTGTATATTGCATTATTAGAAAAGCTGACCACTAAATTTCAAATACATCGTGACTGCAGGAGTTGCATGGTAGACACGTGAAATGTAATAGGAAGGTCAGAGACTTGCTGGAAAACAAGTACAAACTGAATTATATGTCAAAGTTAAGGACATATAACACCTTTTGTGTGAGTGTAGCAGATTTTGTAGAGTAGTTTTTAGATTTTAGAATCACAGAATCATAGAATCATAGAATGGTTTGGGTTGGAAGAGACCTTTGAAGATCACCTAGTCCAACCCCTCTGCCATGGGCAGGGACATCTTTTACTAGATCAGGTTGCTCAAAGCCCCGACCAAACTGATCTTGAACGCTTCCAATGATAGGGCATCCACAGCTTCACTGGGCAACCTGGGCCAGTGTCTCACCACCCTCATTATAAAAAAATTTCTTCCTTATGTCCACTCTAAACCTACCCTCTTTCAGTTTAAAACCATTGTCCCCTGTCCTGTCACTACAAGCCCTGGTAAAAAGTCTCTCTGTCTTTCTTATGAGCCCTCTTTAGGGACTGAAAGGCCGAAGCAAGGTCTCCCTGGAGCCTTCTCCAGGCTGAACAATCCCCAACTCTCTCAGCCTTTCTTCACAGGAGAGGTGTTCCAGTTCCCTGACCATTTTTGTGGCCCTCCTCTGGACCGGCTCTAAAAGGTCCAGGTCTTTCTTGTACTGGGGACCCCAGAGCTGGTCGCAGTACTCCAGGTGGGGTCTCAGAAGAGTGGAGTAGAGGGAGTGTCTCAGAAGAGTGGAGTAGAATCACCTCCCTCGACCTGCTGGCCACGCTTCTTGTGATGCAGCCCAGGATATGGTTGGCTTTCTGGGCTGCAAGCAGACATTGCCGGCTCATGTCCAATTTTTTGTCTACCGGTACCCCCAAGGCCTTCTCAGCAGGGCTGCTCCCAATCCATTCATCCCCCAGCCTGCATTGATAGCGGGGATTGCCCTGACCCAGGTGCAGGACCTTGCACTTGGCCTTGTTGAACTTCATATAGTTCACATCGTCCCACTCCTCAAGCCTGTCAAGGTCAAATGATAGTAATCAGTCATAGTGGGGGATTTCAGACATTGCAGAGCAGTTTCTCCATAACCAAGCTGCAGGAAAGTAAACACCTTTTTTCCTTGTAGAAAACTTGCATCTTCTGCAAGAAGAAACATCTTCTTTCCTTGTAGAAAATTTGCATTACCTCCAAGATGAAAAGGCCTCCCCATTCTCCCCTATGAGTCAGAGTTGTAGTGGGAATGGAACAAGTARAGCACCGTGAGGATGGAACAATATTAGGGGCAAAAGTTAGGGGCTGCTCTGCTGCCCTCCTCCAGTGCTAGGAGTCAGCACACATCAGAAGTCRTAAAGCTCCATTTTCCCAAACATCTGTCTCACACCATGTAGGATCAGCTAATGGAAACACTGGGTCCTTTGGCTGTGGAAGACAGTATCTGGCACCGCAAGAAGACAGTTCCACCTATTTTGTCACTGTCTCAGCGTTGAATCATAGAGTCACTTCCATTATTTCAGTGCTGTCCTTTCTCCAGACTACTTGTCCAATATTTGCCCAGGAAATATAGCTACAAAGTGGAATTGGTCCTTTCCTCTACCACTGCACAATCCAATAAAACCAGCGTGACTCTGACTCAGTGACACACTTGGMTGGGAAACAGCAGTTAAAACCCAAAGTGATCTTAGCTCTGCTGCTGGGGCTTTGCTAGATGAGCCCGTACTGTTTGTTCCAAAATGCTCATGTGCAACACACTTGCTGAGCAGGGAAAGCTGAACTTAGCACTGTCCTGCAGTGCATTGCCCCCTGATAATGTTTGCTAGTCTTAGCATTCTTACATTCATTGCAGAGAGAGCATGATGTATAGTGATTTAAGCCACCATGCATGCAAGAGACTAATTGCTCTATGAATTAGGGCACTGGAGTGCAATCTGAGAGAGCTGGATACTTTTCGAGCCCTTGGCGCTTGCTCCCTATATTGTACAGAGAAAGTGGCTTAATCTCTTCTTTCGTCTCTGTCAAATGTGGATAATACTTTTCTGCCCCAAACTGGGAGCTAAGGAGGAGTTTGTTCTTTTTGAACATGTGCTCAAATACTGTTGCAGCAAGAATCAGAGGGGCACCAACAAAGAAGATTCCTCTGTGCATACTTCAGCTAGCATGGAGTAAATGAGGCATAATGTTGTAGTGAAGGGTAACAAATGAAAAAAAAAAATTCACAGTGGCCTCAGTCATGAAATACTGCTCATCTTGTGCTCTGATGGATGCAGTTGTACTGCAGGAAATAGAGGCTCACACAATAAAATAGGATTGCAATACACTTGTGCAAGGGGTAATGATCTGGCTTTCTAAGTGCTTCCTGTTTATTTTATTCTCCTCAGCAACAYTTGTTCATGTTCTTGCTTCTCTCCAAGTTGTGGAAGATATTTGACTGGAGGAGCTGAGTTTTTCAGCCAGCAGCAAAACCCCCAAATGAATGAAAACTTATCGTCTAATAGGCAAGGAAATGCGGTAGAGGATGAACTCTGGCTAGAGACGAAAAGGTGTAAATTTGCACATTGATCCTAAGTGAAAAAGGATACCTCATTATCAAGAGCCATTGCAGTGCCCAGACCTATGTGACATTCTTCTGTATGAAGAGTAGTCAGATTCCAATGTTTCCCTGTTGGCTCTTCAAATTCCTTATCAATACTTTTCATAAATACCTTGAAGAAAGAAAACCTTAACTATGATATCATCCTAATTATTCAYAGTTAGGGTCATATATTCATGGTGAGGTGGAATCACACGGATATAGGTACCCCAGTATAGGCTTTCATGTTYGGTGCTGGGTCTTCTAATTTGGAGSAGTGTAACTCAATCAATACAAGAGGTAAGCCCRTTTTTACATAGTCTCTGGACATAGAAATAGSGCTCTAACAATAAAAACATACCATGAGAGAGGAGAAAACCRAAACCCAAAACCCGACTGTGTTTTTCTGAAGATTTGAGTGAAGTCACTTTATTCACTGAAGTAATTCCCTTTTAAGGCACACAAAGATACACAAAAAATGTAAGCAGTTAAGAAAATCAGAATTATAACAGTATACATATCAGGAAGTATCAAAATGTAATTGATTCAGAGTCCTGTTGACATGTCAAAGAAGGRCCTTGAGATGAACTGTGCTATTTCATCCTTTTACCTTCTCTGGTCATGCCTACAACTCAGATCAGTTTAGTACTTAGATTGGATTACTATCTTTGCTCTCAGCCCATCTAAGGGTTTTGCAGTTTTATCCATTTGTCTTCCAAACAATGTCCATTTCCAGATWATTATCTGTAGTTCTTTGAATGTAGTATATACCTCCAGATGGAGATGTTTTCTTGAGTGATTATTTCATACCACTTATAACCAAATTTTACTCYATCTTACTCTATGGAGAAATAAGGTCAAATACAGCATTCCTCTTACATATGTATTCATTGGTATGAATGAGAGTTTTAGATACACAGGTAGATCAGGAGCCTGACCTTGCAGAAATAAGAGCATGAGTACAAAACATACAGCCATTTGCAATGCAGCTTAGGCATTTGTTTCCCGATTCACTGGCAATGTGAAAAACAAGAGTACCAGCTAGGTACTGGCTAAGGATTACAGGTCCTATTACTAGCCCTATTTCTAAATTGCTGGAGCGGTCAATGAGTGTAAAATACTCTACAGGACATATTTATTTCCTTTTTTTGCCAGCTGCAAGTTTCCATGTGCTCAGTCTGCCAGTTAATATTGATTTTTTAAAAAGTCTATGACTTCATTAAAATACTTACAATGTTTTTGGTTTGTTACACCTATTTTCATTCTTTAACTATGATTCTTGCTCTAGCATGACCTTTGAGTCTGATCAAGCTTCTGCAGTTATTATTTTTTTGTTCAAAGGCATTTTGACCAAAGCCAGACTTCTTTAAAAAAAAAAAAGTCAGACTCAATTTATGTTTTGTTTACAATTTTCTCACAAATAGAAGAAAACTAAAGCATTACCTTCTTCCTTCTTCTGTACTTTTCTAAGTCAAAGCTGGAAAAATGGAGAAGAAAGAGGGTATAAAACATAAAAAAAAAAAAAAAAAAAAAAAAAAAAAAAAAAAAAAAAAAAAAAAAAAAAAATTAAAATCTGCCAGTTGCACAAAATAGTTGCAGATACATGCTTCAAAATTCTCAGTGAATACAACATTTTTGAATTAGCTCTGCTTTTCCTGTTATGCAGGAAAAAAGGCTTAGTGCCAGGTTATACTTGTATTTTAATTCAATTCAAGATATTACCCAGAAATCCAAACCAAGTGTGATTATTGATAGTCTCAGCATGTGTAGAGGAAGACAGCTAAGTGATAATAGTTTTGTATATATTATGGTATCTCATCAAGTAGTACCGTACCTCATCAAGGATTATATGTATTTGTGCGTCATGCTACTTATCTCTGGCATGTCAAAAAAACATCTTGAGTGCTTTAGGATGTGAAGCGTGATGTGTGTATTTCCTCTTCAAAGAGCATGCTTTCCTCATTAACATGAGGAGCAGTCGCACATGCATGGAGAAGGAGCCTAGTGATCTAGGCCAGGTGGAGCTACACAGTTTTACAGATTAACACTTACTATACTGTACCATTCGCATTATCTATAGCAAAAGGATTGCCTTTCTCAGAGACGAACTGCACAGATGAGGAGAAAGCACCACAAATCGGTGTTAAAAGTAATAGCTTTGAAGCACTAAAATCTTACCCCTTTGTAAATTAACAGATTAAATCATCTATGGAGGCAATACGACACATGCACCTGCAGCAAGAGATGTGAGTAGGGACTGAGTTCAAACGCTTACTTATCCTTGTGCACTGAAACACTGCAGACAACATGGGGTGTGCAGTCCTGCCATGGGGATATTGCTCCAAATGCCTAAACAGTTCAATCAGTGCAGTGAGGATATTCATGCATGTGACAAAATTCAGACCGTATTTCAGATCAGATCTCTGAGACTTTCAATATCTGTCATTACGGTGGCTATTGCATACCCAAGATGCAAGAATATCACTGGAAACTTAGGCCCTTCATGCAGGAAGATGGCACTGCAAAGGGCTTTTCATCCTCAGTCAGATCAGTACAAATGCCCTGAAAATCCCCATGATAATGTCATGGCAGATGTGCTGTTCTGGAGATCAACATGTGGCTTCCTGAAGCTTGAAGAAACAGACAGCTGTGATCAGTACGAATCCTGTCTCTCTTGGAATATTACAGAGGTTACAAAGAATGTGTTGGAAGAGTATGAATCTGAGGGATGAAAAGTTTTAGGGAAGGGATCCCAGGTTTAATTTGCTRTGTTACTGCTGTCCTTGAGACCCTTTCAGGAAAGCCCAGGGTCTTGGCCCTGTGTCAAGCTCTCAGCAGCAGGTGTATWACCTCTGGTTTTCCATTCACACACCATCACCTCTTTCCCCCAAGCAATGACTGTACACAATATATCCTCCCCCTACCTTACACTAGAATACCTTCATTTCCCTGGAATGAAAATGGGGATCCAATATTTATGCTCCTATGTCTGTAAATTCCTGTGGCAAGTACTGTGAACAGAGTGACAACAAAATGCTGCCACCAGCTGATCAGAGTTAGCTGCTTACCAGCTGATAGGGTAACTGCCCATGGACAGCATTGCCTAAGCCACAGTGCTGGTATGACGATAAAGCGTGGAGGTGGCACCTGGGTCTGTAGCTGGGATCCTTTGGTTTAAAGGATAATGGATGGGATATATAGGCTCCTGCTCAGAAATGACCCAGCATCATGAAAGTGTAGCAACTCTCAAAAGAGTGGCTAGTTTCATCTCTATTCCTTGTTCACTAGAACATAACGTAGAACATCTCTGTCCATGTTCACTAACGTTATAGGTGTCAACATAACAGATGTAATAGCTATAAAGCTTTCCTGTTTTGGCCTATAGGCCTGAGAAGCATTAGTACAGAGAGCAAAGGAAATCACTCCTAGTTGAGAAGTGGGAACAGATTCCTATGTTCCTCTTTTGCTGTCTTATATATAAAGAAATGTAAATTTTGGTCTGTGGACCAATGACTTCCCAGGCGCTTATAATGATTAAAAATAATGCTTACAACAAAAAAAAACCCCAAAACAACAAAACAGAAGTCTATAAACATTATGTCTGAGTCAAAGCCACAGAAAGATGAGTATAAAGCAAATAAACAAACAATAAAAAAGCCAAGTACAATGGCTGGCAAGTGAGGCAGACTGAATTCCATACTACACACAACACCACTATGAGGCTTTTGCAATAGGAAAAGGTGATGCAACAGAAGACTTCTGGAGAGAAACCCAAAGGAGGAAGAGACCTTCTTGCTTTCTGTGTGCACAAAAACCGCTAGTTTGTGCCTTTTCCACCTTCTCTGGATGGGAGAGAAGCCTCCCTGTACCAAAGGTTCAAACAAAACAGGGCTATCGGTGCAGAAAATAAGTGCTGTTCCCAGGGTGCTTTCCCTGTTTTGCTGCAGGACTGAAATATTCTGTGTTTTACCTGATACAAATAAGCCTCTTTTAAAGGTACTTCTGTCAGAGGAAAGGAGACAGCAGAACAGTTACTACTGACTTTCCACAGATCTTCCCTACTCATTTTCCTCTGATCAAGGCAACATTCAGCTTTCTCTCCTCTTCCACTGAAAGAAGAGACTGGAAGGGATGCAGCTTGCTCAAGCGGCTGTACATTTCATTGACTCAAAGTCTTTAATGTTGTACTTTATCTGCGTATAAACCTTAAAAGGATTACAGCTAACTTTCAATGTTCAGGGACAGGCCAGGGACACAGCAACATAGCCCTGAGGCAGGCACTTCCAATGGACATTTAAAGTCTACTAATGACTTATGGTGTTCAGAAATAAGAATAAAATTTCATGGTTTTGTATAAATGGCTGTTTTTTCCTTCCTGAAGACACAGAACAATTGTCATAATTACTCCACATTAGCTAGGTCTGGACAAAATCTGTCTGAAGAGGTATATTCAAAACTGATTTATGTGACGTGATGTATGTGTCGGGAGCTTTCTGTAAATTTAATTTTAAAAAAAGAAAGAATATTCCTAATACTTACAGGCTGTATAGAGGTAGGAAAAATAAAATCTTCTTTAGGAAAAAAGAAATTATCATAACAATATTAAAAAAATGAATGTCCTATGTGACCAACCCAGTGTAAAGTCACCCACACGATGTATCTCATATATACCATTTGTTGTTATATGTAGTTACATATACACAAAACATATTTTGAATATTCCATACAGTTTGAAATAAATAAAGCACATTTTAAAATATACTAGATACAGACTGTTGCTCAGACATTTCTGAACAACAGAGCAACACTAACCAGCCTAGCTCAAAGGATGCTTTTTTAAAAGCTGCTGTGGATCTCAAGTTGTAATTAGAAAGGAATTCCCATCCCCTGTGTCTTCATTAGTCACGGCAGTTTGAGATTCTCACACCATATGCAAACCTGTGTTACAGAGAGATTTCCTTCAACCTAAACAGAAGATTCAGAAAGAAGAAAAAGAAGAGGCTCTATGTTTCCTCATTAAGAAACACCCACCATATAGGAAAGATCTCAGACACCACCTTGGTCTTGCGTTCTTTAGGCCCCATTCCCAACTCCCTCACTTGTGAATATTTTCAGAGAAGTACTACAGTAGCCTAAAACGTCAGCAAGAAGAGAAATACTCATCATGAGCAACTATAAACCCAAAAGCCATTCACTGGAATGCACTGAAAGTGAAGGAGCCAAGGGATGAATGTCCAGGAAGATTGATGGGCTGAGGAAAGTAGGACTGGATGCAAATGTTGTATCAGAACCACATTGGAAGAAGAGGACGCTGAGCAGCCCTGTGGGCAGTCCTTGTCACAGACCTGCCATACCTGCCACGACAGGCTGCAAACACTCCCCTCCTCCTAAACACAAGTTGAAGGATATCTGACAAATCCCCCTCTATGCCTAAAGGAACAAAGTATCCTTCACTGTGAGCTAAATGATACAGAGAGGCCCCAGAAGAAGGGTGGTTGAAGACAGACTAGTATTTGGACATATATAATTGAATACTGTATGGATGCTAGTCACATCGTGTCTTGAAGTCATATGATATTATGCTGTCCAATTACCCCATTTTTACCTGGAGGCCCCTTGAGTCTGCTCTCATCATTCAGCAAATCTCTGCTTTTGTGCTTCTTTTACAGTCCATTTCTTCCCCCTCATTGCTTCTTTTCAGAAATGAGGAAGGAGAGGGGAGAGGGGGAAAAAAAAGCAAAAAAAAAAGAGTATCTGGAAAACGCGTTCACTTATCAATCAAATCTGAGCAGGAAGCCTTCAGGAAGAGGGGCAGACTGGAAAGTGAGGATCACCTCTTATGAATCACAGGTCAAATTTCATACTGAACAGACAGATAAAGGCTGCATTTTCTCCATTGTAGTTATGTTTCATGGTGGTAAATGCAGAGAAAAAAAGTTCAGGCTGGCTTGGAAAGCTCAGTCACACTCCTCTACAGAAAGAGTCACTGAGAAAGGGACATTGTGACAAAGTGAATACCCATCCTTCATAACCTTTAGCGTCATAAAGGCAGGATAGCCATATTTAAGATCCCAACTCAACAATTGGAGGCCTTCAGATACTATTAAGGCACACTTTTGCAAAGGATAGGAAGCATGACAGCAACTCCCTATTACATCTGCCATTTGTCCTTCCTGACCTGCCCTCATGCTCATCATTGTACATCTTATCCAAGTAAGGAAGACGGAAGAAGTCAAGACCAAATGGTTAATTTGGCTGTTTCTGGATGCACAGATATTTGCTCAAGAGTAGAAAGAATATGGCAGATTTCTTCTGTTCCCCTGTTGTACCTGTCTTGTTTCATTCCCATCTCCAGGATGGCCTGGAAGTTCCCTGGATCTCCTCTCAGAGAAGAACCTTCACTCATGAGAACAGGGTGTTCAGAAACAGAAAAACAAAAGCCCACCCTATTCAAGTTTAGAAGAGACTGGTTTAGAACCTGTTAGAGCAGGATGCTGTCTCAAAAACTGGAATTACGTGAGCAGAGTAACAAGGTGGCTCTTCTCAGAGTATCAAGAAGGAAACATGCTGCAGTTAGTTCAGAATAACATCTCAGGCCTGAATTTCTTTAAGGCTTGTCCATGCAGTTCTTCCATCAGTAAATTAAACCTTTTCTTATCACTTTACCCCTCCTGGTAACTGTTTACATGCAGCATACAACATTATTGATAAAAAAAAGGAACATTCCCTGGAATGAAAATTTTGAGTGTATTCTCTCCTGAAAACTCCAAAGTATTCATTGCCCTTACATTCAGCAGGGAAGAATCAAGCTGCAAAAGAATGAGCTGTTCATAAAATGCTTCTCTTTAACATTTTATTGACTAGAATGGAATTCCTCATTTTTCCTTCTCCCTTCCTCATCACTCAACACAGCTTCTTAGAAGCCAAATCACTCAATCCAGCAAACTCATACCATCCCTAACACCTCCTCCCTTCTCTTCACACACTTAAACCTTCACCTTCTTATCACTTAGTGAGAACAATTTTTAAAATTTTCCTATAGGTTTTAAGAGTGATGAGACAAACTCACGATCGGGTTTTGTTCCTACAGAGCCTTAAATCTTCCAAGCCTTTTCCTTTCATATACTGACTTTATATTCTGGACTTACAAGCATTTAATCTTAGCTCTCCYGTTACCATCATATATTATGATGCACAGACTCAAGGAGACCTTCACTGGCTTCATTGCAGCTCTGTAGCTGTTTGTATTTACCATTGACGAAGTCAGATTTCAGGATCAGAGACTTCGAAAACAGTTGGGGCAGGAAGCTGCATAGTGGTTTCCATGGAAGATTTTTCTACCATCTTCTTGCTTCTCTAGAAGCAAAAGACGGATGTACAACTGAAATACAAATTCGCTGCATTTCAGGAAAGCCCTGAGAGTGCAGCTTGTGCCTTCTACAGTAATTAGGAGATAAGACAGTCTTGTAATGTCTGCTGAAAAACTGATGACTATCAGACTTGTTAAGATGATTTTTATCTTTGTTTCCAGGACTACTGTACTAAATAAACTGTTTCAGTTGTGATGAGGAAGAGGGAAAGGGGAAAAAAGAGAATGGTGGGGTGGGTAAAATAAGATTTTTTCACTGACGATTTGTTCGCTGCTCATAACTTTGTAAGACCTAAATGAAGATGAAAGGTGTTCTCATTAAGAGTTAGTATGAGTGGCTTTTTTGGCAGAACCAAAGAAAAGAAGTATTAATATGCTGACCAATAATATATCTATAGATAATAGTCAAATAAAAATAAACTGCATTAGCTAAAATAGTAATAGATGCGGACAGAAAGAGCAAGCCATGCTTTTGAACATCACTCTCTTCAGCTGAGACCATACTGTCCTTCATCTTATAGATGGTTAATGAATCTAATTTGGGAGTAACAATGGCTACAAAGTAAGTGTAAATTCATGAGAAAAGAAATACAAAACAGTGAATTTAAATTTTCATATAAGGAAAAATTCACAAGATGATTGAATTTTACMCACTATGAATCTAACACAAGAAAGAAAATCAGGAGCTGGTTTTAAATTGTATGTGACTACAATAAAAGAAAATCATTCTTAACTGGGCTGTTATCTATATCTCCAACATAGTTGGTGCCTGTTATCATTCTTATAAGGTAGCATCTGGAAGCCTTTCCTTTACAAACCTGTTTTTCAGGTGCATGCAACCCTGCTGTTAAACTCAATCAGAGCCCACAATAGATTTAACATATTTTCATTTGTGAGAAATACATTCTCTGATTTTTTTCATTTTATTATGGGAATATGATGTCATGGAATCTTATTGGTTTAGAAATATTATTTTTCAGGTTCATAATTACCACTCCCTATTTTTTGAAGCAAAACTTCATAGGGTCCCACTCTTAAGAGTCATACCGCACCTGACTTGAAAAGAAGGTGGGAAGACTCAGCCTAGGAGGGAAAAGAGGGTAACACAGGGTTATGAAATTGAATTCTATTGAAAATCTTCCTGAATGATAAGAGCACATTCAGCACTTTGTGAATCTAAGCTGAAGAGGCTTTGATGCACTGAATCTCAGATCTAATTTCTTATGAAAATCTGAATCAGAACTATAACTTGTAGTATCCAAACCATCATTTCTAATAACCAGTGTGACAAAACACTAAATTCACACAACAGCAGGGGAATTTTATCTTTGTATCCATCACTAAGTTTTGCATCCATCACTGGGATCTCTATCAAAGACTGATGGTAATAGACTCTCCCTAAGGGATCAGTAGAAACATATCATGACCTTTGCTAATAGCTTTGTATAACAAATATTCTGTATTTTTACCTTACAGGGAAGCTCCATGAAATGTTCATTCTTTCTTCTTTATTCCCAACCTCTCACTCCACCCTTCCTGGCCTCCCCACCAACATGTCTTGCACTCATCTTGCATAATGCCAGCAAAATATTACATGCATTATTCCTGATTGCTATTTTTTCTCAAGCAACTTTGGAGTAATCAGTCAGGAGGCTTTTGAGACCAGTCTACATCTGAATCAATTTTACCAAGCATATTGCAGGAATCTTACAAGCAGRCTAATAATGGAACAAATAGAGAGGTAACTCACCAGTAGATTACATGTACTTGCACATTTGAACAGCTAGAAACTTTAACTAGTGTTTTTAACTGTTTTCCAGACAATTAAAAAGTGCTGAAGAGCACAGCTCCTGACTTGTACCACTGTTAAAAACAGTGAGTCTCTGAACTCAGTGTTTCGCTTCTTCGGACTACTTACATGACCAAGATGCAGATCTAAATACATTCTTATGAATGACACCAAGAATCTGTGAAAGAAAATTCATTTCATGGCATTTGGCATTGTGTCAGTGAAGTGAAAGGCATAGCGAAGACAAAGAGCCAGCTGGTGATATACTTTTCATTGGTTCGAGTGYAATGTCACATGTTTTGAAATGCTGAAGCCCTAATTAAAAAAAAAAAAAAAAAAAGTAATTCAATACTAGAATTTGTAATGGCAAAAGTCACAGTAAGGCCTGAAAATTAGATTTTGAAGTTACAGTATACACAGGTTTTCTTTTTTACATGTATTTTCAAGCTAAACTTCAGGAGGGTGTTAATTTCTTAATAATGAAATCACCCAGCAGAGCCAAGAATGACAGATCTGTTACCATCTCTACCAATGCTGTTCATCTGGTCTTCTAACTTCGGGTCCTTAGCCTCTGTGTATTACCTTTTCTTCATATTCTTTTTAATAACTGGCCAAAGCTTTTAAGTGACCTAAAAAATATTTTGGGTTGTACAGGAGTTTTCAGAAAAAATTACTSCCCCTTCTCCAGTAGAAAATCCAGACTGGATCGGAAAGAGTSAATGGTTAATTCAGATACCTACTCCATAAATGGTATAGATACAGTGTTCAGTCAGTTGTAATGATAATTGTACTCTCTGGACACTTGTCCATGACAAAAAAAGACCAGGAATTAACTGCACATTAATTAAGAAATTCTATTTCTTAGAAATTAATTATATTTCTTAGAAATTCTATTTCTAAGAAATTAATTAAGAAATTCTATTTCTTATAAACTTCAAAAAAAGAAGATATTTATGCCTCTATTCATTTACAGCAGGGAGAGGTTAGCTTTATCAGATGTAGATATCTCCAGCTCATTACTACAAACAGCCAAAAAAACATCTATCATCTCTTACACAAACATGTTGTAAAAATCAGTACGAAAAACACTACCACATTCTAATTCTCAAGCCCTGCTTAATAACACCTGAGCAAGTAAGACACTGCCTTTGAATTATTTCTTTATCCTGGCTGCCTTTGTATACGTTCCATGTGATACTAAAGTCAGCAACTTTTATTTATTTTCATCAGCAGAGAGAAAACTTAAAAATTCATAACTTCAGTTCTAAAGGTTTGTTCTCGGATAGGAAGAATCAAGGAAACAAAAGAAGAGAAAAGGTCTAAAAAAGAAAACTTTCAGTAGAACTTTTTCATTTGGATTCCAGCAGAGCCTTTTTCTTCCCAGGAGATCATACTGATTTCTATGAATCTATATCTATGTATATAATATGAATCTATCTATCTATCTATCTAGCTATCTCTCTATATTTTTTCTTTGAAATACCTTGGTCACAGGGGACTTGGCTCAGAAAGGTGGATGACATAAAAACTGATCCTAAGTGTATCCCACATGCCTGATACTTTCCCCATAGAATATTTTCCTGGTCCTAAGACTGCTTGCTCAGATATTTCTTGGGTTTACAAGACCTTATACTCTGGAACAACCCTGCTGTGCAGATAGATTGAAAACTTTCCAGGTCTGTGTCTTAGATCTATAATTGTGGGAGAGCTCTCTGGCTGTCTTAGTCTTCTGGGTTTCTTATCTAGATGCAGAGAACTCCTTCTTCCCCATGCTAGCAAAGCTTACTTCCTCCACCACTGTCAGGGTCTTCCTTGAGTTAGGGTAGCAGCTAAACCCCCAAAGTCAGAATCTCTGGTAGAATTTTTAGGAGTTTTGTTTTCCAGGAGAAACTTCAGACTTTCTGCTTTTTGTTCAGATTTAGAACAAAACTTCTCCTGAAGTACTGAATTTTCCCATAGAACAGACTTTTCAATTTTGGGACTTTTTAAGTGTACTAATACATCTGATCTCATCTGTAGAGGAGGTTATGCCCACTGAATATCAAGCAAAATCTTCTTTTAATGTTATAAAGATCAAATACTCAATTTTTCTACTTTACTGCAAACATAGCTATATTTCTACCAATTAGGAAAAACTGCTGACTGTTCATGTTGTAACCAAAGGTTGCATGACATAAAACTTGGCAAGTATGGCTCCAGCTTCCTTTAAAATGGTTTACTTTTGTGTTTGTTTTATCCTCTCAGGTGAAATATTTGTTATTACTCTTTCAGAACTGGGAGATTAGTTCACCAGTAGCAAAGTAATCATGGTGTTTGCTGTGTTATTAAAATGTTATCTCATCAGTAGTGTGACATACCATCAATTACTCTGTCATCATGGATTTGTAACTGTGTCACCAGAAGCAGATCAAACCTAACTTACAACTCAACAGCAATTTCCTAACATTTAAACTAAATTTTTCATAGCTATTCAAGGTAAGAACACATGGTCTTATGTTATATGCTAATTGAAAAGTACTCCATGAAAATTTGAACTACTTTTCTGAGCCAGGGATGATTTTGTGATGGACAAGTATAGACCAGCATACCGGAATTTGTTCCATCTGTCAGCTGAGTTACGATTCTATCATCCTATATATTAGTCTTTTCAGCATTTCTGGAACTTCTTGCCGAAATTAGCCTGTTTTTCTTTTTGCATTCATGCAGTTATTCAAACCAATGTAAAGACAAATTAATGTGAAAAAATCGCAAGTCAGGTTAAGATAAAGTGAACCTATTTGGCAACCTTGCTAAACCTCGCTAAGGCATTTGATTGCAAGGAGCATACTCAATCTTTTATGGTACTCTGTATCTATAGCCTAAAGGAATATTTAGCTTTATCTTTTGATGTGCCTTCTTTAGGCAATAAATACACAAAGGCTGCTGTTTTAAGTTAACATTTACCTCATGATATTTATTGCTAGCCATAGTTATCTACACATCTTCAGCAAAGTTCCCCCTCCAGGTACATTTTTAAACAAAGTATTTACTATTTGTATTATTTTCTCCAATCCTTCAATTCAATTTAAAAGTTAGAGAAATTATATCTGAGCTGAATCATTTCACACATATACAAAGGAAAATGAGAGAAAGAGTAAGAATATGAAGATACATTGTATCAGCATGTTTGGGTTTAACTAATTAATTTGTTTAATTCTAATCCTAGAGCTTGCAACTAACCTGAATCTTCAAGAGAAACCAAATGAATCTTTATTGCATCTTTCAGTGCTGGGCCTAACCATTTGTTAGTTAAAACTAAAACAGCTGCAGATTCTATTTAACAGGGGCACAGTCTTCCTCCAGCACCATAATCTAAAATTTGTGTTCCATTAAGTTCTGTAAGGTTTTTCTACAAAGGATACATATGTGAGCTAAATTTCCTTACAGATGAGTGGGGGGTGCATTTGGAAGTCCATTGCCCCACCATAGTACAGCTGTTGCACAATGTCAGCCAGAGCTTACAACTTCACAATTGTTGCACGCAGCCACGCCACAGAGCATCACTTGTGGCATGGAAAAACCAGATGAACATGACATATGGCTCTAATACTGCCTTTTTTGGAAGTGACATGTGGGCTTATATTCAGCACATCTTTCTGAGTTTGCTTAAAAACGTTCCATATGACTCAGTCTTCCATTTGAATATTAATCCCAATTTCCAACCATTTCATCTCCTGAGCATGACAATAAATATCAATTACCAAGTGCACCCATGAATATTTGCAAAAATAGGCTTCATAAAATGAAACAGCTGTTGTAACTTTAAAGATAAGTCATTAATGTCTTGCCTCCAAAATAACAACAGTCTCCCAATGGTGTTTAGCACATCTGATAAAGAAGAGAGTCAAGCACTAGGTCCAGGAGCTGGAATGTGTAAGCAATCTTCATCCCATCTGTGGATGCATGCCATAGATGGGTTGACCAAAGTTACAGATGTGATTGACTTGCTACCTAAATTGCTCTCCTTCAGAAGCTGACGATTATGGGATGTAGAGCTGAATGTTGAGAAAGTCCAGATTGGCTAATGGCAATTTCCTGCTGTGCCTTTGACACCGCTTGACTCTAAGTCAACAGAAGGTTCTTTCTATATAGTGAATGTCTACATTTTCATTTGACAATGCTAATTGAACACTTCCTCCTCAAAATTTGAACACTGACATAGAAGATGTAATTGTGTGTTGACTTCCAATAGTGAAGAGTTAATTAGCATGCAATAGTTCAGGGCAGGATCAAGTTTCATGTGCACAAAAGCTGAAACAACCTTTTCCAACATCCTATTCATTTAACATTAATTTCAGAAAATAACGAGAGGCCATGCAATAGACCAAGGTGTTATTGTCTTTCAGGTCAGGTTTGTTTGCTGAGAAAGACAGGTTTAATTTCAGTTGATCAGCTAAAACAGTGTCAGCTGTGTTTATTAGTAAATGATGCAAACATCTAGACAACGAACTCATAGATACTCTGACTAGACTGTTTCCACAATACTGATTGGAAATAAGAAACCCTTCATTAGAAAGGATCGCAGAATGAAAAGAGAAGGAAAAAATAATCAAACCATGAAGGTAGCTGATGGTAGAGAACACAAATAACATATTCTTTCCATGTGAAAATTAGTTCAGTGCTTAAACCACACCGGTCTTGGTGTATTCCCTGTGTTTAGTTATATACTCAAACCTGCTACACCCTTCAAAAGCCATAGCTTTCCCTGGACAGGGAATTCTTTCTGTGCCAAACCATGTGGTGGTTTTATGCCGCGAACAACTGAGAACTGGTGAGATCAACAGCTCATTTTGGGTTATGATTTAAGACAGTATGAACGGTGTTCTCCAGAGATGCATAGATGATGTTCCTTTCCATCGCACTGTGTATTAAAGTCTTTTAATGAGTAGCTGTGACTACAGTCAGTGGAAAATAAATGCTCATCAAGCTAGAAGGTAGAACTGAAAGGATAACCCTTTTGTCCTACTCATCATAATTAATATTTCAAATAAAGGTTTAAGTACAGCAGAACTCACTCCTGAGGGCAAATAAAGCTCTCAAGTATTGGCCATATTAGAGACCAAGTTCCAATGAGGACACATTTTTCTAAATCCTGCTTGTTAACGAAAGAGCTTCAGGCTTTGTGCATAGTTTTTGTCATGCTGAAAGCAGAATTTAAATTCATGTTTGCTGCTTTTGGCCAGTTTATTTGTGTTCATAATCCACAAATGTAGGCCTTTTTTTTTTTCTCTCTCTCTTTTTTTTTTTCCTTTTTTGTTTTTCCCCCAGTTATTCCGTTTAAATAATGTTACTCAAGCAGGGGAAGAAAACCAACTAAAACAAACTAAAAAATTCTCTTCAAAATCTCCAGCAACAGGATGAAAAATGCCAATTACTCCATTCAATATCCTTCCTCTGTTTTTTTTAGATTTACATAGATCAGTGTAAGTTACTACATATAAAAGTGCCACCAAAGTCACATTGCATCTCAGCTATGAAACCCCAGCCACATTAGATAGAATTAGAGTTTCAAAAACCAGTTCACTATATACAACAAGTTTTGATCACTCCAAAAGTATGGGCAAATTTAGCAAAAAGTTAATAAGATCATAATCTCTATGTGTTAACTATTATTTTTGACATCTGTAGAGCAAGTGGTTCCCTATAACTCAATGGTTAAGGTACCCTGAAATGTGGTTTAGACTAAAAATCCTCTCTATCTGACGTATAGAGGGGGATTGAACTGAGGAAGAGAAAGAACTCTGTAATCTAATAGTTTGGATAACCAGATCCTAATTTCTTGCGATCTTGAGCACTCAAGTATTTTGAAGAGTAGACTGGGTTTCACAGGAGATATCAACGTTAAGGAGTCATAGCCTGAAGAGTTTACGGAAGAATATTCTCAGACTAGAGTCGGTGGTAAGAAATAATGTTCTAAATCCCTTGTTCTGTTTCAGGCATTTAGTATTTGACTCAGGATGTTTCAAATCCTAGCTAACTCTGGGCTATTCAGCAAAAGAACATGTTGAAGCATCATCTCTTCTCTCCTCAGTCTGGAATCAGCCTTTTGCATATACTTTTAATGCCCATGGGGAAAAAACGTAAGGGGAAGGAAAGCTTAAAAAAAATTAGTATCAGGTCATTCTTTAAGCATTTTTTGTTCAGACACTGAAATTAAAAAACAGATTGGAAAAAAACCTGACAGTAACTGACACTCCAATAGTGAAAGACATTTTGATCCCCCAGGAGACACTGAAAGCAAGGTACGGACAAATGTAATAGCTACAACTTCAGAAAAAGCTGAAAAGCTAAAAGCTGGATTAATTAAGGCAAGAGATAACACAGGTGTGGGGCTGATTAACAGCAGAAAAACAAAAGTTTGAAGAAAGAGAGAAATTTGACAATGTTGAAGGAGATGATAGGAATTATTGGAAGAATGGAAGCGTGGGAGACAAGGAGAGGTCCAACTCAAATTACTTCAAGAATGTGAACACGGAGAAGTGAAGATACCAACAGTTGTGGAGAAAAGCTAGCAGAAGAGGTACCAAGAAGAATTGGTACCTATATTTCTTCAGAAAGCAAGGTTGGGCAAACAATGATCAGATTAGGTAGAAAGAAAAAATATTAAAAAAAAATAGGACAAGGGGAAGGCTGAAGTGTGGCTGTGTCAGAGACTGCARCGAGACAGAAAATAGTTTATTTATAAACCACGAGAAATAAATATGCAGAATATTGCTTAGGCAGTTTGGGCAAAGCAGGGAGAATGGAATCTAGCTGGGAATAAATCAGAGTCAGCTGGAAGAGAGAAAATGTGATTGCTGAGGTCAGATTCACAAAGTTTTGGAGCTGGGTGATTAAATGTCCTTTCAGGCTTAACTTGCTAGGTTAGGTGTTGGAGATGTAGCTATGACAGCAGGAATACTTTGAATGAAAGACGTGAGTGCAAAGATAACATATTCAATATGGACAGGTTATTGAATGCAAAGCCAAGAGAATAAGGAAAGGGCCAGACTCACTCTCTCTTTGAATGTTTAAAATGTAAACCTCATTATTTCATTATAGCCCATGTCTGGTCCTTGATAGCCCAAGCCAGAAAACAATGCTACCTTTTAACTGCTCCTGTGCACAGAAAGATTTTCCTTTAATCCATGCTCACAGGGGCAAAGTCAACAAAAATGCTCCTGTGCTGTTCCCCACTACTTTCTTTGTCAGGCAATGACTGTGAAAGAGGTAATATAATAGAAAGGACAAAACAACTACTGTGTCTCTGGCTTGAAGAGAACTGTAACTTCAGCTCCTTTAGCTGCTTAAAACATTTCCTAGGCACCCATGCTGTGAGTCAGCCTTGAGCTGTGGCTGTGCTGACAACTCTGGACATTTTCAATGCAGTACAACAGTAGGAGTTTTTTCAAAAGCCACAACCAGGATTTCTTTATTTAGTTGTGTTTACTCCTGCTACCATGTTTTGGATTAGTTTGGATGTCAAAGTAATTTCATGTGCTAAACCTGCAATATATTGAACAGTGAAGTGAGGTAACAGCTGTGTTGTATGGTTAACCAGAAATGTAAACCCATTACTTTTCTGTTGATGTTAATGTTTTTGGACAGCAAGCTTCCCTTTGAAGAGTGTGAATATCCATGAAACATGCTTATTTCTTTCCTAAACACTGTCTCCTATCCCCCCCTTCTCTCTGCATACACTTCTTTAGAAAAAGGCTCCAAATAGCTCTGGTCAGTGCCAAAGCCCTGAGGAACTTAATTTGGACCAGGATTTAAGCCTATACATCAACTCCTACACTAACACTAGCTCCTTATCAAGCAAATTATTAAACTTCTATTCCAAATATGAAATTCCACGTGGAACCTAAAGCAAACTCTTATTTTAGGGTTTTATCCAGCAATATTTGACAGTGGTTTTCTCATTTACTTAGTAACAAGTGATCTAAAACTTCTAAGACTTGGAAATTTGGGCCAATTTCCATTCAGCACCTATTCAACGCCCACTTGAGCACTTTCAATAGGTGAGACTTTTGTTTTCAAACTCCTCTTCAAATAGAAGCTTTCCAGAATATACCCCTGGCCTCAGTGTGTAAGAGGAGCTCTGCAATTATTACCAGTCAACTGACGGTATCCTTCAATTGCTTCCTTTGAAGTCTCCTCTGCCAACAAACTACTTGACAACTACTAGAAACCCTTGGTGAGCTGTGAGGATTGCTATGGCAGTTGACTGAGCCTGCTGAAGGTCTTTCAACCCCTTAAAAAAAGCTGAATGTTGCTACCTTGAGGATGAGAACTCAGAGGACGAGAGACACAACCAAGGAGGCAAGAACCAGCGGGTGGTTGCGGAAGATGCTCCTGAAGAGTGCTTCTTCCCAGGGGGTTGGGAGGGCCACAGCTGTAGTCACTGGTGATTCAGGGAGAGCCTGTTTTCCCCGCTAATCAGTAATCACAGCCCTCGTACCCCTATCTTTCCCTTGGGAGCAACAGCAAGCTTTGCTTTCCCAAGTTGGGCAGAGAGGTCATGGCCTTCCTGGTGCCCCCAGCACCTTCTTCTGCTCTGCACAGCTGCCCATTGGCTGCGCCTGGAGTCACTGCTGGACGGTCACCAGAGCAAAGCTCTCCTTATTGTTATGATGGCACCACCACACTGCAAACCAGGGTTTAAGGGCTAAGGCAATGCCATAAACACAGCCATATTTTGTGAAGCTTATTCACATACTCTATCATCCTCCAAGTTCCCTGGATATTTTTGATGTTTTAAAAACAAATAGCAAATAGCTATCCAAGGAGTCCTGCGTCATGCACTGCGGAATGTCAGAAACACTGCTTAGCTTTAGCTAGCCGGTGTTCATTGCAACAGAGCAGAGGTACTGCTGTTTGTTTTTAAATATTAGAGGAGGCACTTTGACTATCATCTCACCAGATAAACATTTGGCCTTGTTTTGCACTGATAGAAGAGTTTCCTTGATGTAAAAGCAGATTATGTAGCAGTACTCAAAGGCCCAGGAGGTGATAATGATTTAAAGTATCTGCCATAAACAATCACTTAACCACAGCCAGGGGCAAGGGAGAAGAAAACATTAGCAAAGTGAGAAGTGTCAGATTCCATCCTGGCAGGGGGTGGGAAAGCGATAACATCCTCTAGGCCACAGTGTCTGCCCATAAACACCCCCTTTGAATTGGTCAAGTAAGCACAGAGTTGTGCTGTCCACCTTTGGCATGGCTTCAATAAATCAGAACTACAGAAAGACGCCTGACAGGCTTTTAAAGTCGATGGGGAGCACTATGCTGAGGGAGAAGATGTTTTCCCCAAACTGCAAGATTTAGACTTTCCAAAAAAGGCAAACAAACAAATCAAAGAGCCCCTTTCACAGGTCGGGATGAAAAATGAAAATCTCCAACTTTTTTAGTGCCAGTAAATAAATACAAACTGGGACAGTGAAAATGTTCTGAAACTAGCAAAAGTATGTATTTTGATAACAATGCTAATTTTTCACTTTCCGTTTTACTTAAAAGCCAAATTTCTAGCCCGGAAGTTATTTATTCTAAAAGACATCTTTCTTTTTTTCTTTTCATTTACAAAATGTTAAAAGAAAATTTTCTGAGAGCTATTTCCCCAAATATGGGGGAAATGGGTACATTTATGAAAAAAATACTTTTCCCCTTTATGTGTTCTGCATTTGTAAGAAAAGGCCAAAATTGCCCATTAAGTTTTTGACTAGATTCACTGCCACAGTAATGTCCTGGCTCTGGCTGACTCCTCCAGCACATGACTCAATGATCTCCAGGACACACGAGGTCAGGTAGGGACATACAATCATACAGCAGCTAATTCTGCTTTGATGCCAGCAGCAGGAGCAGAGGTCATAGCTGACCTCCTGGCACAAAGTTAGCCGGTCACATTTTTTTGAACAAGCTTAAACTAGCAAAGTGACCGGCACAGTGAGTAAACCAGAAACACAGACTATATGTTTTGCTTCATATGATTGCAGCATTTTTGATCATGTATTAAAAGTGTTATAAATAGATTTATTGACACACAAAGTCCTAGTCCATGTCCTTTGAACCAAACAGCTTTGGCTGCCCCAGTTAGAGAAAAAATAGAATTAAACATGTTTATTATGCCATCTGATTGTAGCTATTTCAGTTATCTACAATTGGATTAAACATGTTTGATGGGAAATATTCTGTAGAAATTGAATTTACTTTGTCAGGCAGATGAATGAAAATCAATGGATTTAATGCAGCTTTGAGGTTCTTCTCCACTGAAGGCAGGAAAAGGAAAGCGCTCCCAAGTAAATTAATAGGCAGGAAGTTACTGTAGATATATCTGCTTTGATTATCAATGCAGAAGACTAGCATGAAAACTAGACAGGTTTGTCTCTTTCTGCAGGGATTCCTTTACATAGAGATTTCCCCAGGACTCATTTCAGCTTATTCAATAATTGCATGGCTATAAATTTCCTGTCTGTCTTCTGCAAAGGATCATATGGCTGCAGGCCTATAGGAGGAAACCCAAACTGCACCGCACCTGCCCCGGTTTTACCCATAAGTAGCTGTAGATGGTTTAGATAGTGACAAGTGAGTTCCCCTCCTTTATTAACAAGATTTATAGGGAAAGGGCTAGGCCCAGTAAAAGACTTCATTGTCTGCAAGTTAAATGCAAAAATGCTTAGCTTTTAGACATCTTGAGCCCCTGGAGTGGAAATCAGAACTATGTCTTAGTACAGCAGAAATTAATTTTTCCAAAAGAAAGTCTGGAGAGAATGAAGTACCTTAAAAAACATTGTGTGCCAGGTGGGTCATTTACAACTACCTGGTAGAAATTGGTGCACAGGGTTGTATCCAGAGAAGTCTGGTACTTGACTGAAGGCTGCAAGCAGTCACCTTCTACTTCTTGGCAGTCCAAAGCTCAGGACCTTCTCCTGAGAATAGGTGTCTACCATGTTAGCTTAGAAGACTGAGCACGGCTGCAACCTTGCCTATCCAGCAAGCCAGTTACCTTTGAATATGAAAGTTAAAGACAAACTTCAAAAAGCTGATAGGAAGGGAATGATTCCAAGAAGAAAAGTCCTAAAGGTTGCACAACCCCAGTATGAGCTAAGCTGAAGGGTGTCAAGGATGATTTAATGAGAGTAACATGAACAGCAGTATATCTGGTTCGTTTGCTCCTCTATTTTTATGTTATCCAGCAGTACTGTCATTATCAAGTAGCCCCTGTTGCTAGTAAGGTGTTGGAAATACATCATGGAGATCTCATGTGAACAGCTCAAGATTCAGTGGTTGGCCACCCCTCTATTTACATAAGAAGTCAACAGGAGGTGTTATTGTTACCAGGGCTAACACAGCTGTCCTGGGTGATGGAATGAGTTTTGTCTGTGTATGTTAAATGCACTTTGAGAAGTAAGCCTTTCAGAGGAGACTGGTGAAAGGGTATGCATAGCTGCAAGATGCTGCTTTGTCTTGGGAAGAAGCACTAAGGTGTGAGGTTTGGGTGGTTTGGGTGGCTTAGGGTGTGAATGGCCTGCATATGAGAATCTTGAAACTCTATGAACAAGCGAAGGGGTTTTTAGATAGTTCAAGGTGCTTGTATCATTCTCCAGGTACCTTAAGTCCTTAGATCTAGCTTTGAAGCTGTATGAGGCTTATGGTAGAAAGCCCTCCAGTGCTTGGTATTTTTATTTTGTGGCATTAATACTGTTTTGGGGTCAAAGAGAGCCTTGATCCCAATTATCCATTTCCGTGACTGCATGAAGCACCGGTAAACCTCTGTTATATGTATTTCCATGTCTGCAATATTTAAAAGGATGGCACTTCACAGCAACAGCATAACACTCAGATCGTTAAAGTAGCAGTTATTTAGTGTCATGTACTTTAATAGCAAGCTTGTCTCTTTTCATGGTCCTCTCTTCTCTCATCCTTTCTAAGGAATTTTTGATAGACAGGTTCCAGTTCTGCTCTCAGAAAAGGCATTGTCCAAAACTAATGGAGAAACTCATGCAAAGGCAGTCCAGTGTATTAAGTATCAAATATTGATGTGTTTTTCTTATCAGAAGGAGAGAAAACAGCTTGATTTTCAAAAAATTCTTTTGCATATTCTTCAGAAACCAGTTTGTTGTGTCAGGTCACACAGCAGTGCAATCACATCTCATCTTCCGATAAAGTCACAGATTCATCTCCTTTAACGTCAGCTGTCCAAAGGTTAGGCACCTGGCCTCAGTTCATCAGCTGGGCTCCCCCAGTAGTCTGTGATGAAAGACAGACTTCCCTTTCATCCCTCATATACATGTGTTCTTGGAGAAGATGAATTGTCCTTTGTAGGTGCCTGCCGCTTCATAAACTACAGAGTACTGATATGACTGGCTTAGACTCAATGCCTAGCCCTTAGGTAGCTGAAATGAGGTGAGATGTATCTCACCTCCACACATAGGGCATGATTTTCTACTCCTGTTCCTGTTCTTTCAACCTTTTGTAAGCCACATCAAGAAGTTTTATTCTTCTCTGAGTGCCCATTGAAAACACAGGGATAAACATTTGTCTTGCAGGGATGTTATTCACTTCTGTTGGACAATCCTGATCCAAGCACATCAACCCAAGCTCAGGAAACTCTGCCTCTCGTTGTGTGTGGCACCTTCAGGTTTGGTAGGTTTCAGAGTCTCTGCAAATCTATTCATTTTTGACACTGACAGAAAATCTTGTTAACCCTATGCATAATTAAAAGCAGCAACAACAAAACCCCCAATAAACCCCCAGAAGAAAAGAAGATTGTTTTAAATTGATAGCGAACTTTGAGATAATCCCGTGAAAAGGGTCCTGCTGTATTCTGTCAGCTCTCGTACCTTTCTATTCTCTTCTTTGATAAAGGGAGTGTGGATATTCACGTATCCCATTGTCCAGGAATCTGCCATTCAAATATGCATGGCACTACCCCCTCAGGGACAGTCTCAAGCAACCCCCCTTCCTGAGCTAAAGGGGGATTTGAGCTTTTTTTTAGTAAGAACTGCCTCGAGGGTCTGGGGAGCAGAAGAAAGAATTCAGAAAGCTCCACATTTTCTTCCATTAACACCTGGACTTTTCTGCATGCCTGGTAAGTAAGGCAAATATTAAAATCTATCGTCTATGTCAACAGTACGGATAAGATCCTTAGCAGGTGTAAATGAATGCCATTTTTCTGTGAGCCTGTATATTATTTCTTCAGTTTGCTGTTTTACTACTTTAATGGCCTACTATAGTTTAGATTTCCATGATAAATGTGAAGGTTTTTTTTTTAAGTTATAGTCTGATGATCTGTATAAATTGAGGGGCGTTGGTTTTTGCTGGTTTTTTTTTTCTCTTTTTCTGGCAGAGCAACAAGTGTTGGTTCTGATTGGCTTTTGTGTTTGATTTTCAGATTTCAACAGCACTAAAAGGCGCTCTGCACTTTTAATGAGCCAGCCACATATTTATTTTAGATGCTTAACTTCTGGTATCCAGCTTTGAATGCCTCGTTCAAGGATCAAAGTCACTGAATTTGACAGATCTAGCTAAGTTCTTTTTTTCACTGGAGGTTTTATGCCATTACACAAGTTGTATGCACTGTATATCAAAGCTATGTTGGTGGCACAGGTAAAAACATGTTCTTATAAAGAAAATTGAGTGGAATAAAACTTTGGTTGCTGGGGAGGCAGGAAGAGATTTGGGAGTCTGAGTTCTAGGTTCAAACACAATCTGGTAGCTCCTTCTGCTGCTCCTCCAACCTGCCTCCCAGAGGGAAGAGGTGTTTCCTGCCTGCTCCTGGTCTCACTCCCTGCTCCCAGCACACGTATCACCACAGTTATGTGAGGTCATGAATATGATGTCATGCAGTTATGGGGTTAGCTGCCCAGATTCTCTCCCTGTACTTGTGTCTTTGTAGGTCTTGGAGCAGTCATCACTGCAAAAGTAGTATGGAATAGATGTATAGGGCTTGCCTGATGAGAATGTCCCACAAGACCACTCCAGACACAAGAAGTTGAAGATGATGATAAATGGGAATGGCTCCAGGAGAAACAGAAAACATGAGATAAGCATGGAGTGAGCTGCTGMCGGCTGCTGCCTCTGAGGAAAGTTAGTTCCAGGAAGATCAGGGCATTGGGGAAAGCGGGGGAAGGAAAAGGTGAGTGAGCAAAATAACACATAAGAAAGAGAGATCRTTACAGGGGAACTTCAGAAGGGAGAGGAGGAAGAGGGACAGAGAGATTCTTGCCTGACAGCAAACAGTATTTCAGTCAGAACTCTCCCCTTGTTAGACACCAGAAATTTCAACAGCAAAAAAYGCAGCCAGTTTTCATTGTTTCCATTGCTCACATCATTCCTTATTTAAGCATCAGCCTTTCCATACAGCAGGATAAAAGCTCTGCTCAGTCGAAGCCAGTAAGGTGGTAGCAAGCTGTGGTTAAAGTGCCCTAGTAAACTGAAATGGAGAAAGCTTTGATCACAGTGTCTGTTGGTACTGTTTTCTGGGCATTCACCTTCTCTGCCCATGTAGTTCAAACATGATGATATAATTCTGTGTTTGAGATAATAAAAACCTTGCTGGAAGACAGGCATCAGCTCAAACATATCTCTGTATTAATATTGTTATCTGACTACTGTTATCAGCTCTGGGGCTGCCTCTGTCAGCTCAAAGGTCAGGTAGAGCCAGATCACAACAAACTACACCCATCTCTGTACACACGCTATTGCTTATTTCACATAAACTTCTTATCTGTACTATTGCATCTGCACTACAGTGAAATTTATTACTAAATACATCTGTTTTCTTATTGAGGGATCCTTTGCAGCTGGAGTCTCTAGGGTGAACCTTGATAGAAGTTCCCCCTTTAATGGGCATCTTCATAATGTCTCACCCTTTCTGGTGGATCCAAGCCCCCAGTAAAGTCTTTCACTCAGTGGAAAACAAATATGGTTTCCCCCTTCAGTCAGCTGCCTATCGCCTCAACACATGAAGGAACAAAATATCTCTGAKAACTCCAAATCTCTGTCAAATTGCACTGAATTTGGCAAATGGCTTCAAAAGGTATTGTGGGGAAGGGAATGAGACAAAAATGTGTAGATATATATAAGTGTTCCCGTAAACTCACTTTTCCTAAGAGATTAAGCTAAAACATCAGTTTGTTACTAGCTGAAGCTTTCTTCTCTCTAGTCCAGGGATCGTCTTTGTAGTCAAGAGAAYAACCTTCTGACCTCGGGCCACCTCCCTAACTAACAGCTGTCCCGTACAGCTAATCCTTCAATTTCATGAGCAGACCAAAATAAAGCCATAATTATGCTATTTGTATTTCTCCATTCTACAATTTTAGTCTGTCCCTAAAAGACATTCRCCAGATGTTTGAGAAAGATGCAATGTGCTCATGGACAAAATAGTTTTCCAAAAGGTGAAAAGTAAAAGGGGAGAGAATTCACCTTTCTAAAGTGAACATTTGTACCTACAAAATGGTATATCATTTAACATATCCCTGTATTTCCAAGGATTCATAGCTTTTGTMTTCTATTGGATTTACTCTTATAATCAATGTTATGGTTACAGTGTTGTGCTAGAACTGTGTAAACACAAATGAGAAAACAGAGATCTTACYGTCTTAGCACACAAACAGTTACAAAGATAATTTCCCTGCACATCCTAGAGAAAGCCAGGAGCATAAGCCAAGTATTAGTTTCCATGTGACCAGCTAGATAATAATATCTCCCAACATTATGTTCAAAACAGGAGAGCAAAAGGCAAGTCATAAGATCTCTTCATATTTTCCAATAATGATTCCTTGTTTTTTGTAGTTGGACGAAGCTGGTAAAATCTGCACAGAAAATCTCCTTCCAAGAGTTAAGGGCTGCATGCTAGACATCTTTCCAAGAAAACCTGTTCATCTGCAGCCCACAGTATGGCACTGTATACACCAGCCTGGATGCGAGGACAGTTCCAATACTTCACCATCTGATCTAAGCGGCTCTGCTGCTCAGCAGGGCTTGGGTCAGGAACACCAAGCTGACACAGGTCTGCTGTATCTGTTTCTGGACCCAGCTCTGGGGACTTTGGCATCATTCTGTTTCAAGAGAACACATCCTATCCTTCCAAACTAAGCAAAAAGGCCTCGGAAGGGGGAAACAGATGTTGCATGTTTTGAACATAAGTGCAGGGGTCCTCGCAGACAAGACTAAATTGTTTTGTGTGAACCCAAACAGGCTTTGCATGGTCTGAGCTGTTGGAGACTGCCACTTTCTGACAAACAGCATGGGGAGCACTGCTAAGCTGTCCTTTGTGCATTAGCATGTAATTAAGATAAACGTAATTCTTTGGAAAAAACTGGCATTTTGGGGGCCCTGATATATTGTTCATTACACATCTAAAAGCTTCACACATTTAGCTCAGAGGGATAGTAAATAAGTTGTTAAATTGGTCATGGCACACCATGGCTGTAAATGTTATGTGCCAATACTTTACAGATTAGAAATGTCACTGAAATTTCAGTTGTGAGGAGAAGCAGTTTCCTCCCAACAGTATAAATGACTTCTATACCCTGGAGAAGAAAGGAGTTGTTGTCCTGCTATTATAGAATAGCCATGGGAGGAGGGGGAGAAAGCATGATGGGGAAAAATAAGGTTAAGGGACATAGAACTAGCCAAGGGGAATGCTAACATCCATTTTATTGTGATTTGCTATGAAAGCCTTCTGTCTTTTGTCATTCCTCCCTTTCTGTGAGGAGTAATCCCTCCATTTCATTGCGTTTGCAGAAAATCTGTTCCCTCAGGGCTTGTTCTTGTAACACACTGGCAGGTTATCTATGAGGTAGCCAGAAGTACAGAAATGAAGAAGCTTGCCTAGTAATTATAATTTATAACTTACAACTATGATTATAATAACAATAATGTGTTTGTGGTCATTTCCATTTTGTATTTCTCTCTCTGTGCCAGAAAGTGGAAATGTAAAATGTCCTCGCTGAAGATAATGTTTCTATTTTTGTCCCATTAATGTCAGTGGTGGTTTTTCTTCAGCTTCTGTGAGAACAAAGGCATATAATTGTACGTTTTCTTAAATGTCTCTAAATGTTTCTTAATGCATTTTTAACTTATGGAAAAGGATGAAAGCTACAAATAAGAAAACTCCAAATTCAAATAGTTATTTCTTCTCCTGTCACTCAAGAGTCATGTATTTCCAATGTTTTGTCTAGCTTAAAAAACAAATACATTTCTAGTTTCAAGCCAGTTTCCAGCAGAAGCCCAAAATAAGCAATGTAGATGGCAGAACACAGGAGCAATTGTAGACGGAGCAGATGGGAAGAAAAAACGCCTAAAAGACAGAGGTGAAGGAAATGCCTAAGATAGTCTCCTATTTCAATTTTCGGAGGATTTTCCAAGCTTCCCCACAGTGTTAGTCAGCACCCCATCATTTCCCTCCTACATATGGTAACAGTGAGTGAGTTAACCCTGAAAAACGTGTTTTCTCCACTAGTTACTAAAAGGGAACTCCACCGGACCATCACAGCGACACAAAATGTCAAACACCTTCACTCCTGCGTGGTCCTCCCAGCCTTACAGGAACATAAGCAGCGTGCACACATCATGCAAGTGGGAGGTTTGTTTTAGCAAATATGTGGAAAGGACAAACAACTCAGTCTTTTCGGGAGCTTCCCCACTGCTTTTCATCCTCAGGGAAACAAAGCCTTCCCAAAGTAAGAGTTGCTATTCCTTTCACTGAGGGACTTGACTATTATTTGGACCTCTAGCAAGCTGGTAAGAAGGATGTCAGAGTCTTACTGGGTTTGTTAGGTTTGACCTGATCACATTTGAACTACCTTGGTCAGCTTTGGCATTGCTGTCAGAGCTATGGCATATTATTATTAATTATTTTATTTCATTTATTTCAAAGGTGGCAGCTGTTAAGATGAACTGGAGTTCACAGCAACTACTGCAATCCTGTTGATTTTCCCCTCAGTGGTGCTGTTCCTTAAGACAGTAATTTCCAATTTCTTAGGGGACTTTTAAACAAAAAGACAGCCACATGGCTGGGGACGAGAGCGCTGCCCTGTCCTCTTGCCTGTGTAACAGAAACCAGGGAGGTACTTTGGGCTTCATTTGCTCACCTGTAAAATGCTGTTATTTGGCTCCCTCCCATACACGGTGCAGGCTGGAGTCTCCCATACCTGGAAAGCTCTGAGGGAAGGGTCTGCATGCAGCTGGGATCTTCCCTGAACCACAGGGCTGCAACCCATTCTGTTCTTGAAAAGGCTTGGGCAATCTCAAGCTTATCTTGCTTGAAACTCACCTGCAGTCTGACAGTCTGGAGGGCTCACCCTTGACTCTGCTGCTGCTATTAATGGTACAAAGCACACGATCAGGGCTCTGTGCAGAGCAAGGACCAGAGCACTTGACATCATACACGAGAAAAGTAAACACCTGTCTCAAATCTAGTCCTGAGCTCTAGGCACAGAGGGCAGGAGCAGGAAGAAGAGCAAAGAGAAATGGAATAGAACATCGGCTCAGGTTTAGTCACTTTCAGTCCTGTGTCTTCTCCCATATGCTCTTGATAAATCCAGAGAAATAGTAGTGTTAAATGGGGGTTAGATGTCTTCAAGGGCTTGATGACTTTGAAACTGCTCAGTGATAATTAAAAAAATTGACCCCTTTTTTTCCGGAGGAGTTAGCTGAGAAGTCAGAGGACTGTTGTCCCAGATAAGAGAAATGTGTGGATTTGGAAATTTCTTGATGAAGTTCTGCCTACAAAGAATGAATGGAGACTTGTATCACAGAGCACAAAGGTATTTTTGCTCATAACTCAAAAAAACCCTTTCAGCGAGCAGTAAATCCCAAACTCTCAGCTTCTAAAAATCATGCACGTAGTTTTGTACCTTCCTTGTTGCATTTTCCTTCAGTTTCCAAGTCTTTTTTATTGCCTTTTTATTTATTTATTAATTTATTTTTGCTTCTGTTCACAGGCAGAATTATTCCTAACAAAGAAGACAGCAAAATCCTTTTACTTTATTTGTGTCTTTTTGTTGGATGGAGACTACTATTGTCTCATTTTCTTGATTTCAAAAGACTTTATCTGCTGCTTGTAATCACTTGTAGAGATAACTAGCATGTGAGGCCAGCTTGTGACTGTGTACATCAGTTTGACAGGGGTCAAACCTGAAATTTTTTCATTTCATTTTGAGTATGTATAATGAATAAGGACTTACTTCTATTTGAAAAGCTTCTATGGAAAATTTCACATAACAGGGCCTGTATCATACTCCATTCACATATGTGACACCTCTACAAACTCTAGAGCTATACAGTGTTGTAACCTACACGCAACCTTCACACACTACTTCTGAAGATAGATATAAAACATATGCACCCTTAAACGTTATATTTTACTGTACTGAGAAGCAGGCTATATATGTTTGACCAATTAGTGATGCTTTAGTCAGCTGTGCTTAGTTAACATGTCATTAAATGGCCAACAACAACCACATAAGTGCAGATTGTCGGGCTTTGATTATACTTCTCTTTTGTCAAATAAAGTTTTGTCAGACCTTTGATGTATCCCTAACTTTCTGATGGTTTCCATATTTACACCAGCAGGCACAGCAATTCTCAAAATGCTATTCAGTTCCATGAGGGTACCACATCTTGCCTCTTAGGTCACCTGCAATGCTCTCTAATAGGTTTATCCTTTCTCCATCTACCGACTCTAAGTGAAACTACAGGACTGTGGATTGAATTTAACATGAACATGAACTAAGAAATGTATATCAAGAGATAACATTCATGCTGTTGTAACCTAATCAAAGGCAGAAGAGGTTTTCCCTAATTTAGGGAAACAGTATAGAAAGAATATAGAAAAGTCCAAATTTATTCTTTCCCTGGCAGCTAAAGAATTGATTATCTTTTAGAGCAAACAAAACAAGCTCCTTGCAAGAGAATAGAATTTAAAAAGCTAGTGTTTGACAGGTATTTAGTATAATTCTGTTCAACATGTCATTTTTCAGTCACATCAATCAAAATATATCCCTTTTATGTCTTTCTGTCTTTTGTCAGCTGCAAATTTTAGATTTTCATGGGATGATAACATTTTTTCTTTTTCTTTTGCACCAACACTATTAAAAAAAATCCAGCAAAACCAAATCCTCCAGGAAATCAGAGATGTAACCTACGAGTATCAACACTGCATTCCTTACCTGAAATCCAGCCCAAGATGGGTGGATCTGTAGGATAAAACTTCAAACTAGTTGTAATCTGCCAGGCAGCCCCTCAGCATTAGCGCATTCCCAGACCGTATCTTCTGGTTTAGCAAAACAGTTGTGGCTTAGTGAAACAGTTTGTGTGCCTTGGGACTGCTCCTCTAAGCAAACCAAAAGCACAATATTTAGGGACAATAGGCGACTTCCTTCAAATTCACACTCCTGATGTGAATTAAAACACTAATGAAGATGTACTCGGAGGGGTCACGAGGCCGTGCAGTGGAGTTTCTGTGACAAAAATCCCACAAGTCAGTTGCTGATGTAAAAAGTACAGCACTGTTTATTGTGTAGTATTTTAAAATAAAATATCAGCAATTTTGGTTTGCCTTAATCTGCTGCTCTGTAAATTGTGGTCGCTGAAGAGCTGTTTCATGAGCAGCCCCTCTGCCTGCGTGCCCACTGCTCCTGGGCAGGGTGGCCAGGCTTGGGCAATCCTCAGCTCTGTGGTCCCCATCCATGAATCAGACCCCAAAGGCAAAAATACTCTAGCCACTTGCTGCCATTTACATGGTGAACCAAAATGTTTCCAGGCTGGGAGATAAGAGGTGGGATGCACCGTGAAGGCCGTTGGGAGCTGGGGGAAGGAGGAGAGCGTTGGCTCCCATACTCTATGACTCCGAGCACTTTCTGTGTCGGGCAGAGTGAGCAGAGTGGCAGCAATCTCTCTCCCCCTGCCTTTTTGCCTGTGTAGATCATTTGTTTAATGTAAAGGCTACCAGGTCCATGCCACTTCTTTGCACATTTTTCTATGTGAGATCCCACCATAGAGGCGATTCCGTATGCGTACTTTCATTTCAACTCCTAGAAGATTTGCACAGCTGAATCCTGTATGTTTGAAAAGTGAAGTTTTTACTGGAAACACTGTCATAACCTTAACCGTAGCAGCATGAATGATGCTTCTATAGCACTGAGGTAATTTTTATAAGGTAAATAAATTCCAGTTATTGATGCATGTTACACAGGGTGCCTTACACAAGGGATGTAATTACTTTGGAGATATTTTGGCTTCTTCTGTTCAAAACGGCAACTTACTTTTACTGTAAATGAAGAAAAGTGTATATTTATTCTCTTTGTGTGTCTCTTTCCACATTACTCATATTCTTGACGGGGGATGACAGTAATAAGATGTTTTGTTAATGTTACAGCTATATGATAGCTGGCTTCCAAAGAGCACTCAGCCAGTGACTCACACATCATCCCAGCAGGTACACTACGAAACACACATTTTCCCCACTGTTTTAGAGGCCGTTGTATTAAAATACTGAAATGAGCTGGAACAACAGAACTGACTGACTTACTCATACTGCCCCGCGTTTCAGCTGCAATTCTGTACTGGGATATTAAAGAGATGCAATCATGTGAATTTCTGGAATAAAATCTTTTTATTATTGCTATAGTAAACATTGGGTTGGTTTTCATTACAATAGTCAGAGGAAATACAAATTAAATATTTTTCTGTGTGCTTCTGTACGGAAAAAGGCTGCAAAGCCTTGCAGTTTAGCAACGTTAAGGATTTAGTTTCCAAGTAATAAGTTCCCAAGTGGTCTGAATACAAAAACAAATAAATAAATAAATACTGCCTGAGGATGTTTATTAATCCAGTTTAATATGAGCTATAGACAGGCTCTGATATCATCTCACAGCTTGCTCATAAATTGTTTGCAAGTATGCAACTTGCCTCATTAAATTGCTAGATGACATGTCTACTCTTTCTTAAGGAAAATATAGAGCACATGGAAAACAATGTACTTTAAATGAAGGCCAGATTGAACCATGTGTGTGTAAATGAGGGCAGCTCAAAATATTCTAGTTTCATAACTGTGCATCTTTGTCTACACTGTGTATTTGGCATAAAAATGGGCTGGGTCTTATACCTTAACTTGTCTCCAGCTCACACTTTTAAAGACTTCTGCCTGGGCTATGTTGATCTCTGGTTAAGGTTTGGAAAGGTCTGGTGGCTCTGGAATCAAAGGTGTGCTGGTCCATGTTAGCATGGAGAATACAGCTGTCATAGCGGTTTAAGAAGCTGTTTCTGACTGCCTTACAGATGTTAGCCGCTGCTTTCCTCTTCATCGAGTAGCTAGGAAGCAAGCATGTTCCTGCTCCCTTAAGTTTTGGGAGATTTAAGGACCAGGCAGCACAGAGGACAAGGAACTGGCCCTCATATAATCATACTCCAGCCTCGGGGGGACAGTGCTGGACAGTCGCCAGAACTGCTGATGAGAGAGAAAACATCTGGGAGAGATCCTCATCAATGCTTTGGTGTTGCCAGCACACTCCTAAAAAAGGTATATAAATTAAGCATTTCCGAATGGGCCACTAAGCAAGARGGTGACTGGACACAAATAGGGAGTGACTGTCTGCAGTAGCTATGTAACATGTACAACAAGCCCAGCGTGCTTGAGAGACATAAGACCTATTGCATATCAAATGCTTATACTGCACATAGATACAGTAAGTCTAAGTCCCATGCAAAGGAAGGATCACAGCACATAGCCCTTCCCTGCCACCAGAATATGTCATGTGGTCTGTCCACAAAGGCTGAGCATCTTTGGGCTGGAGTTAGCCAAGACCTTCTAAAACCTTGAAGGGTGAAAGTTGAGTCATTAGATTTTTTTTTTACTAATTACTCAAGTATGTAAAAATACATCATACTGACAGGGATTCATAGCTAGGACTCCCCTTTCTCAACCAAGTACCCTAACCAAGCTATCACCAGAATAGCTTTTCTTATCACAAAAAGTTTGCACTTCTTTCTGAACAATGTCCCAGACTCTCCAGGTAAGATGTAGAGTGTCATTGCTGAGTCATCTGTTTAAGGTGCACTAGCAAAGTAACAGGTATTGCTGTGAATCCCCTGAGACTGATCAGAAGACTGAACCCAGGTGTCTCATTAGAGGTGAGAACTCAATCCCATATCTTGCAAGCAAAGCAGCCACCCCTAAACACACATGTGAAAATAAAGCTGCAGGCCTCTACAAAACTTTCAAGTCAAAGGAGAGCTGCAGTTCCAAGTGAAGAATTTTGGAATCAGAATTTTGAATTTTAGTGCTTACCGTCCACTTTTGTCCTGTTTAAATATTCAAGTCATATCTGATCTAGTCTATAGGTTAGCTTTATAGCTAAGACAGAGCCACTCATTAGTGCAACCCAACAGAAGCATGCAGAAATGAAGTTGGCCCAAGATGCTTGCTTATTTTAGGAGGTTATTTGATAAACTCAAACTGCATTTGAATACTTTTCTGCTCTATTAGTGTGCATCTGGAGTCTCCGTTTCAGGAATCAACTTTGCCTTTTTGATCTGGTAATATACTTTTGTTTTTTTAAAAAAAGATTTGGTGACAAATTACGCTTATTGACTCAGTACTAGTTGCTTCAAGCTCAGACAACTCCTGAAAGGTGTGATACACAGTTTTAACAGTGTCCTCCTAAAGAGCTGATGTATGTACAAGGCTGCATTTGCTTTGCTCTGGTCATCTTGCCCACAGTACTGCTTATGTAGCTGTTATCTCCCAACTTTTTCTGGAAAAAAAGTATGTTTACTGACACAGGGACCACCTTTACCACATGTTTGCACAGCACATACATCACACCTCATAATACACTCTGCCTGCCTGTGCTGTACACCAAGAGGATCACCCTTAATTCACATCATGTTAGYAGAATATTCAGCTAGTTCTGAAGACCTTTGCACCTCCAAAGCAGATATAGCTGGTGGTTTTTATCTACACCTCAGGTATTACTGTGTCCCTGAGCCAATGTACACACAAAATACATAAAAATTAATGTGTACTTGATGCTGGTGTTGGCAGCAAAGAGGCAGCTCCTCCTGGCTCTTATTTGGAAACTTTCAGCTAGGCATCAATGTATGCTCCAATGTAAGCTTCCCAGAGTTACTGTAAGAATTTTGTTAACCACAAACTGGTCTTTGGTTCACTACTCTTAGTTCCTCCTGGTCTTGCAACTACTCATACAGGCAGGACCATTCATTGGATTTATTCATGACAGTACTGGCAGGACCATGACAGTGGGTTGTGAACTCCTAAAGGCATGGACTGTGTATTGTTCTGGGGACCCCACCCCTACAACAGACTCTGTACCAATGAGCATGTATGTGCACCGCACAGACTTCACTTCAGTTTTCCATAGGACCATTTCACTCTACTGATCTGCTTGTCTCATGCTGTGACACTTTTTAAAATGAAACAGATATTTGGAATGGGATTCAGCTGCCTAAATCTGGGTGTCTTTTACCACATGAGGTGCAAGATGGTGTCCAAGACAGGAGGAGAAAAGACATGGGCCCCTAAGGGACACCTGCAATCTCCTGCAGGGGCAACAGGAGACCTGGCAGGATACCCTGGAGCATCACAGGTGACACTAGCTTCCTGTGAGTAGCCAGCTGAACCAAACCAAGATCCTAATCACTTAGTGCTGCTGATAGAGCTCATCAGCTGACCAAAGAAGGTGCATGCTTTAGGGAGAGCTGCATAGCTTCTTGGACGATGTGTACTAGATCACTAGCGGTAAGAGGGGAAGGTCTGACACCTACCTTCAGACACCTACATTGAGTATCTTGATCTGTGAGCTGAACCTGTTTCCTGAAGCTTCTTCTGTTCATAATCTGTACCTGCATTAGACAAACATGACACATCCTACACGAATGAAGTTAATGATGCAGTATAACGCTGATTATGAATCCTCTTCATGATTTCCAAGTGTGCAGCATCACTTTTAAAGAGAGGGCCAAAGTGTTGTATGAGATCTTGGGTTTATATTGGGTATGTGAACGTCTCTCAACTCCAGTGTTTAGAGTACTTTATATTTTTCTTACCAGGTCAAGTAAGGTCTTGTCATTTTGTCCTGTTTTTGAGGCATACTCAGATGTCCTCTGACAGATCTAGCAAAGACACTGAAGGAGACACAACCTAGAGCTGTCTGTGACTGAGCATGACCTAGTGTTCATCATCTCTGTAACTGAGATGTAGTAAAAGATCAGGTAGGAGCAAAATGGGTTGAGTGGCTTTGAGAGTTGTAATAAGCTGGGTGAGGGGTGCTTGTGTGGCATTTACTGATGTGGGAAGGGTAGCCAACTTGATGAGAGAGTTCGTAAAAAGCAGCAGGAGGCAGTGGTATCTTAAACTACTGTTGCAACATCCAAAAAAGCAAGACTGATTATAGTCTGCAGTTCTAACCAGATCAGGGCATGAACCAGCTTTTTCACAATAAGTTTGTGCAACAGCTAACACAAAGACATACTGGCCTCTTGCCGGGGAATCCCAGTACCTCCCACCAATGCAATACACAAGGTTTTGGAGTGATTAAAAGACTAGGCCATCTAGACTGATGTTCCATAGGAGTTCTCCTCTGCTACCCACATGACTTCAGTACTTCACCTCCTCCCCTTTTTCTGGGACTGCTTGCTCCTGCCCATGCTTCGCCCCCTCATTTTCTCAGGCATCTGTTTGGGTGGATGGATTGTGAATGAGAGGTAGGAACATATCCAGGTTAAAAGCAGGGTATTTATTTATTTATTATTTATTTTTCAGAGATGACAGGTAAAGGGATGGCAAAGGACTGGGAGCAAATTATGGACTGGGGAGGAGGAAAAAGGGAAGAAGCAGAATTACTTCAACACCCATGCAACCCTGCTGTGCTCGCAGGCTGTTCTCCCCAAAGCTGAAGGCTACATCAGCCAGTGTCACTGCTTTTTTGTGGCTCATCTCGTGATTTAAACTCTGGGTTTTCATATCTCTCTGCACTTGCCAACAAGAGGAGGGCTGTAAACAGGCTGGAAAAGCCCTGCACACTACAGGGTTTACAATTTGTAATAGCTCTGGCATGTTTGTGTTTGGAGATTAATTTTACAAAGCAAACTAGAGCATGCTTTGTGTGTTTGTGCTTACTACTCCCTTGGCATACATTTTTCCCCACAGTAAGTGCCTGAAGTAAACTAATGCATCTATATTCCTACCAGTAATTTCTGCCCTCCTCGTGTGTCACACAGAAGGTTTGTGCTGACCGGAGAGGTCTGCTCCTGCGGTTTCAGTCGGGTCCCCTTCTTTCAGCTTTTTGCTGAGACTCAGCACTACGGGGAGGTGTAAGCCTGTGCCGTCGGACGCGCCAGGCCACGAGCTGCTGCTGGATGCGACTCCTGACTCAGCAGCGTGGCTGGGCGGACGCGGGGCTTTGTGGTCACCCACCCTGTCCCGGTGACTCAGGCAGAGATAAAAATTCATTCTCTGCCTGAACTCCGGTGTTTACAGCCTGCCAAGCTCCAGCCGGGAGCACACAGTAAATCTCAGAGAGCAGACCATAAACAAAAAAATGTAGTCCTGTATCTGTCCAAGCAAGCCTCCTAATATTATAGTGCTGTGTTTCAGAGTATGGGAGTATGTGGTGAGTAATAAAAACAGCTTATGCTGATCATATTATCCGTCTCTCAGCTATAAATCTTTTTCCTATAGTAGCCAACACCACAGCCTTAAAGTACCGCACAGCAAGCTGGATTTGCAGGGCAATGCTACCACTGGGCTTTGCCAACGATTCCAGTTTCCCATCTTCATTCTCTAAGCACAGAAGCAAACTTATTGTCTTTTCATTTGGGAAAGTTGTGGTTGTTTTATTTTTACCATCATGTGAAATTTTTTGATTGCTACTAGTATGAAAATAGCATTTGTAAGCTATGCTGAAGATCTCATTATATTAGCAAATATGTGCATACTAGAAATAAGAGCCCATTATGCCAAGCACTCTCTGCATGTAATAAAGAGACTGTGAAAGGTCAGGAGCACTGATTGTCTAAATATAATAACAGACAACTGGTGAATGAAAGAAAAAAGGATAGTGAATCAACGAAATAGCAGCATGAAAACAGTAAAGCAACAATCACAGTACTCTCACAGCCTAAATTCTGAGTTACTGTAGAAAAAGTTTATCTGACTGACAGGGTAGCCACAATACTACTGAATTAGGCTGCTTTGAGGGTAATTGCCTGACTGTGGCACCACAATTTGTTTGAAAGCAGGGCAGCTCTCCACTCCCTCCCTCTAAAAATTATTTATTCACTCAGTATGTGGGTTTGGGGAACTAATGCAGTTTGTAAATTGGACTTTCTTCAGTCAAGAAATAGTAATAAATTTGGAGATGCTGAAAGAAAATACTTTGTTTAGTGCTAGACACAAAAGGGCATTTCAGAAAGTTGAGGAAGGGGAAGAGATTTTATCCCCTTGTAGTTGAACGCAATAGTCCAGTAAGCAGGACATTTTATCTTGGATGAGAACAAATCCCCGATGTCTGGCTCCTCTGTAGATACTTAATCATTAGTTTATAGGTATCTTCACGCTCTGGTCCAGTGAGAAGGGAATTCTCTGCAAAGAATTCAGCTGCATCAGTAGGGACCTCTGTGAGATCTTTGGTCCATAATACTCTGCAGCCCACTGATTCAGTCTGCTGCCTCTCAGGATATTGCCCTACAGTCAAGTTTTCACTTTAAAAATTGCAAAGCACCTACAACAAAAGGACAGCTTTTCTGTGACTTGGTCAAGCATAGCGATGGCTGATGGGTTGCCTTGAGGTCCCAGCAGGCCTTCAGAATTTAAATTAGTTGCAGGTGGTGACAATAGGCAGATTTGCTCTAGCTATGGCCTGGCTCCATCGAGTTTTTGGCTTGCTTCTCCAGGGCTTTGGAATCAGGCGCTTCCTTTCGGCTACCCGCTATTCTCTGAACTCCACCCTGCCCTGGACATCCCTGGTCATTCTCAAGCACACACTGCTTCACTGAAGGCTGATCTTGTAGAGATCCTTTAGAAGAGAGTCAGGGTCAACATTTTTTTCATTCTAAGAGATATAGAAGGACACATTGAGACACTACCAAACTCTCCCACAAAATGCCAACAGAGAGCCCCTCACCATGTCTAGTGTTCACCACGTACAACACCGAAAACTATGCTCATAATAAGGCTGCTGCCTTGTTTTTCTCCTAAATCATTTACTTTCCACTATAAACACGATGAAGTCACTGCCTGGTTTTGTGGCTCATGCCGGGTGCCCTTCCTTCCGTTCCTATCTTAGACTCCTTAGGGCTGTAGGCACACATCTGGACCCTCAGCCTGCCAGTGCCAATGTTTCCCTTTCATTTAGCCAGCCACGCGTGGGCACGCATCCCTCTGTGGTTGTGGTCAGCCCTCACAATGCCGTGGGTTCACCCTGTGATGCTATTGTTCAGCTGAATCAAGGGTCTCTGACTGCTGTATGGGCCTGGACAGATCTCGGCTGGAAAGTTAAATGAACCTTAGTAATGGCAAGTTATTCATGGATCGCTCAGTTATGCTGCAGTCAGAAATTTCTGGGTTCCCACGGGCCTCCCTAGTGCACGCACAATGCTGGCGCTTTAAAATGTCACAGCCGACAGCCAGAAAGCGAGGTTTTTAGGCATGCTGGACCTGTTCCCTATATTTTCAGTTGAGAGTGCCAATCACTGTGGTATCTAAGTACTAGCTGTCCTTTTGAACAGTCTGTGTCACGTAAAGAGGGATCTATCTCATTTATATTCAGCTTTCTAAAAGCTGCCTAACCTCCCTAGTTCACCAGGCTCCTTCTGCAGATAAGGTGGAGAGACAAACATGTCCAGAGGGTTAGTTTTCACATCTATTTTTTTGCCCCTGTCTTGCAGTGGAAGTCAGGGTAGGCACAAGGCTCATGAGAGCTGTTGTTCATGGACAGCTTTGGCTCGATAGCTTTCAGACTGCTGAGTGAAGGTAGGAGAAAAAAATCAGACTCAGAGTGCAAGGTATCTGTACTACAAACAGTTAAAGAGCCCTTTTCCTTTGATATGTTGCTGTCTTGAGATCCGGTATTGCAAGGTGCTGTGGAGGGAGAGATTTCTGACAGTAGGTATTTAACAGATCAGAAATAGCATGCGTAAGATCTAATAGCCAGAAGCAAATCCTAGGCAAATTCAGACTAGAAATTCACACAGGCGTGCATTTTTAGCAGTATAAGTAATTAACCATTGCAACAGCTCGCTGAAAGATGTGGCAAATTATCTAACGTGAAATCTTCAACATATGAATGATGTCTAAGAGATATGTATGCTGTAGCTAATACAGAAATTACAATGCAGGAGTGACTGGGGGAGGTTTGCTGCTCTATACAATACAGCAAATGTAAAAAACATTGGTCCTTTCTAAACCCACCTTATAAAATTCCTGAAGTGTCCAGTGCCCAATGGTGGCAGTCAGAGTGGGAGATGCAGAGCTTCAAAGAATTAGGAATCCAAGCCTTCTGAAGTAGAGAGGTGCTTGGTATGCCTTTTCTATCAAGTTGCACTTTTATGGCATTGCGTACTTCGTTGTCTACCCTTTCTTTCACAATTTTCCTCTCATTTTAACTGCAAGAAAATGCATTGTTGTAGCAGTGACAGAAAAGCTCACTTGGGTCTCAGGCAGAGTGGAACCAGTGAATTTTCTGCCCTTTTCTCCCTTTGCTAACCCCCAACAAATCTGATCATGTTGGGGGATCAGGATACGTCACTTGAGGAGGATGGCTGTAGTGATAGCYGCAACGCAAACTAGTGTTACTCTTGATGGCCTGGAACCGACAGCAGTTGAAAGATGTTTAGCAGTGACTGAATGACAGACAAGCCCCTTATTCTGAACAGAATCCTGCTAAAAATACAAAGATTTACATGCACACAAAGTACAAGTTCCTCCCCAAACAGAAAAGGGAGCACAAACTTCTGTCTAGCTGCAATCTTACCTACACCCGCTCCCCAGCAGTCCAGAGGGAAAAAACACAAACCCCGCAGTGGGCTGTTGGTTTTTCCTTGGAGCTGGTGATGTTATCCCCTTATTCTGATGCCTTTGCCAACTGTCTAAAGTTGCCTATGCCTAAACATCCCCAGGCTGGTGTGTCGCAGTCACCGGACTCCCTGGAGTCCCTCTTGTCCCTGGCGTTTCCCATGACATATTGCCACAGCCCAGAGATACAATACTTCCAGCGACTCAAGTTCCCAGACCAATCCCCTGATGAAGGCTTCCACGCCTGGAGCTCTGTCAGCCACTGGATGGAACAGATGGCCAGAAGTCAAGACACTGCATTTGGTGGAAGATGTTCACCAAATGTTGTGACCAGAAGATTTCAGATTTAGCTTTCTAACGGAATAGAGTCGTACCACAACATTTCCGAACAGCTCCCGTTACAGCTGTGTAACACCAGCCAGTATTCAGAAGCTGTGCCAGGAAGCTCTCCACTTTGCTACACTCCTTTATTAATAGCATTTTGCCAAGCTGCCCTCTGGGACAAAATTATTATATAGTGGTTAAATGTCTGCTAGTGGAGGAATGCTTTATTTTGCCTTTTAACCACAGTCTGACTTGAATTCCAACACTCAAACTAGGAGGTACCTGGGATGCATTATAGCTGCATCTGGTTAGCTTTTCTGGCCCCACAAAAGACCACAGACAAGAGTGAGATTGATTTATTGATCTCTTCTCCCTCCCATAGCTTACACAAACAGTGGCAACAAACTTCTACACACACACCTGCATCTCGATTTACAGCAACCTCTTCCCAATGAATGCACAATTTCTTTTTTCTTCTCACATAAATACATTATCTGATGTACACCAAGTACATTTAGATCACACCCATCTTTTCTTTAGCCTTCCAGAACTCCTAGCAAAAACAGCATTATCAATACTCTGACAAGAAAAACCTAATATGAAGTATGTTTATTGAAGCAGAATAGGGAATATCTAAAAGAGAAGCCCATTTTGTTGTATACTGTGAGTGGGTGAGCGGCCTGAGTTTGTCCCACTGCTGATCCCTTTTGTGCAATGATCTCCTTTTATAAAGTAGGTCTGAAACTGCTTTATATGTTTCTGGCTAAATATTTAGTAGTCATTAGTGTGAGAAGGGAAAAATAAACAATGCCAAAACTGACACACAGTGAAACACCAGCCAGCGAAGAGTTTCTCCTAGTGGCACAAACCAGAATGAACAATAAAGCTCAGGCTGTCTGCATGTTACAAAGGCAAAGGGACCTAATACAGATCCCATGTGTGTTTTAATGTGAAGGATAAAAACCACTGCATTTCCCTCCTGTATTGAAATATTAGATTATAAAAAATAATGACTAGAGCAACACGATGTAGCTAGAGGGAAGTTCTAGGAGAGGTTTCTGTTGAAATGAGACAGATGTCATGCAATGCACAGTCCTTGTCTGAACCTTTTAAAACATGATTTTCAGCTTGTTCACGCACTAAGACTACTGGACAAATGAATTGGACTAATTAAAAACTACCATCCTTTGGTGTTTGGCTGTTCTACAAATGTAGCAATATTTTTAAGCCAAAAAAATCTCATGACGTATGCTTAGTGAATTCCAGTTCTTTGTGGGTTTTATTTCAATTATATGAAAGCAAGGAGCACCTCACATATGAGGAAAGGCTGAGAGAGCTGGGACTGTCCAGCCTGCAGAAGAGAAGGCTCAGGGGGATTTTATTAATGTGTATAAATACCTGAAGGGAAGGTGCGAAGAGGACAGAGCCAGGCTCCTTTTGGTGGTGCCCAGTGACAGAACCAGAGGCGATGGGCACAAACTGAAACACAGGAGGTGATGTCTGAACATCAGGAAATGCTTTTTTTATTGTGAGGGTGAGTGAGCACTGGAATAGGTTGCCCAGGGACATTGTGGAATCTCCATCCTTGGAGATATTAAAAAAAACCATCTGGACGCAGTCCTGGGCAACTGGCTCTAGGTGACGTGCTTGAGCAGGGGGGTTGGAGAAGATGACCTCCAGGGGTCCATTCCAACCTCAACCATTCTGTGATTCTGTGATTCTGTGAAGGTGGTTGTAATGTATCAGGTAAAAAAATCTCGACATCTACCATATGGGCTTACAGAGGGGTATTGCCATTAGTATGCTCTGCACAAATGCATCATATTTTCCTATGAATGGGGGACTGTGACATATAAATTATATGGGTCTCACATGCAAAGTAGGAAACTCAACAAGTCCGTACAAAAGGTTTGAGTTCAAGTTTTTTGTTCTGTTTTTCTGAAGGAGGTTAATTGATTATGAGACTTARCTCTATTTTTCCCTTTCAGTTCCACTCTTCATTTTGTTTTCCGAAGTCCTGACTTGTCCACTAACTGTTGAATAGAACCAAAGTAAAGGAAATAGGGCAAGCAAATATATATGAAAAATATGGTAGGATGTGTCATCARTATGGTGGAGGATAGACTGAGACACTATTAGATCTCCTCTGTTTCTGGGAATTTCCCTCATTTGCTGTTAAATGCACTGAGCTGATGTTTCCTAGCTGTGCTGCAGTTTCACTTCTGTCACTTAAATAACTAATAGAATGGGTGTAAAAGGTGCATAGAGTTCTTGTGATTTGCTTAAGCAGGCTTCTGGAAACCTGAACAGAGACATGATCAAACAAGCACTGTTACGAGTAATAGGAGGGCTGTCACTACAGCAACCTCCACACAAGCCAAAAGCCATGAAGAGGAGAGGAGAGCAGTGCTCAGCATGACTGGGTGTATGTTCAGCATATTGGATGCTTAATCATTACCAATTTTCTCTCAGCCAATTGGCTATTAAGGATGACCAAAGGAAAATGAGATGATTTCTGGACTTTGATATTGCTCGGTCTGGTGTAGGAGATCAGACCACACTACTAAAAAAAAAACCAAAAAAACAAAAAAACAAAACAAAACAAAAAAAAMCCAAAAAAAMCCAAAAAAAACCAACAGGGAGGGATAGAAAAGTGGCTCAATTTTGCTTGTCAGGATTTCTGTTAATCACAATATAATTGTCAATATACATCTCTAAATTGTTTGAAATGAAAATTTGAGTAATGCATGTGCACCCATGTAAGACTGACTACATAGCACATTCGGGATATAGAGTTAAGGATCATTCTAAAATAAACAGAGTATTATGGAATTATAGAAAAAAAAACTTGAGGAGTGAGGTTTTCCTCTTTTTTGTCTCATCTCTCCCTATGAAACAGACACACATTGGCAAGATTTCAAGATTTCATCTCTTGTGTTTTGTTTTTGCGTGACTTAACTCTGAGCACCTAGAATACTTTAGAAACAGCAATAAATAATGTAATCTTTACCCCAGGTGAAATAAGATTATGTACATATCCACTGCAAATAACARGGAAACTTATCAGACATGACAGTGATTTGGCTCCATGGAGCACTAACAAGAACCTAAATTAACATATACCAAGCCACAGTTCCCAGACAAAATTCTCTCAGGGCGTAGGATTTGCAGAAGCTTCCAATGAGGCAGATGGGAGGGAAACTTCATATTTCCCAATAATATCAGATTAAACTGGCACTTGGAATAGGTGCTACTATCTGCCTTTGCAGAATCTATGCTGTACACAAAATATAAAGCCATAGAAAAATTCTGGGTTTTTTTTGTGTATGAAAGGCATATGAGTTAGAATGAAATGGTGAATTTTGTCTGCAATTTTAACACAACTGGAGTCTTAATACCTGGATTCCCACATGCACCAGATGCTCTGCCACATTACCACAGACAACCACGAGAACTCAAGAAAATAATTTCCCAGAAGACAATTCAATGGTAACCTTTAACTATTAAAACTGTTTCCATTGGCTTTTTCAGACCAATAGAATAATTTCCATGAATGTAATTTAGGAACAATTAAATCAGTGAATACCACTGTAGCAAATAATTTCAGTCACAAGAAAGGATGAAAGAAATATTTCATTTGACCCTTTCTGAAGATGAGGTCTTGTCTTTTTTTTTTTTCCTAAAGTTCTTTTAAGCTTGCTTCTTTGAAAAGCAGTTTGCTTATCTTTTTCCACCCATTGTCCCCAACTTCGCAGTAGACAAGAAAGAATTCCGGACAAAACCAGCCTCAGAGTGTGTTTTTTATTGAACCAAATGATTTCCCCTGCCCTCAAAAAAAAAAAAAGTCATTTGAAAGGCCAATTTATGTGTATGTTAAAGTTTTTTTTTTTTGGGTCATGTAACTAAAAAGAAAGGGTACATCGCTGCCTGGGTCTGTCAAGGTGCATCTATGGTAGCAATTAAACAGGTTGAAGCACTGTGCTTTAGCTACACATACTGTTTCATTTTTCACATCCTTGATAAGCATTTGGTTTGTGTCAGCTGGCACTCTTTCAGAAACGCCTTGACATGATTCAAACATGGCACAAGTCAGGACTGCTCCTGATAGATAGCATGAGTGAAGTAAAGCCATTTTGTATGGGGGGAGAGCTACATCTGTTTGCACAATGCCTACTGCAGCATGGTCCAGAACCTGACAGCATCCCTCCAGATAACACTCGTGGGTGAGGTAGGCCAGCATCACAGGACCTTGAGGTCCTGATCTTCTCACAGCTCTGACTCCTCAGTTCAGCTCCTGTCTGCAGCACCACCTCAGCATTGCAATGGATGGAGGCAAGGCTGAGAAAGAATAGCAACAAGGGCTGATGTAGCAGCAGCAAAAGTGGAAGAGAGACAAAAGTGGTAGCGGTAGCTAAGGTGGTGTTGCTATCTTCATGTGTTGGTACATCCAATTTGCTGCAAAACTGTCTCTACCTTGCATCACTACTGGCAAGAGGTCTGGGGCAGGAGATAGCAGAGAAAGTGAGCAAAGATGCATGAAAAATACTGGTGAAGCCAGCCTAATAAAAGTTGGGAATAAAGATGATATGTAAGTGGTAAGAATGTATTACATGTCTTAATAGGGAAATCCAGGACTAGTGGAGAACTGTGGTACCTAATATAGAATCCCAGGAGTTCTCAAAGACAAAGCAGTCCAGTGTCTTCTCCAGCTCAATTCTATGGAGGGGGGAAAGAAAAGGAGTGAAAACAAGCAAGAAGTGCAATGAATGTGCTGAATCAGGCAGTGTGTCTGGTTTTCTCTATGTCTGTCTATGGTGTTTTTCCCTTTAGCAATATTCACAGGCTTTTTTGATAGCCAAAGCGTAGAGCACTCAGCAAGAAGGCATCTTCAGCGATCACCTAATAGGGCCTGATGTCCACATGCATCTCTCCCAATGACAGAGATACCATGACCTCATCACCCTTTCCCACATGAATGAGCTGTCCTTGTGTAGAAGGATTTCTCAGTGTCTAATCTAAATGTTTCTCACTGTAATTTAAACCTATTACTTCTCAATAGATGAATAGAGATGGAGAATAGTCCATTGCCTGCTTCTTTGCAGCAGACATCTACTGTCCAAATGGTGGTTTTTAATAGTCTATGTCAGTGATGTGCTGTGTTTTGATAGCATCTTATTTCTGCATTAGGGAAAATCCAGATACTATATCCCTTCAGTAGTTCCATAATGGACCTACTGCAGATACTCAGTAAATTTGGTGCTCCCAGGAATACAGTCACCTTCCTGCTCTGGTTCAGTCACAGCAGTCAGCACATTGGCTACTCTAGTTGGTGTTGGAGGAAAGGCAAGAGAGGTCTAGCAGCTCTGCTACTCTCACCAGGGGAACTTGTATGGCTGCCACTAATTGCTGTGTTATTCCCTCAACACAATAAATTACTGTTCTCACAGGCAGCAAATAGTCCCTTGACCACTTATTGAACATCCCCAGTCTTTGTGACACTCCTGTGATACATGCAACCATTGCTGTTAATGCCTGAGGCACATTTTTATGGTCTTGCAAACTTCAGGAATTCAATTGTCTAAGTACATGGACTCAGGTATGAGTCTGGCTGGTACGATGTACTACTTGGGGGTACTGGTGCACACATCTGGAGAGGTAGCTGGGAGTCAGGTGGAACAACTGGCAGTTTATAAGATAACCAATATTTAGGCAACTGAGTCTTGCCCCAGGAATGAACCATATGAGGCTCATTTCAGCTGCAGGCACATACATCTAATGCCATTAGACACGTTCTAAGGTTAACCCATCTAACTTCCAGACAACTCTAGAAAGGTGCAGGGTTGCCAATAAATCATGTGTGATAACCCCAGCCCTATCATGAGCATATCTTAGGATATGTCAAATGACACTAAATACCTATGACTATGCAATCAAATTGAGCCCAAGAGGTGGAATTCAGCTCCAGATTTTTCAGAGTCCTTAATGTAGCTGCCTTCATACACTCTAGGTATCTACTCTCCTATCAGAGTCAGTTCAACTCTAAGGAGAGATTCAGCTGTCTAAACATAGACAGATAGTGCCACATTAATTACTTTAGGGTTTTCCTCCTGACCTCCAGCTTCCACTCAAGAAGGGCATTGATCTCACACACATTCTGTGTCCTATCTGCAGGCCCCATGCACATATCTTGGATACCCTATGCTGCCTGATACGGCATTAAACATTCATTTTCAAGAAACTGAAATCCACCTATAGTCAGTAAAGCCAACTGAGCCCAGAGAGCTGTGGAGCTGACCATGTGTTAACTCTAGCATGCCATCCCTCTCTCTTCAGCTCTCTTGACTAGATCTTCATAGACTTCAGCAGTGGCTTAAGATACCTCACTCACATATAGAATTCTAGCTGTAACCCTCCAGTTAAGTGTATCAATTTGTGGCTGGATCCCACCCCAAGCAGTCAGTCTTCAAACCAGGATCTTGGTTTATTTTCCAGAAAGAACAGAAATTCTTCCTATTTGTTTGGCTGAAGAAAGAAAGAGAGATAAAGTGTTTCTCTGCTAGGTGTTTCCTTTGTACAAATCTAACCATGATCACAATACTTATTATCATTACAGTTGGAGGATTGACATGCACATAGACATGTACATACACTCAGCCACATGATCAGAAGCAAACTACAAAACCATCTGTTGGTACTGGAACAGGAAGATGTGTACATAGGAAGAAGACAAAAAATGAAAATGGACAATAGATCCAACCATAGGTACTCCAATTCATAAAAAGGAGGATATTCTCACCTTCTTAATAGTAAAGTATTAGCAACCCTTTATGATGGTAAACTCGGATTCAGACTGTGGTCAGCAAAAGAACCACAGAATATTTTTATTTCAGTAATTGATATAGAATATGGAAATGCCATATTAAGCAGCCAATTGGAGTAATGGTTTTAAGGAATTTAAATACTATAGTTGTACAGAGAGGGAGGAGAAGAAAAAAGTGTGTGTGTGTGTGTGTACCCATGTTTCTTTGGTTTGAAGTTGCAGCACAAATCAGATCTTCCAAATAACTTTGCTACGGCAAGAAAATGGTATTTAGAAAAGCCATTACTAGAAGAAATTTATTATTTTGTTTCAGTAAACCTCTCCACTGTATGGATTGCTGAAGTACATGAGTCTTACAACAGGTTATCCAGAGCTTTCTATAACAACAGCAGGAGCTATGCAAGCAAGCATGAACACAAAGGTCTGTGCCAATGCATATTAACTTGTCCCATGTAACTTTTACTCTTCCAGTCCTTGGCTCATGTCCATCCAATTTAAATGTCAAATACAGAAGGGAAAATTGTAAACCTTCTGTACCTACACACTGCATTTTTTTTTTTTTTCCTTTCACTGAATTTTTGCCCAAGGATAGATCAGTTATATGTTTCATACAGTCTGTCTGATATGAACGTTTTAAAGGTTTTAGTTTAATCCTGTGCACCTGGCATTGCTGTGGATTCAAACAGTTTTATATTTCTTCCCTACCAGCTCTCCTATGACTTTACAAGAACAAAGCTAATAAATTCCACAGCACCAAACACAGAAGCAATTGGAAGCTGTTTTCTAATCCAGACCTACACAGCCTTGTGTCTTTCCCCATACCCCACATCCCTAATGACCGAATTCTCTCTCTGCATGGATATAAAACAGTCTATCATTTGTATTTGAATCCCTTTCTTTAATATTATTAGACTACATAGGCACATATTTTAAAGAGGTCAAATGGCTTGTTAACACAGTGTATATGGTATTGTGTAGTTCACAGCAGGCAGATTTGGAAGAACAGATTTTGAAAGACTTTAACATGAGCACTTACAAAGTTAAAGGGAAAAATAAAATGTTACTTTCTATTCTTAATAAAGTCAATCTACCTTATGAAATAACCTCATTTGAGGGAGAACTAGCCAGTGCTTTGCCATGTCTCAGCGTCATTACTGGATTACAGCTTTATTACTCACCTACCCCTTTTCCCAGAAGTAGCAGCAACATGACRTGCATCCTTTTCTGCATGTAGCTTTCCTTTCTTGCTTGTTTCACAACACTTAATTGATCCTGAAAAAGGGAAATACATGTTCAGTCCTCAAAGTAGGACCCTACATATCTTCATAAAGGCTAAATTTATTGAAGAACCCTAGTCCCAGGATGACTTAACAGGGAAAAACTGGATCCTCCAAAAGTCAACTTAAAGTTCTCTTCTTGCTCTTTAGAGAAGCCTTTCCCTCACCCAGGGAACCTGGGAAGTGTACAATCTTTGAACCAAAGCTAGTTTTTGTTACCCCATATAACTGAGGGTAGCATTGGGCTCATTGCCCTGCTACTATTTCTGTGCAGTGAGGCTGGGATACAGGTTCCTTCAGACATTTCCTTTGCTCATGTTGTCTCTGCACAGTGGTAACACAGCATGATCTTTATCTCCACATATATAGTTTCCCTCTGTTCAAGTAATGGGAACTAATGACAGAGGATATGATCCACTGTACAGCATGGTTTGCTAGTTATCCCTCTGTAGAAGTCAATAGAGATAATTGAGAGGATTAAACCAACAATCTGGTTCTAGGTCTGCATAACAAAATAAAAGTAATTCTCCTTTTGATCCTAGGAAACAAAAGCAAACCCTTGTTGTTGATGCTGTTAAGTGTGTTTTGAGGCCTAAACATTCCTAGGCTTTTTATACACCCAAAGGGTTTTGCTGTAATTGTAGCTTCCTTTCCTATGACAATGCATCTAAAAGCCTGCAAAAGGAAAAAGAGAAAAAAAAAAAAAACAACCCAGATCTCCCAGAAATTCCATCTTACCCCAGAGAGAGAGAGAAAAAGAGGATTGGAAAAGACATCCTCTTGCAGACTGTTAGGGTGGGATTTGTTTCACCTGGCTCTAAGCATTTACATTAATAGGTGTCAATAGCTGAGCTAATCATTCTGGGCTCCAATACAGTCAATGGGGAGAAATAAGCACTTTTGTAAAGTAATTTATCTAACGTGTTTCAGACTGAATTGAACTTTAGAAATGCCTAATTCTCTCCACTGACTAGAAAGGGAGCTCAGCTTTACTAGATCACATGTGAATGTCTGTTATCACTCCATTAGATGAATCTCGTTTTCTCTCTCTCCTCTTATTTTTAATTCACCTCCTTTTTTGCTTTTCTTTTTTTGTAAGTAATTTTTTACTCTTTCTTTTTAGGACAGCTTGTCCTCTCTACACATGATCATATAAAGAAAACAGTTGCCTAGCCACTCCCGCTTGAGAAAACTCAGGGGAACTCAACAGCACAGTCAATTGACAGCAATCAACTAAGTGCTGGGTAAGGAGCTCACAGGAAAGTGCATCAGATTTGGCATAGTTGGAGACTTGTTATGTCACACAAGGGAGGAGAGTCATGCTGAGGAAGAGATTACAGTTAACTGGAGAGCATGAATATGCAGACCGAGGACTGACAGATTTCTTCTAACATCCTTCATTTGGGCTGCTCAGTGAGTTCACCAGTATAGTGTGCTTTTCTCAAAAAACATGCAAAAAAAAAAGCATCATGTGCAGGATTTAGCTCTCAAAACCCAACAATACTCCTACAATTTTTGCTGCATTCCCACTAGTGGCTGATTTCTGTTAGTTTGGAAATATTTCTAATATTTTGTCAGTGTTTACTATTATTAATGAACTTTCCTTCCGTAGCACAGGGGAAGAGGGCAGGATTGCAGACATCAAACAAAAGTGAAATTATTTCATTCCTGATTTTGCTACTTCTATTTTTACATGATAATCTACCACTTGAACTGGAAATCTAATTGCAATTCATATTGAAACAGAGAAGCAACTTTTATGTTAGCTAGTCCAGATGATCTAGACATTTAAGTTTAACGATATGGAATACACTAACTCATTTGGAATCCATTTACAGACACCTTTGCTGTTGCTATTGCATTGCTACCAAAACCCAAAGTGGATAGTAGTGCAGCCATATCTCCAGATATGATTACCAAAGAAGAAGCTATTCCTTTGAAATTGCATTAAAATAATAAAATTAAGGAACATATCAAACTAAATAATAGATATTTAAGGTTGCCCAGAGAGGTTGTAGAGTCTTCATTCTTGGACATATTCAAAACTGGACTGGACACAACCTTGAGCAACCTGCTCTAGTTTACCCTGCTTTGAGCAGAGGGATTAGACATGACGATCTCCAGAGGTCCCTTCTAATTTGACAATTCTGTGGTTCTGTGAGTCTAAGCATGAAGTCACATTTAATTTTGACTTCACTGAGATTACTGAGGTGCTTAAGGTAAGTGCACCTCATACCTGTGTGGGGGATTTACTTTTCAGAATAGCATCCCAAAGATATGAACACACATCCTGTGTGATACATAGAAATGAACATTTAATGTCTCTGTTTTGCAGTCCAGGAAGCCTACAGGCATATCTGATTGATACGTACAATATTCAAACTTCTGAACAGAAACACACAAAGATGTTTAGAAATCTTTCTTTTCTCATTCAGGGTGGGATTCATTTTGACAGTACTTTCATGACTTAAAATAGATGTCTGGACTAAATTAATCACTAAAGATTCCTTTTTCATCAGTCCAAAGATACAGGCACTTCTAGAAGATGATTTGACCTATCTGAAGACAGGTTTTGAGAATACAAAAGATGAATGTCCCAGTGGAGGTCTCCATTTGTTTTTCTGAGCTATTGAATGAGCCTACCCTGCTGATTGAGACTGCATGCATAAATTTTGGTGTTGAAGCTTGACAAGCTCCATCTGAGCCTCAATGTAGATTAAAAATAGAGTACCCCTGATTCTAACAGTGTTTAGAATTGATTAAAAACTTGCCTTCTTTTTTTTTTTTAAAGTCTTTTGTCTTCAAAAACTGTCCTAGGGAAAATTTCATATGAATGTTGGCTTGGAAAAAATATATACTATTATGAACACTCTTCTGAATTCCATTTAGTCATTTCTTACTCATCTAAAAATCTTCAGGCCAAAAGTTACTGGGTAATTCTGTGAGCAAAGCATGAATTAAATACTATGGACAATAAACTGCCCATAAAACATCTGTACTTCTATCTTACTGAATTTGTTTTCAAAATATTCACAATGCTCTCCTTTAAAAAAAAAAAAAACCAAAAACACAAAACCCAAACAAAAACAAAAACCCTCCAAAAACCAGTAAAGTTGATAATATGACATGTGAGAATTCCATATTATTTCAGTATCCACTAGCTATCATGCAAAAGGACCAGTTAATTAACTGTTTATTATTCTAACTTCAATAGCTTATATTCACATAGACTGAAAAGGCTTGCAGAGATTCCCCAGAGCATATCATGGCAATGATTTTTTTAGAAAGACAGCATAATCAGRCATTAATTCCATTCTACTGATTATATGTTTTCTGTTGAGTTTTACACTTTAGTCCCACTACAGAAGCAGTTTTACTAGATGGGTTTATACAACTGAAAAGAAATATGTGTGCACGGAGATGTTTAAAGGGATGTTGGACATCTTGTATCAGACAGCAAAACCTTGCTTGCTTGCTTGTGTTTCACATCACTAGGATGCCATGGAATAACAGCAGAGTAAACTGGACTTTCTTTATTATTATTATAGTTCTTGATTATGGAACGAAAAATAAATGTTAAGTATCTGGAAATAGATGATAGATTTATAGCTGAACTCTGTGCTCTGCACACAAAACCATGGAAGTGGAATGCTTAGTTTACCATTATGTCATGATTCATTTTACAAAAGCTGACTGAGCATTTGGTAGAGTTAACCTTGTTAGAGTCCTAGGCAGATGTTATGAAGTCTTTTGGGACACTTATGGTTCAAACATAAGGATGCCACAGAGCTTTCTTGACTAATATTAGCTACTACCTAAGAGTCTTCTCTTTAGATCCACGAATTACCAGCACTTAGAGTAGTTCATTCAACTCAGTCAAGATATTTCTTAGAAACCCTGGGGAATCTGTGAAAGTGCTCTGATTACTTTGAAAGTGTTTCAGTTTCCTGCTCTTAAAAATCACTGCCCTAAAGGACAGAGATGTCTTGGGAGCTGCAATATTATTCAGAATCAGCTTTATCAAAAGAAGTTTTGAAATTAAAAAAGATATGTTTACTTAAAAACTGTGATTTCAGTAGCAGAGCAACAATTCATAAATCTCAAAAACTGAAATTCATTATTAGGATTATACTTAAAGCTTTGCTTTAGCATTCCTTAGCTGTTTTGTGGGGATAGCTAATAGCAGCTGGCACAACCTGGAAAGTTCCTAAAGTGAAATCTGTTCTGTTCCTGTTTTTTACAGGAAGATTATAACTAGTTAAATGTCAAGGTCGTGCTCTGAATGAAATGTTCCCTAGATAGTCCTCAAAAAATATATTCTTTCCCTTCCTTTTTTTTTTTTTTTTTTTTTTNTTTTTTTTTTTTTTTTTTTTTTTTGATTCTCCCTTTTCCCTGTAATTTGACAATGGGACCTCACACGGTAATGCTGAAATTTACCTATCACATTTGTCCCTTCTTTTTACAATTTACTAGACTATTACAAATTTACATTTCTGGATTTAGGCACAGGATGCCTTTCTGTGCTTCTGACTTCTTTAAAACACATATAATATTACTTTATAAATGTTACTGAAATTTTAATAGTAAAAGACTCCTATAAAAGTGATAAAATTCAGCTTACTAAGATTTTTTTCTTAGAACAAGAGAATCACATAAGAACACAAAGATTGATTTGAAGATTGAATTTTCCCAACTCACTGGCTAGATTTAGAGGAATCCATCACACCTGAACTATAGTACACCTAAGAGATGTCTCCAAAGATATTTTTCATAGCTTTTATTCAGCACTGTCCTTGGTGCAGCAGGACCTAGGTGATGATTTTTCCCAATGTTTCCTGTACCATGTGAATATCCAGTCCCAACTGTGTATTTAAGTGCCAGATCCATAAAGGAAATGGGTGTGAAAGATCAGTGGTTGGGTGGCAGTGAGATTCTTGAAACTCCTGGTTTTGACTTCAAGGCATTGCCCCCAACCCAATCTGGTTTGATGCTGTTGTAGCTAGGCTAAAATCAGTTTTCTTTCATTCTTCTCTTTTTTTTCTATATTAGTCTCTGCACAGTGACATATTCTTAGCAGGAGGAGTAGATAGCGATTGCTTGCAGTCTTAGTTATAGGTGATTAGGTCACTTTTTGGAGAAATGAGTTGTAATTTTCCAGACTGAGGAGGGAGCAGGATTCAAAATGCCTGCTTGCCAGAGAGCATAAACACAATTCTGAATTGACACAATTGCTGAAATATTTGAGCTGGGGAAGATGTCTGATTAGGCAGAAGAAGTGCTCTGGAGGCTGGATTCCTTCCACCCCACTTCAGGTACCAGTCAATAAGCAACAGAAAATTATGCATTTCAGAAGGTGTTTCAACTCCATGTACGTGCCAGGTTTTTTTCGATCTACTTAACAACCAATTCTCCCTGTGCAGGTCTCTATCTGTCCTCATTAACTCTTATGAAGAGTCTACAATGACCACACTCCCTTCTTAAATGTCTCAGTTAAATGTTTAAATTGAGGCAAACTCTATCTGGTCCTCAGAGCCTCTAGAGCTTTTTGTTAAAGATGTGCCCTGACAGATGTGGCTGCTGCACAGGACATTTTAAATTAGGCATCACTGTAAATTCTCTCATGAACTCTAGGCCATAGTCATTAAACTTCACGCATTTGCTTTCTGTTGTTGATTGCAGAAACTTTTCTGTTAAAAAGTCATGTTAAATCCCAGTGTGACATCCCAAGGTTACACTATTCCAACTAACTGCAATTCACATCAAGTAATATTAGGAGCAGAATTTCACCATTGTCTGTACAATAATTTGTATCATCTCAGTTGTTACTGTACATTTCCCAAATTTATATTATGAACATTTGTGTTCTGTAATTAATGTGGAAAGATGATGAGCTCCATAAAGTCCAATTTCTGTAAAATGTTCAATTGCCTTTACCCATAGGTTACTATGTTTCATTTTTTAAGACTAGTTTCATTTCATTGAAATGACTTGTCGGGCTTGGATGGATGCGAGTTTCAAATGGCAAACACATATATATGCACAGACCCTAATGAACCTGCGGTATAACTATGCAGAAGTATGTGTATGTTGGTTACTGTCAATGAATAACAAAAGTACAGAACCTTAATTAAGAAGTGGGAATGTGATACTGTTGGATGGTGTTATTGCTTTTTCTGGGAAGAATTATTGCATCTTTAATCACAGACGAGGTTCTTGGAAAATCGTTTGCCTCAAGCAAATAAGAAATTGGAAGAAGAAATGAGCATACAGAAGACTCCCAGCAATCTTATTTTTCCAATGTGACCAAACAGAAATGTTTGCATGCAATTAATGTAGTTGAAATAGACATATTGTGACACCAAATATCATTTTAAGGCACTAGGAGACTCATTCAAGTGAAGCAACTGCATCCACTGTTGCTATACTAAATTTTAAAGAAAACCCACAAAATCCCAAGAGTCTCTCTGTCAGAACTCACTATCTCACAAACTCTACTGCAGGAGTTCAACACTTAGCCGTCATTACTGCAAGCAGCCCTTTTCCTTAATCGTTAGTATTATTTTATTGTAACATACATCAGTGGCAGACCAATTACATTGACAAGTCCCTTTCTGTATTGTTTGTTTCTACACATGGCTGAAGCCGAGCAGAGAAATCAGGAGCATGACCACAGTGCATAAAAGCAATACTGATGGTTTAAACATATATTTACTACTGAACTGGACAAAAAGAAAAGTTTAGAAAAGGACAGAGTGCTAAGTGAGTAATCACTGGGTAGATCTCATTTCATTTGCCTAAATGTTGATTAGAGCACACAAATGTTGAAATTGGAAGACTTTTTTATGGATCCAGACTGGCCTTTGTTTCCTATTCATGTGATAATTGTATTAGGTTTTGAATAATAGTATTTATACATGAATATTTACGGCAATGAATTCCACCATTTGGTTCCACAAGGATGTGTCTAAATCACGTATTAAAATGGAGGTAGGAATTTGCAATGGCATAGGAGTCCAACACAGTCACAAATGATTAGTAAGCGGATCGCTTATGATAAGCAGTTCCGTAACAGATCCTGCCCTTCTGCTCTAACTTTATAAGATCTGACACCCCTGGAAATACGGGGATTCCACATGCCTTGACTTTTGAGCTTTGATAGCACAATAGATGTTGGAGCTTATCTTAAGTGCCATATTAAGTTGTCTGAGCATGACTCGCGGAGCCAAATCTCAGTTTCTCTGTACCATCACTGTAGGTATATGAAAAGATCCAGAAAAGCCTGCAACACAGCTTGTAGAGCTGATTCTCAGCCACTGAGCTGTGCAGGACCAATGTTTACCTATCCCCTTTAAGGAAGATGTGGGCTTTTGCTAGCCATTCTGGGGGCATTCTGAGAAGGACATTTTGAAAGATAAGAGCATGGTGATCAAGAAGATGTCGAGGCTTCAAGTGCATCAACAGGGTCAGCAACCCCTTTCCTCCCTCCTAGGGGTTTAGCTGCCTGCGTTCAAGGTCAGCTCTGATATGGTGAAACCATGTAACCTTGGATCAAACTTTTGTAAACACAGCAAAGTGTGGGAGAAAACAGTGAGAAGCCTCACCTGTTGCTTCCTTACCCCAGGAGCTGCACTTCAACCATGTTCTTGGTCTCAGTCCTTGCCTGGTCTTCGCTATAGATATTCCCATGCCTCCCTTGCTGATCCTGACCTTGCTTTGCTGACATGACTTCCTAGCTTGACCTCTGGTCTGTCTCCTCACAGCAGACTTCCCTGATGATCACTGGACTATTTGGCTGACCCTGGTTGCTGTCCTCGGACCCACTCTGCTCTTCTTGTTATGGCACTGTGGGACCATACCCCTTGTTGGTGAGATCATGGCCCCAGTCCGTCACTCCAGCTCCTGGCTCTCCTCTTGTGGAGCAAGCTACTCCTGCTGCTTCCTAACAGAAGGCTGCAGTGGTGGGGACATCAAAAATAGAGGCCACCTTATTTCTGGACGGTATATAATCTGTTAATATTAACACTTGTATACCTTAGGTGATGTACTCTCACATATCTTTACATGCATTTTAAACTCAGAAGGAGAAGGATGTTGAGGGAAATATTCCAACTTTTCTTTAAAAGTGCTAGTGCCTGCTGGGTGTAGACAGCAAGGGAGCTGAAAACACAGCACTTCCTCATGCTCCAAAAACACACAACGTCCCTGCAGATGCCTGGAATAAGAAGTGCAGGAAAGATTTCAGAGAGACTCTTCAACTGAAAAATAATGATTTGCAGGGGATTCTGACAGAGAAAGATAAGGCTTGGGACCTGGTTGGTGGGATTCGAGGAGAAGATTCAGTTGTGCCAAGCAAAACACACATAACTTCACATTCATTCTGAAAGCCATAAGAACAATAGGGTGTCATTGTACTTGTGGTGCGGTTTGATTGATTTGTTGGAAAGAAAGTAGTGTTTTTTTATTTATTCTGAACTGGAGAGAGGAATGTCACATTGTCTTTATTAACCATATGTTTCAACCCTTTCCTACATTTAAATGCATATATATTGACATATTTTATTTTCTGCTGTATACCCCTCTCCTAACCCTGGTTCCATGCTTCAGTTACTTCAGTAAATGCAGGATTAACAGTAACAGTGGTTTTATTTTTATTTTGCATACACTTCATACAACCATTAAAGTATGGCCATCTATCTGAATGCTTTTCTTATGCATCCATGATGCAAACACAGCAATTCCATCCCAGAAGAGACTGGGTAAAGATGCACAGATGAGTAAGATTGAGTTTTATTCAATATCTGGACTGTTTTCAGTGAGACATTGTGATTTGTACCCGTTACTGCTCATATTGGTGTTTCTAAATGCTGTGAGATCAGAGCACAGATGGATCATACTTCTAATCCAACTCTTTCTAAAATGCATGGAGGAATCTCAATTACTTCCACATCAATTTAATTCACATCTGTATGGGGGTAGGAAACTTGTTCCTCAGGAGTGAAGAAAGGGCTATCTTTTGGAGGAACCCACTGTGGGATGTGAAGGCTGCTGCAAACATTCAATCAATTTGAGGAATCTGTTCAACACTCTCCTGACATTTAGACTGAATGGATTTCCTCCCCATATATCTGGTACAAATGCTTCTAAGGTTGGTGAAACTTCTTTGGACACAAAGAGAGAGATAGGCATACTTTCAAAATTCCTAATCACGAGCAGGAAATAACAGTTATAGCATGATCTGCCAATTAGTGATAAATTATGATGTTGATGGAATCACAAGATCTATAATGAAAACTATGTAGTCGTGGCAAAATGATTTTATAACTAGAACTAGGAAATTTGTTTTTCTCTAAATATAGACTRTTAAACCCCCAAACCCCTTAACCCTATTTTGACCCATCAGCAAATTTTAGATTTGCAATTTAGACTGAACACAGCAAATGTGCCAATCTCCCAGAAACTTAGGTATTTAGCAACTTCTTGTTTGTGCCCAGGCTTTTTGTAGAAAGGAAATCCAGGCAAATGGTCCAGGCAGGAACTTCAGTATGCAAAAGAGAAACCTAGTGTTGATCGCTGGGGAATGACAACTCAGGAATGTGCCAGTGAAATCTCTGGTCACTTCTTCTTGTAACACTAAACTGTTGTAGGAACTCTGGGATGCCAGGGTACCTGAGTTCTGGCATTTCTTGAAACTTGGAGAGAGGCTGGATTCTGTGTCACAGCTCCAGAAGAGAAATTTCAGGTATAGCCAGGTCCCAAAGAACTTGGACTGATAAAAAAAAATTCACATTTGCAGCTTTGCTGTCTGAGCCTGAAACGTGGGCTCACGGATCCCGGATTCCCAGCCCCAACACAATGTACCCGCTGTACTTTCTCAAGAACTGCGGTCAAGTGTATTACATCAGCTTAATTGTGGAGCCAAGTCAAGACTCTGTTTTGATAACAGGAGTTTGTTCCCTCATATAAATGCAGTGCTTTGGGGAATTAAAATGGATGTGCTCTAAATGTGATTATTGACAGAAATAGGGCTTGTGAAATCAAAGGCATGAATCAGAATAGGAAGYTGTGTTCCTCACGCTATGCTCTATATATGCTTGGGTTTTTATGGTCAGACACTTATTTAAGAAAATGACATGCTCCGTTTAGTGAAAGCAATGGAGTTGCTTTAGTGTGAAACAGAGGTAATGAATGCAGTGTGAGGATGGAGACCCCACATACTAAATATGGCTCTGGACAAGAGCAGATTCAGTCGTCAATGGGGTTGTGTGTATTTACAGCAGGACTGAGTTTACTACAGTGCTTTGTCTTTTCATTGTCATTCATTAGATTACTTAATCTCCTACTTGCCTCCGGAGAAGGAACTATATGAATGTACACTATGTTTTCATTTATTTTTATATGGCACTGCTCATATTTAGACTCCTTCAGTGTGTTACGATGATTTGATCATTATAATGATCCGTAATACAAAAGTAACACTCTGTATACTTGTAGTTAATATCCACCAGAAAAATCCTATACATTTTTATGTGGGAAATATAGAACTGTTCAGTGCTTATGTGAGAAATGAGTCAAGATAAATTTTATGTCTGAAGCCGCTGCCATCTCAAAAACTTTTAACACACATTTTTGTTCATTCATAGATTGGCACCTTTGTTGACCTTTGATATTCTCTGAAGCTGGACTCACTTAGGAAATGTGTTGTCATCTTATCATTACATCCTCATTTAAAAGTTTATTTTGTGTATATTAGTAGGTTTTCAAGTGACGTTCATAGGAAGTGATTAGGTTGTGCAACTCCTAGATGAGCATTCTGTGTTTACAAMTATATCCTATTTTCTCTGCAAGTTTATTTCTCTAACGCATTCCCTTCTGCCACTCACACATGCAGGGAATTATTTTGCAACAGCAACTTGACACTACCTATCTATCACAGATAATCTGTTCTTTGGCTGGTCAGCTATATTGGCCTATGCTTTATGCTCTGCCAGACCTTGAAGTTGGGGAGATCATAATATTTTGATTATATCTAAGCCACTTTGAAAACATTCTCAATAATGAGCAAAATAAACAGAACAGTGKAATGACATGGGACATGAAAGTGCAGAGTGTTTTCCAGCCGGGTAGAGCAGCTTAATAGATCAGCCAGCCAAAGTAGTTTTCTGACAAACTAGAATAAGATATTTAAGCTCTTGCAGGATTGCAGGACTATTCCCTTTCACAGCAATGATGAAAGATACTCAGATGCTTAAGTGTCTTTCTGGACCACAGCCTCAATAAATTACAAGTTTAGGAAACTCGTTTGTCCTATGGCTTCCTTCTGAAACACACCAGGTGTCATGTGTACATACATCCCCTCAGTAACTGTGCAAATGGATTTTCTGGTAGACAGTTTTCTATGAAAAGAACTGATTCTTAGCCAGGTACATGGCTCTGCTGAATTTCCTTTAGCTGAAGATTTGACCCTAAGTTCTCTGTGTCCTTATTTATTTGTTTTGTCTGAGTGTTTAAGTTTACCATGATAGCTCAGGATGGATATTCCAAAGAGAGATTTATGTCAATAATCCAACCAAGTCAGCTGCTTAAATAACCCTCTAAGGCAAGGTTAGAGGTTAAGGTTAGAGCCTTAAACTGCTGAGATCCACATGTACTAGTATCATTCTCATTTCTACATCCTCAGTTTCAACGCTGAGTGGGAGTGCTGTACCCACAGTATGGAAAACTGATGTCCTCTCTTTTGCATGGATTCCTGGTATTGAATCACTGAATACATTCAGAAGATATTCCTAAGTAAGGACATAAATGGCAAGATTCACTTCACCTAACATTAAAGGTGAGATATAGCTYTAAATTCAGATATATGGGCTCATTTCAGCTGTCCACACGTAGGTATCCTGTGTCATTTGAGGTGCCTTGGGTTGTCTGTGATATTTGCCAAGGGATATCAGTTATGGGAGACCCGTGCCCTCCTAGGGCAGCTGGAGGCCAGGCATCTCAAGGCATCCTAAGGCATCTCAAATGGCACTGCTTATCTACATGTGGGCAACCCCTCACCATTACAGCCAGAAGCTGGGAGACTGGTTCCTTGAATAAAGATCTCCTCTCCCTGAAAAGGAGTCTAGACACCATGGGCATGATTTATTTGCCTCAAACTTGATATCTACTGCCATTTGAGATGCTCCATGGCATCCCAAACATGCATGTGTGGCTGGCAAAAATGACATAGGATTCACAGAAAACCTGTAACTTTCTGGAGCAGCAGCTGGGCACAAGACAGGATTTTACGGGTCATCGAAAATGGCACTAGGTGCCAATTACTAGATACCTGAATTGAAACCTTAGTTTAGCAGTAGAAGCTTATGTTATAAACATCTAAAGTTAGGGAAAATGAATCCTGTCTTGAAATAACAGATAGCATCTGGACATTTTGCTTTCCTTCCTACCAGGGCAGAGTTATACCTTATAGTACATTCACAACTTCTTCCAGTTTTATTTGATACACTTCCAGTAGTTTTTCCAATGAAGTTGCCAACAAATGCATTTCTGTGTCAATAAGCAGGATATAAATCTAAATTCTGGAGATAAGAGAACAGTTCAGATTTAAGGCTCATTTGTTTTGTGGCCTTTGAGCTGACACTATCAATTACCATTTCAATTAGTGTTAATTGAATTGCTGAGGTTTCTAGATGGTGGGCTGATAGCAGGAACTCATTTCATCTAGACCAAAAAAATGCCAGGATCTTTCAATCACAAACTTTCACTTGTGATTATCATATATAGATACTAAAAGGTAGACTTACTAAATAAAAAAAAAGCAGCTTGTCAAATACACCCTAAAACTCACTGTGACTCTGAAAGATCTTGAACACATGCATGACTTTTTTAAAACCTCAAAGTAATAAAGAGAGTACAATTTATTACAAAAACCTGAACTTAATTGTCATGACAGTTTAGGGGGTTTCTTGGGTGTCAGATGTTATGCTCATAAAGCACGATTTCACTTGAACATTACAAGGAGATGCTCCTCTGATTTCTGAATTTCCAGGAGAAGATTGATGTTGACAGTACGGATGTGCTTGCATGTATGTGCTCTTAAAAATATTTTGCCAATAATCTGACAAATGTATAACCAACATATGATTAATCCAGACATCCCAGAAGTGGTTTTGATGTTTCTATGACTGTCAGAATTTATGTTTGAAAGAACATCAGTAAAATGGAAAGTTTTTGTTGGTACTGAATTTGTACCTCCTTTCTTTCCATCCTACATTTTTTTCCATATGTTTGACAACTATCATGCAAGGTTTTAAGTATGTGATGTCACTTAAAAGCATGGGCTCCCCAGAGCCTTCCTGAAGTCATTGTGTAATGCCAGGGTCCACCTCGATTACAAATCAGGAGCCCAGGGAGCTCTGTCTAGTCCACATACTGCAGCGTTCTTTAGGCCTAATGCTGAGGTATCTATTTTATCTGAGTGCACTTTGTTGATATTGCCTTTTCTGTTTATAGAAACCTAATAAAAATAATCTTAAAAAAAAAACCAAAACAAAAACAAACAAACAAACAAAAGAACAAAAACACCAAAGGTCTGTACGCTTGGCAAAATTTATTCAAGCTGCAGCTTTTCGTGTAGTATTTTCACTGTTCTGTCCCTGTCAGTATCAGGAACTGCCATTGCGGCAGATGAAGAAAATAAAAGGAGTGTACTAAACTTTTTCAAACCTCAGAATGGCTTTGAGGTTTGAGCAAGAATCTCAGCCAATTCTTATTTTATCTGAATCTGGTCTTCTTTATTCCTGACGGTAATAAAATTCCTCTCCCTCCTCCCCCTCCCAAATGCCTAAAAACTGGTGGCTGAAAATAACCCGAGAGGAAGGATTGTCCAGTAATTAATGAATCCACCTAAGATTGAGAGGATTCAGCCTTAATTTCCTTTTCAGACATAGATGTCCTAGTTAACCATTCCTCTCTGTGCCTCAGCTTTCCTTATTAAAAAAAAAAAAAAAAAGAAAAGAGATTTTGCTTTTGTCATGGTAGTGCTGAGAGGCTAAAGCCATTAAAATGATAGAGTGGAAAAAATACTATGCTAAGGGGCAACCATAAGTTCCTTAGGACATGTTCGCAAGTTTCCAAGTGATTAATTTATCACAGCTTAATGCATTGTTGCTTTCCAGCCGAATTGTGATTGCTGACCGTAGCATTCTGGCTAACTGCAAATGTGAATTAAATGTTGTAGCAGAAACCATTATGCAGGAGATTAAAGATATAACACATTACTTTGCAAGTGAGAAAGGGTAGGAGATCACACAGAAAGCTACAACTAATCAGTTGAGTCAAGCGCAAAAGCCGTTTCACTCATGTGAAACCTACTTTTCGGTGAAAACACACTTTAATCGGGTTTATTAAAATTCTGACAGAAATGTATAATCATCAACTGACTGTGGATATACACAATTTCAAATTTTCTTTGGTGTTCAGGGCTGCTTGGCATCCTAGCTTTGGTTCAAGCTCATTCCTAATTGATTATATTGTAATGAAGGGTACAGGAAGGGGGTAGGAAGAAGAAGAAAGCTCAAAATTGCCTTCCAGGCATAAAATGTGTTTTGATTTACAGTTAATGAAACTTTTTTATTACTCAAATTACTCCTTAATATTGTGGCTGGATTACTCTGGAATGGGGTTATCACACACATATGTCCCATTGGTCTACATCTCAGCAGTCAGGGTGGGTTTATTTTGGCGGGCTGGAAACAATGTCAGTGGTTCTCTTTTTATTTGAAGCAGCAATTGGCACACTTGCAGAGTGCTTAATGGTTTGTTTTCAGAGAAAAGAAACTTGTTACAATTTGGGAAAATGCTTTTTTTAGATATGCAGATGTAGATATAGATATATATGTGTATATATACACATATTATGTATATTTATATGTATGTATGTGTGTATATACATCCATATATATATATTTTAGAAGTCATTGAAATTTTAAAATTATCTCCTTCCTTTTTTAAGAATAAAATTGTCTTCTCAAATATTCAACCCCAGTCATACTTTCCCTCTTTTCATCTCCCAGTGAATATCATTAAGAAGTGATCCTTATGAACTACAGTTGCTGATGGTTTCAAAAAGGAGCTTCAGTGTACTAGTTACTTGCCAAGGAAATTTTAACAATGTCTCATTTTAGTTATTGAATGGATTTAACAGCAACTTTTGCCAGAATGAATGATAACTGAATCTCAAGAGCTTTGGTTTAGTCCTGGTAGGCCTGCAAATGTTCAAATATACATCTGGGGGGCCACTGAAACCACAGGAAGGCTTGCTGTTGACTTCAGCTGTCTTTAGGAGTTGGCCTCAGAAATTGCATCAAGACCCCAACATGTTTGGGTTCCTACTTTCCCTCTTGGCCCCACATGACTCCCGCCTTTTGAAAGACACCATCACAAACCCAGGCCTTATTACAATGTTGAACTCTGCTTCTTACTTTTTCTAGTCGATGAATTTCTGAAGCCTTACATCATTTCCACCTGCTTCAGCTGAAAATGTCTTTGTTGGGTGCATCTCAGTTCCTGCTTCCTGAAGTCCTTCATATGCAAAAGTCTTTGCTTAGACAGTCCCTGCACAGACAAATCTTAGCCCAGGCAGAATGCAATTGGATCAGCAGCACAGCATGGCTTGCTCGCACGGGACATTCCAGATGGGAATGCCATTGTTTTTTTGCAGTTTCCTATAAATGCCATTAATGCGAAACATTATTCCAAATTCAATTTAAAAACACTAGGCTGGAGTGAGTTAAAATTAGAATAACYTTGTTAGATGACATTCAAGACGTATGTAACACATCTTCAGGAACAGCCTTGATAATCTCTGAATAGCTTTATTACTTTCTCTTCAATTCCATCATTTTTTCCTTTTTAATTAATTGGTAAAACACAGATGTTTATACTCTCTAGTGTCTAATYGTAATGAATGCTTCCTTTGTAATTTGATCTTGTTATATTATATTTAAATCCTTCAGAATAGACAACAGATATGTCCTAATCTATTATTATAGAGATCTTTCCTTCTAGTATTTATATTTTCTCTTCCCAAAGAAGACCCCACAGAGTTGACTAGCTAACTTTCCAACACACATCCAATTCCTATGAGGGTAAGCAGGAGTATAAAACCACAGATATCTGATAATCTCTAATAGTTTGATTGTTCAAATTTAAATGAAATGAACACTTATTTTGAGAAAACTTTCTTGCAGTCATATGTTTTCCTTTGCTTTGTCCCTGCTTTCTTTGAGTCTCAGCTTCTCTCCTCTCTCCTTGGGAATGATTTACTAAGTCTATACTACTTAAAGAGACGGAGGCTTTATGCTGCTGAATTAAACAAACAATATTTTAAACAAGTATCATATGCAATATAATCTTTTTCAACCATTTGTGATTTATGTTTCTCGGTGTGTTAGATTAAAAAAAAAAAGACATTTTTGTCCTTATTTACTCTTTTAAACTTCATCCTAAACTTCAGGGAGAACAATCATATCTTTGCTTCCATTCATCAAGTTATTCCTGCTATCTTTCACTTACGGACTATATTATTCTCACTTGGAATATAAATTTCAAGCAGAAATTTTTCTTGTAGACTAAGAAATTACACAATAGATTGTAAAATATAGTCCCAAATCTAACTCAAATTGTTATGGCTTTTCCCTCTGCTTAATTACCTGTAAGAGCCCTACTAAAAATGATTTATAAAGGAGTTTAATGCTGTATTTCAAGAACACTTTTCTGGAATTTGTACTCTCTTGCTGTGTTGTAAATTTATAGAATGTGATCTATCTTTAGCCTCCCTTGGAGGTTGCTTGCTTAGTGCTTGATGTGACGTACAGTTTATTCTTTGTTGCTTTCTAAACACAGTAATCATGATCAACAGAAGAAAGATCCTGCCAGCTTTTGAAAAGTCTTGTGGCACTTTCTGGGAAATTGTTTATTACTTTTCACAAAAGTGGTGACTGCCTCTTTTCTTTTGTGTTAACTTTTTTCATTTTTGTAGATGTTAAAATTTTTTGAGGATTTTTTTTTTGGTGAAGCTCAGAAATCTATCCAGGAAAAATATTTTTTTAATTAATGTTCTAGTGAATCACAAAGCTGCTTTCTGGAAAAGGTAAAAGAGAAAGTTTCAATGGAAATGAATAAACAAGTAGGTTCATACTGAAAAACAGCACAGAAGAGCTTGTATCTGTGTAAGACAGATGACCAGGGGATCAACAGTAGACAAGGGAGCGATATGGGAACTTTTTGATAATATCCTCTGAGGCAGACAATGGGCATTTGATGGGGTCCAATCCCATACCTGTGGTTTGAAGATACAGTGTATTCTGGTGCATGAACTGTGTTTTAGGAAGCGAGTTTACTCACATGGAGAACCACTATCTTCAAAAAATGTTAATTTCATGAATATCTCTGTGAATAAGTAGATGTCCTATTTATCCTTTTAGTCTTAACATCTGCCTTTCTTCTAAGTAACCTTTTACTGAATCCTGCCTAGTGAACTGAAGGAGTCAGCAGAAATCCTAGCTCTGAGCTAGGACATAGAGGAGAAAGGTTCTCATACTTCAGTATCTTTGCCATATACCGATGTTTTTGTCATAAACAAATGGAATATTATGGTTTAGGAAATATCTCATTTTAATAAAAAGCACCAATGGTGTTTATCCCAACAGTTTTGTTCCTTTCTAATCACAACTAGTAAAATTACAATACCTAACTACCTCTGAATGGAATTTTTTAATCCAGAAGTACTCCCAGTAATCTGCATGGGAATGAGTAAATTATTATGTAATGTGAATATGGATGTCATGATCTGGCTCTAATTAATTTGTAGATTAATATAGCAAATTAATGCATCCTAGAGAAAAGGAGAAAATGCTGCAAAAACTGTTTCTACTTTCCTTTGTGTGCCTGAGGATTGAAGTATCCATTTATTTGTTTTTTAATAACTGACTCATGGTATGGTGGAGTTTTGGGTCTCAGATAACTCTTCTAATATTTTTTCTAACATCATGGCATTTCTGGCATGTCCATGATAAAATAAATCTTCGTTAGTTAGAGGAACCCTTTGAAAAACATATTTGAATAGATTTTCTCTTGCTGAAGACAGCTGTCACTTTTGCTTCCCTTATCTCCTGGGTATCCAGGGTTGGAAAGGTCTTCTTTTGAATTTATTTTATCATTCTACATTTGTTGCTCATATGGTAGACATTTGCTGACTCTATGGCATATGTGTTATGCAAACCCCAGTGACTAGAGTGTTTTGAACAGCCATGAGCCGTAATTCCAAACATATTAAGAGATTAAAATAATTGCACTGTTTAATTTTACAAGCTTTCCACAACAAACATAGCCACCCACTCCTATACTAAAAGAAAACGAAGTGACGACAAGGTCTACACTGTTTTCCAAGGTTAGCTGTGAAATTACTTGCTTAAACCGCATAGATTAAGATAATGGCCTTGCTGCCCTTGCACACCCAAAGCCTTCCAGTAGGACTGGTTATAACATAACTAAATGAATTACTTCTGATCTCCACCTCCAGCTCTTTTTAATAACATCAGCAGGAACCACAAGTCTGAATTGCTACTGCCTGTTGGAAAAGCCCATAAGTACCATAGTGGTACATGATCAGGGCTCAGGGACTTGTACCTGCTCAAATCTGCAGTGTGTTAGCCCAGGCTCTGGCTTGGGTTTGGTCTGTGCCACATCGCCCTCTCCTAGACAATGCCTGGCCAGTGTTCAGAGGACCTTGTTTCTCAGGGGAATGTGGATGTGAGCTGTGCTGCGCCACCACCTCTCGGGGCCAGAGAAATGGCCATGGTCCATTTCTTTCACCAAGACAGATGTAGCCAATAGAGAATGCATATATCTTCATATATGTAGTCCTTCCTGTGTGTCTATTTTGTAGCTTAATTACATATAAAATGTAAAATTATACCTAGATCGAAAAATAAAAACCTTCTAGTAATGCATGTTTAACTGGCTGACAGTTATACTCTGCATCTGGTGAGAGATCTGAGGATTCTGGGGATTTGGCTTCCAGATGATCGGGGTCAGCGACCTGGTGGGAATTTTGACTCCCATCTGCTTGCAAAGCCAGGTTCTGTGTTCATTTGCACGACAACATGAGGAAAAAACTAAACTATGTCTGATATATGCATCTATACTACCTACGTCTTTTCATCATAGCGGACTCATGTCCATACTTTTTATATATAAATAGATGTATGTATGTAATTTATTACTCTTCATGAATAACAGTAGAATAGTACCTTAGTATAAACTTTGATCCCTTTATTGTTTTCTTTTTATCTTAATTTAATCTAATCTGAAATTCTTGTTCGAGTAAGAGCAATCTTTGTCCTTTAAGTATGAAATATCTAAGAAAAGTACAAAGTACACGAATCTTATTACAAATGGAGGGGAAAAAATCTCACAAGAATAAGTTTTCCAGTGAGATTTCTGATAATTCCTTCTTGCAGTAAGGTGGGCACTGTTCCAAACAACACATTATTTTTTTTTTGTATATATTTGAAGTACTTCAGCTTCTGCTAGAAACCTGAAAATACAGAGGCTTGCAAAGAAGTGCATTCCTGTGACATATGATAAGTCACAAGAGAGAAATATCTACGCTTTCCATGATCAAGTATAAAAAAATTGTGTGCATATTTCCAATAGTTTGGAAAAAAAAAAATGTATTAAAAAAAAAAAAAAAAAAAAAAAAAAAAAAAAGCTGGATTCAATCATTATAAATCTTGGACTTGTTTCTGTAATGTTCCAAAAACCACAAGGATACTATTTCTGGCATAGAAAGTCCTGGAAGCTGGGAGATATCCCTGAAAGCTAGAGGACCATAACTGCAAAGTGTCACTATATCCTTGCCCTGTTCATACTGTGTCCCCCCCCAATACATCCACTGTCTGACGTGTCAGACGCAGGAGACTGGGCTAGATGGATGTTTAATCTGACCCAGTATGTTTGCTCTTATATAAAAATCACAACCCAAATGACTCAAGGTTTGCAGAGGAATAACTCTGTACAAAATCATCTTCTCCAAATTGATGGTAAAACTTCCATGAGCTTCCGTGGAGCAGACATTCAAAATACGAAACACTCCCCCAAATTCTTTGGGAACATCCAACTCTGAATCCAAGCACCAACCAGGTCACCTTTTTGATGCACCTCTGAGCAGAATATACAAATTATTTCACCTTTCATCGCAATTTTGCATTGACACGTTCAGCTGCAATAAACTTAATCTCCTTGAAGTTATAACTGGGTTGATCCCATCCAGTAAAAGTATGCTGTTTAGCTTCAGTCATGCTTGTAAAATGTTGATTAAAGTTTCTGGCCTTAATGTTAGGGAAGGATTCAAAAGGGAAGTGGTTTTCCAAGTATGAATAAATGCTGATTAAAAAGATATGGAGAAATCCAACTAAATTCAGCTTATTTTTCTCTGTTTCTTGCATTATCCATTTTTCTACTTAAAAAGAGCACTCAAATTTCAGTTTTCGTAGGAGTTTATTTCATTTTTTAGAAGATTTCTGGTAAGAAGAGAAGGAAATAGGGTGTAAGAAGGAAGTAGTTACTTGTACTTTTTAGCTACTTTCTTGACAGTGTTTTGGGGAATTTTAAAGAGGATTTTCATACAAACCAAATCACAGGATGTTAATAGAGATTTGTTTAATCTCAAAGGAAAATTCATTTAGAAAATGAATAGTTTTCATAAAGGCAGAAACAGGTTTTGAAGTCAGAAAACAAAAACATTACTGTGTGATTAGGTCAAAGAATAACATGGTACAAATATCACCCACCTGGAAAAAGGCTCAAAGCTTCAGTATGTTAAAAATCAGTGGCCCTCACCCAGCAAAGGATCTAAATGGGAAGATGAGTATATGAGATATCCCATTAAAACTAATGGCATATGCAAAATTAGGTACATTTGTGAATCCTTTCCTGGCCCATGCCTGTGATTTGTTTGCACAGTCATCAAAAAATTGCAGAAGGCAATGGATATAGGGAAACTAGCTGACTAAGAAAAAAACAATAAATGGGAGAAGAAGACTAATTTCAGAAAACTGCTGAATTGTCCACTCAGGTTCAACAAAAGTGCCTGAATTTCTGACTCTATTACGGTGAACACAGAATCTCCAGTTTTAGTCTCCAAAGGGTGTTGACAGTAACCCTGCAAGCATGTTGCAGATGTTGCCTTTATAATCAACTRCAGCGCAGGCCCCAAAAGCTCATTAGAAGAATCAGCTTTGTAGTCATGTCTCCAAATACTCCTCTCCTTTTCCCACAAATCTAGTCACACTTTTCTCATTTCACCGTGTTGTAGTCCCATAAACTGAGTTTTATGTGAAGACTTGTCTGTGTCATTAAGTGACAATCATCCTTTTGAGTTAACTCAATTTCTGATCTTTCCACTGCTAGAAAAAGACCTTATCTTAGACATGGACTCCAAGTGAAGCGGCTGGCTCGAACATGTTCAGAGGAAATAATATTTCAGCAGAATAGAAGTCATGTGTGGAAGCTTTAGGAACTGCCTCTAAAGCTGACGTATGTGCCCCTTATTTCCTCCTTCTCCCTAATAATGAGGCTTAGATTGGCTGGCAACATTAAAAATTTAAGATAGTAATCAGTAGCTAAATCACACACTCCTTCATCATGCTGCTCTCCCCCATGGTCTGTTGCAGATTCAGAAGGTGTCAAATCTATTCCTTGGATAGTTCTGATATTTTTCCCTTCACTTCTGCAGCTGCTCCTTTCATGTCACTTTTATTCTATCCCATTTCTCCTGCTCATTCCTCACTGATATAAACTCTGCTTAACATCTGGGAGAGTTCTCCAGACCACTTCGTGAACCTACAGATGCTGGCAATAGTAATAGTAATAATAATGAAACATTTATGTATATGTTACTCCTGTCTCTAAAATACTTGGGGCTTTGTGCAAAAACAAATGCTGCCCAATCAAAATAAATAGAATAAAAACATAATAAATACATGAAATAAAGTGCAAACAGGTTTGCAGGTGCTTGGACACAAGGTCACCCAGACACATGTGTTTTAACTCAGTGTAGATCGTTGCAAAGTCTGCATAACCGTTAATTGAGTTAATCTTATTGCAGCAGTTTCTACAATAAAGTTCAGGCTCCTGCATAATCATGTGTTTATTTTGTACATAAGCATGGACCTWGCTTTAAGTCCATTTGAGCAGCATATGTTCAATACACCTGCTATTCTGCTGACAAATTTTCATTTCCACCTTTATGTCTACAAAGAGCAACAATACACCAAAGACAATCAGGTCAATTACCTTAACTGTTGAACTGAGGTGAGATTCTCCGTGCTACTGTGGATACATATATCCCCTGGTATTTATATGAGTCTTGATATATTGATAAACCAAAAATATTGGTATAGTGGCATAATACTGGCATACTGATATAAATATCCACTGGCAGACCAGTGCTGTTCTAAACTTCCTCAGCAATCTTTGCCTCTCCTATTTATCTCTTTTCATCTCATATAGTTACTACCCAGTGTGWTCTCTCCTAAGCTGCACAACTAACTTTCTTCCCTCAGTGACAGCCCAGTCCTGGCCATCATGCCAAAAATGCTCTTTTGCTACGTTACTTGGTAGACTTGTGTTTTTCTCTGCTGGTGTGATTAAATAAATAGTCTGCACTCAGATCTCAGCAAAATCCAGTGGGACTATATGTCCAAGTCACTGGGATTTTTTTTTTCAAATATTCATACTACATAATGTTCTTGCTTCAGCATTTGAAAGGCAATCATCCAACTCACTTCTGAAAGAAACAATGATGAATAATCTACCAAATGTCTTAAAGTCTCCTTTCTGCCTCCGTAGTTTTGCACGGGTATTATCCACCCCAGGAAATGTGCTGTTCCTCAACTTCATGGCGGCCCATTTTCATTTCAGATTGCATAGAGCTGTTTTCCTTGGCATGGGGACTGACTGAATGAATCATCCCCATCATGCACAGCAGGGCTGTCTGGAACAGGGTGGTTGAGTAAATCGCTGAAGTGTTCCTTCTTGCTTTCCCCTTCTTTCATCAAGACCTTACCATCTTTAGTCTGACTGTGGTTTTAACAATTCATAAGCATGTCTCACATTTCCTTCGTAAGCATGTAGGTGGCATTTAACTCACCCTAATTTTAGCCGTTCAAATGTTACTCATATTGCGTTAACTCATCATCTGGTCTTCCTCTAGAGTCAGCACAGAGATGCTGGCAGCTTCAGCAGATTCATTGGACCTAAAGGTGTCCAAAACAGTTATGCTGTACGTCTGTCTTTAATTCTAATATTTGCTTCTTGAGTCAGGTTTTTTTGTCACTTCTTATATTTTCACTTTTTCTCTTTCATCACAACCAGGAATCTAGATCAACTCCTTTTCATGGTGTACTGCAAAAGCACTGAATTCTTGGAGACCTAGGGAGGTATTCAGGGCATAGAGAGATATATTGGTAAAAATCTTACTGATAGGACTGTCTTAATTACTTTTGTCTGAATCATTTTTATGACATTTATAATGACATAGAATATAACCAGACTGAATCAGCTGAATTAGTCAAAGCCTAAAAGTGTTTGAATCTGTTGAAGTCAAAGGTAATAAGAACATAATTCAGTATGAAAAGTGGCTTTTCTTCTTCTCTTTCATATCATTGAAATGTGCCTTGTAACTATATATAGGTGTTGTATGATTCTCAACTTGACAAATTCCTCTAGGTAAGGCTGTAAAAACTGCTTATTTCAGGAAGATTAAGTATGGCGGCAGATGGTCAAAAAGAGAGATACTTTGATGATTTTTGAAATTTCATACTGATTCTGGTTTTGAAATCTTCAAAAGGAATTGACATCCTCTATTTTCATATATTTTATAAACCTGTTTTGTAGTTAGAAAATATTTTCAAAACAGATGTCATGACAATAATATCTTAAAGATCATTATTTTTGTTTCCCATTATAATAATGGGAAMAATTTATAAAAAAAATAGTATCAGTATTCATGAAGACTTTTCAAGGCATTGCTTCTGGGATGGGATTTATTTCACCTGAAATATACTGTGTAAATGTAAGCATGTAATTTAAGCTGGTCATCTAGACTTTGTCTAGTGTCAAGAGAGTCAGGTGTCACGAGTCTGCTCTGGAAGATGACAGGGATAATCTGAGACAGGTACCCGAGACAGATGAATATTGAAGTGACTGTTTCTATACGCTAAGCTCCAGGGACATAGATGCTTTGCTTATGTTTGATGACAACTCTGAGAGTATCAAAGTTGGGTAAGGCGAAGAGTCCTATCCATTAACTATAAATATGGATGATAAATTTGGTACGCTCTTACAAGATTTGTCTCTTTGAGCATTTTGATGCAGTTTTGCAGGTGTTGACACCTTCTGTTCCAGTATAAATTAATGACAGACTATTGTTAGAATGCAAAACCATTTACAGCTGCACAGAATTCTCTAAATTCTCTCCCTCTCTAAATGCTACATGATAGAAAATATACTTTTTTTTTGTAGTACTCATCATGAGAAACTGCCATCTTCATGGGCAAAGATAAGACTTAATACAAGAATCAGGCAGCAGGATTGAAAATGGTGCTGACCAGTTGCCTTTTATAAACCTAGTAAAAGATTCATGGAAGTGACTGGACTCTCACCATTGAAGTCAGTAAGCTTTGTATGGTGCTTATAGGCAGCCAGTAGAAGGAACAAAACCAGTGCAGCTCAGTCCAGTGGCTTACGGCATTCTGAAGCAGAACTTGCCTTTGAGGAATGGGGAATCCCACAACCAGAACTGGTGGAAGTGCTTTCCAAATATTTTCCTTAATTCACATTTGAGAATTCAGTTTTGAAATGCAAAAACTGACTGCAAATTAGGATTTGGAAAGAGCGGGGTAAAATCATAAGAAAATAATAAAGCCTATTTTAAAAAATTCCAAATGACATTGGAATGATGAAATTGCTGGGTGGTTCCACAACTAGCTGAATGACATTATCCCAGAGGACATATGTAGCTACTTTGAGGTTATGATGGAATATCTAATGAAGAAGCTGACAAATAAATAGAAAATGTCATGCCATTTAAAAAAAATAAAATCCTTTCTTTCTATTTAAGCTTGTGTCCATTAGTTTATGATTYGAGAAAGGAAACAGTATTGGCAGAAGAATATAAACCTCTGAAGCTTTCACAGTGCAGAGTTCTGAGCTGGAAGGAAAGAAGCTGAGCCCTAGACACACAAAGAAATGCTGGGAATGGTGAGATGGTAACAGGGATTCAGACTGCGTATACTAAAGTTAGGATTTTAAGCCTGTCTAACAAATATGGATCAAGGCTCCGTCTCGTACAGTCCATACACTTTGTGCTTTGTGTGTGAGTTAGTATTATATGACATGAAAGAGTGCATTATTAATGTTTTACCCACTGAAAATGCCAAAAGAACAACTACACTGAAGTGCCGACATAACGCGATCCCCTCTCTGTGGAAGGAAAGTGGCAGAAGCCTCTGTCCACCTCACTAACATCTCTCTTTGGAAGGACTGGCATCAAATGAGACATTTCACAGCAGGCATGACTAGGTCAAATCCACTTTAATTTAGAGGAAGGTTTCTGACCTATGGGAATGCAGACTTATATATATTAACAATTATTTACATTCTGGTTTGGAGTATTCTTGTTTGATATTGAGCTTTTTGGTGTTCTGCATTTGCTACACCTGTAAATGAAGATCCTAAAAACTTAACCAAAGCTGTTCCTTGTTTGGCCAATAGTCTTTCCGGTCACATATTCTCTCAGCAGTCACTGACGGATGCCTAGGGAAGAATTTAAAGACAGGATGAAAATGGAGTGCTGCTTCTAAAAAGCATTCCTTTAAAGCATTCCTTTAACCTCCAGTTTTTGTTGCTTACAAACTTCTTGTGCAGGAGAAAATGTCTTCAAATTTATTAGCCCTTGATTGATTTTTCTTTATGAATTTTTTAGCTGCCTTTTGAACATGTTTTCCTTCAAGGACTTCACCACTTACAATTTTACTGACTCTCTTCTGCCTGAAAATAAAACTTTTAGTCTTTGTCATTAAAGAATGTATAATCCTGCACTCTGTGCCTCTCTGCACCTTTGGTCTCCCTGTAATGTTCAGTTTAAGTTTTTCCCCTTAGCCCCTTACTTCCATTTTTTTTTTACACAAAACCTGTATCCAATGCTTTATCTTCTAACAGATTACTTAGTTCCTGAGAAATCTGAACCACTCTTCACTGTGCTACTTTCTCAGTGTTATCATAAGCCTTTGTCTTTCCACATTTCTGCCTGGTTGTATGCAGGGTAATTCATAGTCCTCCACTACCGTGAATGCACTGGTTCTTCACTTTCCAGCAGCCCCAGTTTTTTCCCCAACTGCTGGTGGGTGCTGATATCCTCTGCTGATGACACCTGGCACATGGGAACCATCAGTGGAGCTTTTGTGGTCTCTACCAGACAAGAACCTGCCCAGCACAAGCTTTTAACAACCTTTTCTTCAAGGTCCTTTCATACACAGGTACAACCACAGCTTCCTCATTGAAAGGTAGGGACTAAATTCTTATTCATTTTTTATTTAATTGTCTGTTATTGATTAGACACTTCTGAAAATGTAAGGGTAAGCCTACACTGGTAAGTCTCTGTTGAGATGATCTAATAAGCCTTTGCTGCACCTATTGATTAACTGGAACATTTATCCTCAGTGATAGCTATCATTATGACAATCTAAAGTTCTATATAAACCATATTGACTAAAGATAGTTTTAGTTTGCTAAATGTTTATTTTTACTATAAAGGAAATATTTCCTAATTTTTAATTATACAACCTTTCATATTTTGTAGGGCTGCTTAGGGTGTAAACTAGGACAATAATTGTTCATTTAATGTAGGAATAAATAGCAGTATTGTCAAAGTGAAGTTCTACCACTGAAATTCACAGTTAAACCTAATTCTTCTACTCTGGCAATCAGCTGTAAAGAACAGATTCACTGTGGCAAGAAACGATCTGATCAAATGAGATTACATGCATGTGTGCAAAGAACAAAGAAAAGCTAAGCATGACACATAGAAACACATCTGTCTATACGTCAGGATTTTGTGTGCTTATCTTATAGCAATGTATTGGCATAAGTAGAAGATTATGTATTTTATTATAGTATTTTATTGCCTACAGAGCCAATGAGTGCTTAGCTCCCTCTGTTCCTCTCCCCCAAAAATGTGTTCTATTATATGGAAAGAATAGTAAATATATAGATGCATTATATAATCCATGAATTTAGTACAAATTGAACAGACAGATTGCAGTTATAGTACAGATGTTCTCTTTATTGGCTAGAAGTCCAATAAAGGCAGTATTTTGAATTTTAAAATATAAATGTGCAATTTTCATTTGGAACATATACAGAACCAGGTAAATGGGTGCACATGGAAATTACTTTTAAAAGCATTTCTATTTGCAAAATCCCTATATACAGAGCACATGCCCAGAACTCTGGTTGCTTTCCATTTCAAATTGCCTATAAAGTTGGAAGTATTTCCATAATTTTAAATTGCCCACATAACATAGGAGGGATTGGAATTACAGTTGCTCCTCAAATTTGTTTTTATAAGCACCTGAATTTGGAACTGATTCAAATGGCATTTTAATATGTGCTGGGTCAGGCTGTACTGATTTAATTTATAAAATGTATTTATCAAGAAAAGGGGAAATTTAAAGAAGTGGAAAATATAATAAAATATGAAACTAGATGGCAGAAATGCACCCACAGAACATAGCTGCGAACTAAGTCAACATTAAAGGGCAAAATGTAGGACTTTGTGGGCTACTGATGCAAAGATTATGAAAAAGCTCATGAAAGCATGTGTCTTTCTCTTCAGAAACGCACAAACCCATGTCAAGGAATCTTTTGAGTGGCTGGCAAGCTGAAAAACATTTTTGCTGAGCACACAAGGCATGACCTAATCAATAGTGTATACAAGTGTCAGCAAATCATAATTTGACTCATACCGTTTGAAATTGATACAGACTCAGCACATTGCTAACATTTAATCATTGGAGAGGACCATTGATTTCAGTGCTTGATGTACTTATGCATTGCACATGTACCTAAAGAACCTGCTGGATTTTTTTACAAAGTAATAGTTGATTATATGAAAGATTCTGATTCTTTATTTCCTCATAATTTTGAGAAAAAAAATGCCATATTTAACATTAATTCATGTGTGCATTTTATATAGACTAGCATAATTAATTTGTCTGTAAAACACAGAAGTTGAAACTGGAAATCAAGTGATCGAGTCAGGATGCTCAGTTCATAAGGAAATATTATGAGACAACATGTGTGTTAGTCCTTCTTCCAAAAAGTATAATGGACTAGATTTTCAGGACTCAGATTTTCCAGTTTGTCCCGCCAGTAGGATGCCTCCTGGTTTTTGTACGATCCTAAGGAAGGTGTTATGCTATACACAAGGAGCAAAATTGCCACCCACTGAACTGCCAGCAGTGCTTGCTGTAGCACCTGTAGGGACCTTGGAATTTTTCCAGCCAAGCTGAGGCCCAGCCCCACATCAGTGAGCTTGTGGAAACAAGGCTGCAAAGCTTCAGGCTACTTGGATAAAAGTAAAAATCACCAGTTGTAAGGTGTTCTGGTTGTATGAGTTTATTTATAGACTAACATAAACTTCAATGAAAAGCTCCATGAATGCTGAAAGCAATATTAAAAAAGTGAAATTATGATTATAAGCTGCTGAATTTTCTATATGCCTGATTATTAACAAAAAAAACCCCTTCTATTAAAGCAAAGCAGGTATTTCAATCAATAAAACAGCACATTAAATCATAGATTAAGAAATTGCCACAGCAGGACAAATAACTACTTGGAAAAAAGTGAAAAGCAGAAAGAAACCAATCAAGCAAGACCCAAGCAAAATCCAAACTTTAAGAAGAAAAACTCCTTTCAGGTACATGGGTGCCTAGCAAAGGGTTTCCTGAAACCTTGCACTGTGATTAGGGAGGTGCATGGAAACAGAAGAAATCAGCGTGTTTCAGTTCCCAGGAGCTCCATTAACCATGTTCTTTAGAGTTTTATCACCTTTCTGTGGTTTAAAGATGTATTCTTTTAGAAGTTACATAGATTAACAGAGACAGTAATGTGTCCTGGAGATGTTGGCTATGGAGCCATAATGTCAAGCTATTAATGGAAATGTTTGGGAAGGAGCTGGAGTAGCAAATAGAGATACTCAAGAAAATACAGTTTAATAAGTCATGAATATAATGAATAATTATTGATAATGAATCATTGTGGTAATAGCATGTGATGCGTGTTATCAGAGGATACGAGCTCATAAGAGGACAATTCTGATCTTTAAGTTAATCTGCCCTCAGTAATACTTTTTATTAAATTCCAACACACAGATTGTTCACCACACCTTCCTGCTCATCAGTTTGAGTGGTTATCTGTCATAACTGAATTGCCTGGAAACAAAGAGTCAAGAAGCAAGTAGAAGCCAAACTAGCTAGTAGCAAAGTAATAATGAGAGGGAAAGAGTCCAATACATGTAAAATTCATTTAATGTAAATATGCCAAGAGTTAAAACATGTTTATCTACAGAAGTATTTGTCAAAAATCCCATCATTATACCTTGTGGCAGATACGTTATGAGACAGAAGTAAAGGACCCTTCTCCAACACACGTGAAAAAATATAGTGCTTTTATCATACAGGGCCACCACTCACTTATGCAAGTATGGACGTACTTGAACACAAATAAGCGTGTGTTACTCAGTTTAGATTACATCTAGAAATACTTGTTCCTAGTAGACACAATCTTAAAAAACAGTATTCTGAGATTATTTTGGAATGTTTCTTGAAGAATGAAGCCAGTATAAAGAATTTTCTGAAATAACCGCTCCTTTTAAAATAATATTAATAACTTTGTAAAAAATGGAATGTTGTTACTTTGGGTTGTTTTTCTTTTTTTTTTGTATTTTTAGAAAGAACAAATTTAAGGACAAAGCATCAAATGTTCTTATAATTTATATTTTGGAGAATATCAGGGCACATTCTTGTTCAGATGGAAAGTGTACGCCAAGGGACTAATGTTGCTGGCCAGTTTTCCTGAGAGAACAAACGTATGAACAAGCTTTGCTAGTGATTGCTGCTTTGTAAAGTTTTTATTTCAATTCCATACACTTAGGGTCAAATTCTCCAAGCATCCCTATCACAGCAGACTGATTTTCAAAGGAATTCAACCTTTATTGATGCACCAAAGGAAGCAAGTAGGTTTTCAGAGGTGCTCAACGTACTGTGTGCTCTCAGAGGAAGACAGTACGCAGCTGATCTGAGCATACGCTGCAATTGATTTATAACTGTTCTGGTTTCTCTGTGAACCTTTTCAAGGAAGAGAAAAACTGGGGGGGCAAGGTGGAAGAAGAGAGAGGTAAAACTATTGCTTTTGGATGCAGTGTTACTGGTGACACAGTATGTTCTGTTCAGAGAAAACTGCGGGAGATTACTCTGCTTCCCTTCAAACATTTTGAATATATTCTAAATGTAAAAACAGATCTCTACTTCTGATGTTTTCCCCTCCCCTGATAAAATAAATGTTATTGTAAATGTCTCTATCCTGTTTAGATGCTAGCAGACAGCTTATGTTCGGGTAAAAGGTCTTTAGGGAAGAAAAAAAAAAGAAAAAAGTGGTAGGAGAAAGTAAAGAAGTAAGTAAAAAACAGTAAAAGGTCAACTTTTATGCTTTCATTACTGATTGTCAGTGGCTGACTGCTACAGGAAATAGCTTTGTATGTTTGTATGTACAAATTCATACATTCTAAAATATTGAATGCCTAACAAATCAATGTATGTGTTTATACATACATATGTATTTGGTTATATGTATATAAACATAGTTGTTGATGTATGGATATGTAAGTACAGATCCAAAACACATATATTTTGCAGTTTACTTACAAGCAAATCTTTTTTCTCTCCATCCACTTCGTGTCACCTTGTCGGAGGCAACCTATGCTCCTGCTTCAAGAACTGTACCTGGAAGTTGGAAATATTGAGGCATTTCTACTTCTGACGCTGACAGGATTTTACAAGCCCACCACGTTTCACCTCACCCATGCAATACAACAGCCCTGGCCTTGTGGTCATTTATACCTCCCCAGATTTTGTACGTGTGAATAATTCCTCTGAAATAGCCATGGTCAGTATGAGCAGATGACTTCTACTGCACAGATTTAAAGATGTAGGACTGTGGCAGCAAGATCCTGAGATTGCATATGACTTTTTCTTTTTTTTTATTTAAATTGTTTGAAGTTTCATCAAAGTTGGGAGGAAGACTTTGTGATGCATTTTTCTTTTGTTCTGAACAGCTACAGAATTTAAAATTACAAATTACAGAAAATATATTTGGGAGAGAGGCATGGAGGAAACAGAACTCTTCACAATATATGCAATTCTAATGAGCTATTAAGCTGGAAAGCTACAGAGTAATTTAAAAAAACCAAACCAAACCAAAACAAAACAAAACTTGGATTGGTTTTTATGGAAGGCATTATGTATTCCAGGATTGTGATAGTGGAACACCCAGAAAAGGCATTTTAATCCTGCAAACTATTATTCTAACACTTAACTTGACTCATTTAAGTATTCCCTGAGTGGGCAGTGCTACTCAAGTGGGCAATTCTAGCAGTGTATTCAGACCGYTTGTACTAAGAAAGTGAGTCATGACCAAAATTTAGGGAGAAAAAAATATAATCTGGAGTGCCAGCTGTCTCAAGGACACCTACATTTACCTTTTCATGTCGTTTGAAGTCTGATGAGTGTGCACTGTCACCACCACCCTCCAAGGGCTAGAAATTCACTTTTTTGTCTGCACGCAGAGATGGAGTTTGAGGCAAAACTGAGTATGTGAAGCAAAATCCATACAAAGAGGAGAAATTGATTTTACCACTGTTTGACATCACGTAGATTTTTTTAAGATGTAGAAGTAAAATAACAGACTAATTATTTGGTGTATTCACTCACGTGAGCTGAAAGTCAAGTGACTGCCAAAGGCTCTGTTGGGTGTGGAGTTCAAACAGGTTCAACTGAAAACTAGAGCTGTTTTGAGGCATGAAAGAATTTAACAGTAAAGAGGGATTGTATGAGCTTTGGGAGACTCAAAACCCAATCGCACTTACATTTTTGTGGGGGAAGGAAAAATAGTTCACTGTAGTTTAGGTCAGTCTCTTTTTTATTTCATTTTAAACCTTTATTTTTACAATTTCATGATTTATTTTTCCAGGTGTTTGCAAAATTCCTGCTTTAAATACACTTGATATAGAAACCAATGGCAGCTTTTGAAAGAAGGCATTGACATAAGGCCTTGACATTAGCATATTATGTTCTGTAATCACAGAAAAAAAGAAAAAACATTCATTCCCCTGTGCTTTTTCACAGGATGGTTCCCCAAAATTTTGATTATTAAAAGTGTATGATACTTACACAGAGATCACGCGTCTCTAATTTAAAGCTAAATTGAAATGAGGCCACTAAAACCGGATAGATTTGGTCCATCTGTATGCCTCTATCCTCAATAGTAGAGTATCCTRTCACAGCCCGTTATATCTTGTTGGCCTGGTCAAAAGTCAGGGGCTATGCCCAGGAGGGATTTCCTAGGGGACTTCTTGATATTTATAATGAACTTTCCTGACATTATTTTCCCCATTATAAGGTCATGATCAACCTTTTTGATTTGACAGGGCCCTCCCTCCTTGTTAATGGAAGCCTTTGGAGGGACTGCTCCTTGTGATGTGCACCAGTATTGCCGGGCTTGACAGAAAACCCACAGAGTTTACTACATGAATTGTAGTATCTCTAATGTCTTGGTGGATTGAAATAATGCCTGCAAAGACAAAATAGTTGATTCCTCCATTTTCCCTGAATCTTGGGAGGGGAGGATAACCAGCAATATCTGATCATCTTGGATGACATCAGCTTTTTACAGATTTTGTTTGTTTTGGTATAGAATGTGTGTCCCCCCTCCTTTTTTCCCTTAAAAAAAAAAAAAAAGTAGTAACAGAAATTTAAGGCAGAATCCACTGCCTATGCACCATTTTTCTATAAAGTTTACATATTCACAGTTTTTTTTAGATCCTTTTAAAATCTTTGCTGTCAGTATCTGCTCTTGCTCAGTTTCTTATAAAAGTGTATGTTTTGAGGAAGAAGTTTTCAATGACCAGCAGGCATTTAGTGGAGAAACATATTAATTAAGCTTGAAAAGAGAATGTTGTTTGCTCTCTCAAACTTTGAGAAATATGATACAGGCACTCAGGTTCCCTTTGACATGCTTGATTCAATTTCAAGTCACTATAAATGAGATTCTGACATGCCAAAAATGTACAGGACATCAATATTATCCCAGGACATCCAGCCAGTTGACTATAGTTCACGGATCAGTATAAGCAAGAGTATAGATGTGTTTTTTAAATTTCTGCTAAACACATGTTGTTAGTAATTTAGAACTGGAGGTGCATAACGTTTCTATTTAGTGATCTCTGCTTAATTATCTGCTCTGAGTATCCCATATGTTTGTTTTAATCAGACTTTTTGTCCTAACGATGCAACAATGTTCCAATTAGAAAAAAATACACTAAAAAATTTATGCATGAACAGTTCTCTTTATGCTAAAATGCATRAGAACCATGGATTAATAGATTACAGTGTGAGGTATATATTATATATTTGTCACACTAGATGAAAGATAAAATGATTTTCTTTTAAAAAATATTGACCTGGAATAAATCATATTTAGCTGGGGGGTTGGTTATTAATTTTTTTCAGTAATGTATCAAAATAAAATCAAGCAAAAAAAAAGGTAATTTTTTTATTTCTTACTTGGACCCATGAAAGTCTGTATGTAATTGCTACTCCAGCACAATCTAATGCTACCATAAAGCAAGGAGTACTTTTTTTTTTTTTTTTTGGTCAATTTGCAAAATATTTTGCCACTAGATGACATTTTAGTCTGGGGGAGGGGTTTATTCAGTTATATGAACGGCTAAATTAAATATCTGAGAGCTGAGCTCATGTGCTTCTTATGAGAAAGGATTATTGAACTTGCTTAAGGAGCAAGATTCAGAGTGTATAAATTCACTTAAATTTACCCAGACCTACAGTTACTTTTTCCCAGGCAAGTGCCCAAACCACTCAGCTGAGCCCATGTCCTCTCTACCCCTTTGCTGAAGCCAGACCACTGCAGCAACTGCTGTAGACATAAGGATCCTGGGGCCAGAGGCATCATGAGCCTCTTCTACCACTTGCTGGTTAGACCTCTCGGCTAAGAGGAGCCGACCACATATGGGTTCCTGCTCCTGATACTGGTTTTACACCCAAGAGTATATTGTCACTGGCCCAAAAAAAGAAGTGAATATTAAGGCAAGGAGGAGCAGACTCCAGGCCTGCCCCTTCTTCAGTGCATCCCTCTCTCCATTTTTCCCTTTGAACAAAATGTCATAATTGAAGCATTTTCACAGAACATTTTTATTTTGTTGGGGCAGTGCTTTTTGACAGAAAGCTGTTCCACTGGAGAGTTTTGTCCCTACCGTCTATAGTGAAGAGCAAGTTGCTGTATCAACGTGGAGATACAATCAGGAATGGAATAGAAAAGATCTAGCAGACTACAGGGCCCTGATGTTACAATATTGTTCTAACCTTTTCATGTATGTAAGTATTACTGAATTTAGAGTGCTTCAGGGAATGCCCGATTGCAGAAATCCGGGGCTAAGATCCCGTCTTACAGATGCTATGGAATGACTCATAAAAACAATGTGAAATAAAAAAAAAGAGAGAAAGGGTTAAACCGCACACACTGTAACCTCAGCTTTGAGCCTCTCTGTATCTTGTTAAAGTTAAAAAATAAGCAAACAATTGCAGAGAACAGCTGATGGCCAATCAAGTTTTAAAGTCTGATAGGCTCTGCAATCTGTTCCTAGAAATACAACATTTGGGTACATATTGCACTCCTCAGTCTGGCTACGGACACTGGTGAGAGGCATGTGGATGAAATTAAGGAACTTAGAAAATGAGAGGGGAAGAACTCCTTTGCAGTGGAAGGTACACGCGGATTTATAGAATATTTTCTTGTCAAGGAGGCCAAAAAACTTTACTTTCTTATCAAACAGAGGCTGAAATAATCAAAAGAGCCTAAAGGAATTAGGTGTACAATTGCTATTGGATTCCAAAAGAAGGCTGAGTACTGTTTCCCTTAGGTTCTTGGAAAATACTGGGCTTTATTTCCAATTGTTCTGTTGCAACACAGCTTATTTAGTGCATGGAGAGCAGCCAGTGGGAAAAATCAGTTATTGTCATGTCACCTAACAAGGAGCAATAGAAGGTAATTCTGAAAATTTATTCCAAAGACAGTCTGAAGCCTGAGCAAAAGATAATAATGAACATATCCTAATAAAAAAGGCAGAATTTCAATCTGATAGAAAYAGCTTCTAATGGAACATTTTACAAGAGACATTCAAAGGACGTTTGAAATCCCAGAGCTATGGAAAACAATGGCAAAAATCCCATTGGCTTTAGTGAGCCTAGAATTTCAGTGCAAGATTTTTAAACTGGGGGGCAAGTTAACTCTCGTGATCACAGGCCTCTTTTTTGAGTTAATTATTTACTAAACCTGAACTTCTTCAATCTCTTCTTCAAACATATAGCATATAAAATATATTTCAAGAATATGTGTAGAACAGATGGACAGATAACATTTTCAGTAAAAAGAAATGAATCAGAACTCAGAGTCAATTGAGCTGAAACTTCTTCACTGAGACTGAAGAAAATGAAGATCAGCTATGTATTCGTATTTCTACATTTACTACGTTTGGCTTGGAGGGAGTGTGTTTATGAGCTTCACAGCCTATCCAAAACCAGAAAATACTGAAAATCTCTCCAAGAAGTTTCTCTGAATGTCACAACATTTTCCGTACAATTTCAGGAGAACAGAGTAATTTGATCTTTAAAAAGTTACTGGAATTCTTGCGGGGAATAATTCTGACCAGATCTTCTGCTGTTGTAAATTAACTTATCTGCATTGATTTTGCTGACATTTTATCTCTTTGCATGAGTACTTTCCCAAATCTCTTTTTAAAATTTCCTTAATTTGCACAGGATTTGCTTTTTCCTCATAGGCTTATGAGCCCAAGGACCTGAAAGCATATTCCAGGAAGATTATATTTCTTGTTAGAAGAGTAAAGATCAGTTCATGATGCAACTTCCCTGTGAAATTTCCAATTTTTAAAGGAAAATTGTAAATAAAATTATCATCTGGTTGTCTATAGTGTATTTGTTTCTATTATTATGGCACCAGGAAAAGATTCAGATAAAGACTTTTATTAAAACAATTCTGTTTTCACTAACTAACCATAAAAACTTTGTGGTCAGAATAATCTTCTATTTATTGGATGTTGCTTTGTCAGTTAGCAAAAGAACATGAAATAGCCAACAAGAAATCACTGACATTACGGTTGTGTTGACACTCACTGTACAGCTTTACTTCTGCAGAAAAAAAAAAGAAATATAAAAGAGGAGATTTACAAGTCTCACCTAGACATGGTCTGAAATAAAAAAGCCTTATGCATGGCATAGCAAAAACCACCTGGGTTCATAGCAGCTTCAAACCCCAACCATGACTTCTGCTGAGTTCTAACCTTTCATATTAGTCCTTGTTCATCAATAAGATCTCCTGGGAGAGAATTATGTTTCATAACTGGAAGTTCACACTTTTAACATGTGCAACATGCTTTTCTCACCAGTTTTTGARGTGCCACAATGGTTGAGTTAGTTCAAAACTGTAGAGAATGATCTTCTACTTATAACTGCATTTTTATTTTACAAGTTTGTTGTTGTGGGTTATTTTCATGATCTTTTTTCCCCCAATTAATTAGTTAATGCTCTTCTATCACAGTTTTATTCTGTTTTCCAAAAAGTATCAAAACTGGAGTTGTAGGCTTCCGGGTGTGGCTATGCAGATCACCAAGGATTACAAATCTTGTATCATCCTAAGGACTTCTGAACTATAGGCAGTCTTATATAGGCTGAGTTCATGATCCAAGGAAAGAGGCTAATTTAATTAGGTGTAAATTACAGATGCTGAAAGTTCCTGTTTGCTTCCTCCTTGGACTAAAGCTCATATAAGCAGGGTTTATACTTCTCATTATTTATAACAGGCTTTAACACAAAAGTGAAACTGGTAGTGAAACATGTGACCTCTAAGGAGGGAATTTGTTTATTCAATCTTAAGAAAAGAAGTCTAAAAATACCTAATGGGATGATGTACAGACTCCTAGAGGTGCACAGTGGAAGGATGAGAGGCAATGAATACAAGCTGCAAAACAGAAATTCTTCTTAGATGTTAGGATTTTATTTATTTTATTTTATTTTATTTTATTTTATTTTATTTTATTTTATTTTTAACCAGGAAGATGGTCAAACTCTGGAAAAAGGGACCAGTCTGTGCAGACTTGAGATATTCAACACTTAACTGGACAAGGTCCCGAGCACCTGCTTTAACTAGACCTTCTTTGAGCAAGGGGTTGGATCAGATGAACTCCGGAGGTTCCTTCTGGCCTAACATGACCCTACTATTCAGACTCATCTCTATATTCTAGAATTAGAGGAATTAATTTGCTGTACCAAGAACAAGAATTTATGTGGGTTTTTTTCCTTTTTTTTTCTCTAAAACATATTTTTGAAATGTTATTCTTTTAAACTTAGTTTGTTATATGGAAATGAATGGTCAAATTTGTTTCTGTTCAGAATTTTTTTTTTTTTTTTAACTACCAGTTTTGAGGGTTAAAAATGGTGACCAGAGTAATATGCTGGCTTCCAGATTTCTATAAGCAAATACAGGGTCCAGGACATGTTTCTTTGCAATAGTACTTTAAAGCAAATGTCTGGAAAAAAGGTGTTTTATAACCACTGGAAAATTTACAGTAATACATTTCAGGTTTGTGATAAGCATTACTTGTTCATTAAAGAGAATCAAGGTTAAATCCTTCAGGAAATGCTGTGGAGCTGTATATTTTTTAAATATCCCTTAATAAAACCACAGAAATTTTCTATATTTCACAAAATATTTATTGCATGCCATTAACTGAAAACAACGCCATCAAGGCTGTGGGAAAGAGGTATATGAGAATCCTAACAGTGACACGAAATTATTTTGCTTGCAAGGTTTCCATTTCCAAATCTACCATAACATAACAAAATGTGGAGAGCAAATCCATCAACTGTGAATCAGTGGTTCAAAATCTCGTTTTTCACTCTGGAGTTAAGCTAGCTAAAGAGCAGGAGTAAAAGGATATGAATAACTCCAGTTGCTTAAAATTCCTGTTAAACACATCTATGAATTATCAGTTATATGATACAGCCAAGTGTTTGATTTAGGCTTTTATTATTTTAGCTTGGAAAATATGTGAAAATGTTTCATGGGACTAAAAATTAAAACCAAGCTAAATGTCTGGAACATCAATATTGCCATAGAACTCTGGTAAGTGGCATTAATTACTGAAAGGACCATTGAAAATTCCTACATTTTTCAAGCTGTGAGCAGCATTGTCTGTTCTTCAGAAAATACCATGTTTCATGATGTGCATTACTTTCTTTTAAGACTCTAGTCCCAGAATCAGTTTACTATACAAGAATGCTAATGTGTATCTATTTATTTGTCACTCCTGCCTTTATAATGGTGAAGAAAAAAAATAAAAAAAGTGAATTTTAAGATACACATAGCAGAAGGCAAAAAACAGTACCTCAAATGTTATCCCACAATTTCCAGTCTAACTGGTGATTTGAAACTTTTCTATGTATAAAATTCAGATCTGGATACATAAGCCAAGGTTCTGCAAAATATTAGATGGTTCTTAGTAAGTCCAGAAGTTCAAGTCATTTAGAGAAACCAGCAATACTCTGACAATGCCTTTCATGTCAACTGAATCTTGTCTTTTTTTTATAGGAAAGCATTACTATTTGATTTTGAAAAGACAGATTAGTGTTTGATGTTGAAACTACTGGTTTTGCTGAATAACTTAACTAACATAATTATGATAATCCTATTTGAAATTTATAAAATGAAATTATGGAAATCCAGAGATGCAAGTACACAGTAAACCATGTATTTCAATGAATTTTGTAACTGTCCAATGTAATCATGCAGCTTAATCCTTTTGCTTTCTGTGCTCTTTTCTGTGAATTTTGACATGATGGAGGCAGTGAATATTTCAGCTTTATCTCTAGCATCCAGTCTTTGTTCACTTTCTGTGGAAGGTAGTGGACAAATTTCTTTTGCCTGAATTCTGATGTATCTGCCCAACTCTTCTAACTTGCTTTTTCATGTCTTTCAAACTCACTGTGAACCTCCGTCTTCCTGATTTTATTCTTGAGTGTTTTGTCACTCCTTTACACCCTTCCTTGGCAGTGAATCCTTAGTTCCATTTTCTTTCTAATTTTCTAATACTTAAAAGCTCAGTTGACCTATATAACCATACTGGTCATTAGCATACTTTCTACTTTTCTGTGGTGTTGCAACAAGACAGGCTAGGACTAGAGGAACTAAAAACAATAGTCATTGCCAGCTCTAAGGTTTTGGGATTTTGATGTTTTTTGGTTTACAACAGTCTCCAGGGAAATATTCACTGGGTTGGATCTCCTGATTATACAGCCCCGTTCATTTACTCCCTATGTTTAATCTCTGTGTGCAAGGCGAAAGGCACAGAGTCCCATTATACCAGGTCTAAAGCAATTGGCAATGGGGAATCTTCACAGAAAGCTTTGTGAGAAAAGGAGGGGCAAAAGATCTTTAGTGCGTTGCTTGTGGCCTCCTGAGACCTTTAAAAATAATTTCATTGTTGATCAGTCTGACAAAGAAGGACATGATGGTAAAGTCAAGTTTCTGGTCTCATAAAGATTGCTGTTCTGAGATCCACCAGAGGCAGAAAAAGTACAACATTGCCATCTACATTTGAACACAGTCACTCATGAAATACTGTCTTCTTTATCCAGCCTATAGTTCAATGCCTTCATCTCCCCCACTGCGTCAGAGTTCCCTTGATGATATTTTTCTATAGCTGGGCCATCTTTACACATTGGAAAGACTTCAATGGGTGCAATATCATGCCCTTCAAGATTTACATTTGAAATAGTTTAAGATTAAAGGAAACCTATTTAACTAACTATGTAACTGAAGACAAGGGATTTTGAGCACAGCAGGCAGTGTGGGAGGGTAAAAGGCTGTGCAAACGAGTAAGTGATATTGGGAACTTCTTTGTGCTTTTCATATCTCCACTTAGCATAAGAATAACTGATGCAGAGGAAAAAGAAAACATGTGGTATACTGGATGCTTTCCAGACAAATGAAGAAAAAGTCTAAAACAGATTGACTGGAATTAGTGGAAACACGTTGAGTCTAAAGTTCTAAAAGAATATGATCCTGATTGGGAAACATATGTTTGAGGATTTCATCTTGAGGAAAGGAAGAGAAATACAGCTTGAAACTCACTGGCCCATATTCCTCTTGGATAGTTATTTATACCTGTGTGTAATTGAAATAAAACACTGCTATCAACTCCAATAAGCCACATCATTGATAAATATAACCTGCTGACCAGGCTCTCTGTTGGTCTGCTAAAAGCATCCATGAACCCTAAATTCTGATCCTCATGGTGTTTAAAGCCTTCTCCAGATAGGTCATTAAAGACAGCAATTACTGAGCCTTGTCTTTCTAGCTCACAAACCTTTATGTCCTTACTTGGGCAAATGGTATGGTTCTTAATTATATAAATTCAAGCTAATAGATCTTTAAATGAAGTTGACCTATGCCCAGGTCACTGGCAATATGGCTTTGTGAGTAATTGATTCTTCACTCAGCCTGGAATCAAACCCTCGCAGAATTTTTATAAAATCAAAAACATTCACTAATTTCAACTCAGTTTTGCATCTAGGTTTACATCAGGGAAACCTACATGGTTTTTGTAAATACTGTATTTATCATATGTCACATGAGATGTCTCTTGAAATCCTTATGCCTATAAGCTGTAGAAGAAAGAACACAATTTTAAAGGCATCAGCAGCTGAATAAGATAAAACCTTGCAATAAAATATTGTATTTGACAAAAAAAGAGAATCTGTCTCAGCCTCAAAAATGAATGTATTTGAGAATGAAAGGAAGGCAAAAGTGGTTTTTTGGGTTGGTTTTTGGTGGGGTTTTTTTGACATATTAAACTTCCCCCCCCCCCCCCCCCAAAATGTATTTAGGTGTTAAATTATATTCTAAAATCTAAATAGAAAACCAGTGTTTATTTCAAGTCAGATCATTTTTTTCCTTCAACACATAATTTTTTTTTATATTTTGAATGGAAAATTTGGGTTTTGTCTTTTATAGAGCGTTACACCAATTTCCTCAGCCGTTTAACAAATGTGCTTAAAAACCCAGCTGTTCCTATACTGATTATTCTATTGATACTGTTCACTTCCATTACTTGTACATTGATTCAATCCATCCTATTTCATTACTAAGAACATTCATTTGAAAGGAAACATGAGTAAATATTGCTCTTTGTCACCTCACGTTTACAAGAATTAAGCACTATTCAACCCCAAATATTTTCATCATGGTATCAGTAGAATTAGTAATTATTTACATGAGTTGAAACCTAGCAGCTGACATAACAAGAGAGACTACTACATTGTGTAAGTCAAACTCAGAAGATTTGGGCCAAATTTTTATTTAGTGTCACCTGATGTTGGATTCAGCACAGATAATTTTATATATTTATACTAGATGAAAAGGTTTTATTTATAGGACTATTTCATTTAGTGTGGAGCTGGTTAATATATTCAAAGGTAGACATGTATGTATATGTTTATATTTATGTATGCATGTATGAACGTGTGTATCCTGGAGCATGAAGTATTGTATTATGTAGCCCAAATGTATTATGCCAGTGAGAAGACATTGCTGTCAATTACTTCGTTCTATGGTAGGGAACAACCTTGTAATTTTTCTCCATCACAGAGAACGGTTTGAAACTGTGAGCTCAGAAACAGAACTCAAAGAAACAATACCCTATATGTGTTACTGGAATTCCTGTAAGCCATTGCTTTGAACTCTTAGGGTTTGACAATACTGATTTAAAGCAACAGGCTGTGCAATGTTGTGCCACATATCATTTGCACTTTGTGTAAGATGATAGAGAGTGTGGACATGTGTGTGTGTGTGTATCCTCTGTAGTTTATAAATCAGATTAAGTTCAGAAAAGCAAGCAGTAATTTCTGATGCCTGGGTTAAATTTAAAAAAACTAACTGGATATCCAACAGTGAACACATTCCTGGTGAAAATATCAGTGAGTTATTAAACTATAAATTTAATCTTAAAATTCTATACTTCTAGTAATGAATACCAGCTTGTTGTGAGCTTTTTGTACTGTTCCTAGAATTCTGATCAGTAAAATGAACATTTGGAAGTAGTGGGTCTTGCTGACAATGGAAAACAGAGGTGATAAATATAAATCATGGTACAATGAAACCAGGAAAAGTAAACTCAGAATTTTTCTATAAAAACATTTTACAGCCATTTTATAACAGAACCAGCTCACAGCATATAATCACATTTTAACAGCTGTTGCCAAATTAGGTAAAAGCTCTGATAGAAAATTTGTTAATTATATGATTTAGGCCTCACAGGCAGCCTAAGCCAGTCAGAAATGGAGAGAATCACTGATTCGAGGAGATGATCCTATTGTTAGTATTTTTATCACAATAGCAAATGGTTGTCACAAACCTCAAGCTTGGGAAATACCACAAGACTACTGCTGGGTAGTACAGGGTAGAAAGAACTTAAACTGGAAGAGACAAAGGTAGGACAAAGCATCATTCTTATTTTATAGGATGCAGAAGACTTAGGGAAGAAATTTTCTAAGATCCTCAACTGCATATCCCTGTTTTTTCCATACTGAAATGGAAGAAATAAGTAACTCCTGTAGGCAATTCATTCTTCTCTACAATAGGTGTTCAAGGTAAACTCCTAAGGGTGCATGTCTTGAAGGTGTGGAGATGCTGAGCCAAGGTCCAGGACACACCCTGCATTAGACTCTAAATGACTAGGTGGCTCAGGCACCTAGTGCATCCACATCACATACTATGACAAGCAGGACTTCAAGTCCACTTCCTCCTCCCAGAGATGTTCTGTCCCCTGGTCTAGAACATCATCTAAGGCAAGAATCTGTTTTTGCTGAAACTTTTTCACCTCTTATGAAGTATTTAAGTATGTACTAAAGCAGACATTTAAATCTGTCTCTCAAGAAAGTATCCCAGTCACCTGCAGTAGAGTTATTTTCTCCTTCTCTCTCTTAGATGTTATTTTAGGCAAGTTTCAACAAGAGCTACACCTCAGTTTGTTTTATTGTTTGAAGATTTAGACAGTGAAGGTATGTTTTGTAGGTTCAAATCCTGTAAGTCAGATTGAATCCAAGCTATCTAATCTAATGTCAGAGAGCTCTGTGTGCTTAGTTATTTACTATGAAGTAGTAAATTCACTGGTTTATATTCTTTTTGCATGGAAGGATTTACTGCTTAAGTAATCCTCATCTTCTCCTAAGGGTTTCATTTTTGGCTATCGGTACTTCTTCACTCAAAGTTCTGGCTTTTCTGAATTCCATATTCAGGTGCTTATTTTTTTCTCTTCATTGCGTGGGAAGCTGATGTGACTATTGCAGAGGCTGTGAATTCCATTGGGAGGTTATATATGTAAAATATATCGCCTCTAGTATCTAAGCACGCTTAATATGCTTTAGTATCTGAGATCCCCTAGCTTGTGACTACCTAATATGGCCTCTAGGAAATATTAAAACCAGGTTATGTTTTATGTTTCCCTCCTCCAGTGACATTACAACCTTACCCTGGTCTCTAAGGTCTCCTTCTGCTTGGGATTGACAAGCATCATCTCCTCATTTGAGGGTCTGGGTCTTATTCAGATTTTGTTTTTCGAAGGACAGCCACAGAAAAGTGAGTTTGTAGGACGGACACACACACACATTTTATATGTGACTCTTTGAGTTATTTTTTTGCCTGAAATGAATCTATTCTTTCACACTGCCTACAGGAATCTGAATCTATTGTGTCTACTCTCTAGGAGAATACTTGACATGACCCAGATACTGCAAGACTGATGCCTTTCTTTCCTGTGGAAATAGCTGTATTCTGCATGCAATACTTAAATATTAATTAGGTCAGAACAAGAGAAAACTTTTTTTTTTTTTTTTAACAGTTACAGAACTCACCTGAACAAAAAGCGTTCTGGGTTCTATTTCTTTTTCTAATTAATAGTTCCCTGGTTTATGTTAACTAGTTTGTAGAGCAAGGGCTAGAAGCAAAGCAGGTCACTGTCTTGGGCCCAGTTAATATTTAATTATTCTATGTAAAGTGGATCAGTTTCAACCAAAAAAAGAAAAAAAAAAAGAGAGTGGGGCAAGTCAAGTTCAAATTCCTGATAGCTAAAAAGAAAGTCAGATTCAGATTTTCTACTTCCCACTGTCCTGGTTTTGGCTGGGATAGAGTTAATTTTCTTCCTAGTAGCTGCTATAGTGCTGTGTTTTGTATTTAGGATGAGAATAATGTTGATAACACACTGATGTTTTAGTGTTGCTAAGTAGTGCTTACACTAGTCAAGGACTTTTCAGCTTCTCACGCTCTACCGACTGAGAAGGCTGGAGATGCACAAGAAGCTGGGAGGGGGCACAGCCAGGACAGCTGACCCAAACTGGCCAAAGGGATATTCCATACCATATGATGTCATGCTCAGTACATAAACTAGGGGAAAGCTGGCCGGGGGGCTGCTGCTCAGGAACTGGCTGGGCATCGGTCGACAGGTGGTGAGCAATTGCATTGTGCATCACTTATTTTGTATATTCTATTATTATTAGTATTAGTATTAGCATTAATATTATTATTTTCCCTTCCTTTTCTGTCCTATTAAACTGTCTTTATCTCAACCCACGTATCTTTTTTCCCCCCGCCCTGATTCTCTCCCCCATCCCACTGGGGGCGGGGAGTAAGCGAATGGCTGTGTGGTGTTTAGCTGCCTGCCGGGTTAAACCACGACACCCATGTAAGTGTCCTAACCCCTGAGCCATGCATTAGTAGCAGAGCCTGGGAGTGCAGTATGTTCATTGATATTTTGTACAGAATCTCATATTCCAAATATGTTGAAGAACACTAAGTGGATTCAACCCTACTGGGCAGGAGGTCTTGGTCTGTGAACTTGAACATGGAAGAGACGAGAGGACAGATGAAGGTGAGGCAGATTCTTATGGAGAACTGTAGATGATTGTAAAATATCATGCTAAAAAGATGGAAATGGGCCTAAGTACTTACAAATTTAGAAGCAGTTGAAAAGGTGGTCCATGAAGACTTCAGTTTTAATTTTTGCATCTAAAGATGCAAATCCCTTTGTGAATATAGCCAAGAACTCTGTTTCAAGGAAAACTGATCAGAGAAAGTATCTAAGCCACTTAGCAAAATGGTTGGGAAGCTCCCAAATCACATATCTGCTTTCGGAAACATCATTCTTAATAAGCTGTTCTTTCTCAGGACATTTTTGGCAACACCAGGAATTAAAGTCAGATTTTCTGAATTTGAGTCTAGTGTATTAACCATAACAACAGCCTGTTCTCAGAGCTTGAAGTTCACAAATGCAGGTATAAATCATCAGTAACCCACTGGAGAGATGCCAGTGTAAATCAAAGCTCAGTGTAAGACGGAAGAGATTCAGGCAGTAAAAAGTTTCTTATTCCTCTCCCCTTTTCCACTTTTTAACTGTTCAATTTTAATCCTCTTTGAAGGTATATGAAAATAATGATATTAAATATAATCTTTGTAAAAGAAAAAAAAAAAAAGAGAGACTTATTCTGGTACCTCAGTGCTTTATTATTTCGCTATAATTCTCTAGATAAGAAAATTTGTTTTTTTACCATTAACACCAGAGCTAATGGCAAAAATGTTTAAAACATTTTCCTTCCAAGAAGAAATGTCAAAGCTTTTCAGACCTTGCCTTTCTCCTTCCTTCTGGTCCTGCCTATATTATACTACCCCGTCTGTTCCTGGTGACATGACTTGGAGAAGCCCATGTGTTTTATGACTTCCTGACATAAGACTATGTCCTGTTTCTCTGTTCTCCAAGTTATCATCCAGAAACTCTTACATTTTGCCTGTTATATCGGGTTAATTGGATTAGTCACCTGATTAAAGATTGTGTTTTCAGGATCAAGTTCTTCCTCTGTGGTAAAGAAAAACAAAGAAAAAAAAAAAGTATTGTTTAATTTTTATTCTTAAAAGTACAGTTGTTTGGGTTTTTTTTTATAAATTGAAGAAAATCTGTTGGAACTGGTCTTATTCTCCATGGAAAAGAAAAATCTGGGAGGTGGTGTATTTGAAATTTTCAGTATTAAGAAAAGGAGATAAGTGAAAATATGAAGTAAGCTCAAAAGGTGGGCTTTTGTTATTATTGCTTAAAGGGGAAAACTAAAGGACTAAACTGAAATATTAGGTAACAATGAGCAAACAGGGACTTGGGCAGGGTTGCTTCACTCTCGGAGAAAGAGACATATGGAATAAGTTACTAGTGAAGGTAACTGAAGTACAGTCTCACAGAGATAAAGGGATACCTAAATCTGTTTCTGGAAGGAAGGATTGAAGAATAGGGTGAAAAAAGCAAGTAGGGTGGATTAAGCTAAACTATGCCAGGACAGGCATGTCAGCACATATGAACCTTTTCTCTCTCTGCAGTTCTGCTGTTTATTTGCTTTCTTGCATTATCAGCCCATAATATCAGAGCCATACCGTCACTTTAACTCTTTCACATCTATGAATTTCCCCTGTGCTATTCAATCCCCAGTGCATCAGTGAATTCTGCCTGGAGCATTCAGACACTCAGGACCGGTATAATGATGTGTTCTTGGTGTGCAAGCATTGTCAAGAAAGTGATAGACAACTAAGGTGAGATTCTTCTCACCTAAGTACAGTATAAGCATCTGCTGCTAAACAGATGCTCTCTTTACAGTAACTGGACAGAAAAAGGCATATTTTAGCAAGCCATCTGAACTATTTCAGTAGGATGAGATAAAATGGGCCATAAAAGTTTCTATTTCTCTTCGCTGAATATAAAACAGCATAGGAAAATTCAGAGAGACATAGAAATCCAAACCTTAGCAGCATACAGTTATTCACATGAATTGACACCACTCTCGATGCTATGTCAAGAAGCAAAAACATTTCCATCTGAGTTATCTGAGGCCAATTCAGCAACCGTGATATGGACTGTGATTCAGAGACACCTGAGCAAGCGGACTTGCCTTGAAACCAGCCCGGGGAAGTCAGTGTAAAGCTGCTCCAGCTTAGAAGCAGAGTTTGATGGCTTTGGTATAGGTCTGTTATAATGTCTCCATTTGGTTTTGAGAAAAATAATTTCTCTGAGTAACACTCCATTGGGTTGTGTAGATGTACCTGCAATAGAAATTAAATCCTTTCACAAGAAATAATGCCTGACATTCAAGTCCTCTGGTGGGAATGTGCTTCAGTTACCTGTAGAGACCGCTTTCTCCCACATATTCTTTTTATGTTCTGCATCTTCTAACTTTCAGAATAAATTCAACAGCAGATAGATTCAGGAGAGCTGTAAGTAGTTGTATTTCTCCATCTCATCTACTGAAGGATCTAGGATGGGACAGACATTGGAGATAGGATACCAAAACTGAAATATATTTCAAAACATTTTTGCACACTGGGGAGTGCTACCRTTTTCTACCTTAAGGCATCAAAATTTTATGGCTCAGTTCTGCTTAGACACTGTAGTTTATGGTTTTCAAAATTCAGAGGACAATTCAGAGCACATGGCGCTCTCATGATATTTTCCCTTGAAGCAGTTAGACTTTATACAAAACATTTAAATATCCAAAAGAGAATGATTACAGCCAACTACTTAGGTCACACAGCTGGAGTATGGGACATATGGGCATAGCACTAGCAGAAGAGAATGAGAAATACTTGCTCTCAAGTAATCTACAACACGTTCATCTGTAACTGTAGATATAACCATCTTCAAAACCAGAATTGTCTCTTAGCTCTTTACCGGATCATTTTTCTGTCTGAACTAGTTAGCTTATGCCCAGGGCTGTACAAATTACAGATTATGAATCTTTCAATATATCTAGTTTGCAATGTTTAAGACTCCTCTCCTGGGATGTGTTTGAAGTCCCTAGTGTAAATCAGGTAGATTAGGAAACTGAGCTTTTGTCTTCCAGATTCCAAGTGGTGGTCCTACACACTGGACTGCTGAATTACAGAAAAGGGAATAAATTAATCCATCCTGCACACGTGTCTTGTCCAAACCTTTTCTCTATTTTGCATTCAGCTGAAAGTGTTTGGGGTTACAAACCTAGACATACGTATTTTTTTTTGTAACTGATAAATGCAGTTTCTGGAAATTAAATACCGATTTGAAAAATAATCCATAGTTTTTTAGAACAAACTCAATCTTGTAACACCTGTGATAGGATAAATGATGTTAACGGGAATGCTGTGGTAATGTTGTTAACTGAGCATCATGAGAAACAGTGCATGATGCAAAACTTAATTTAATTAAGGAACTTATCACTCCCCTTTTTCTACTGCTATTTTTCCCCCAGAAAATAATGTTTGAGCAAAAATATTTTCTATTAAAAATATGATGGAAAATTATCAGTGTATTYTATAATATAATGAAGTAAATAACTTCGTAAGTTATATCCACTATTGCAATTGTTAAATTCCTATTAACTATATTGCATTACTACACCTGAAGAACTTTAAATGATTCTTTCAGATATTATAGAAATCATTGCAATAGAATGGATGTATTTCAAATAGATTTGTAACAATTAAGAGATGTCCAAATATCTTTCACCTCAAAATCCTGCTGGATCATACACGTAGTTTCGCTACCTTCTTTAGTTTAATTTAACATGTGCCRCTGTGTTCTTTGATTGCTTGGAGAAACTAATGAACGGCATAGAATAATTATGTTCTGTCATTTCTCTTACTCTTACCATACTCTGTGTTACGCAATCACTACAATGTTCTTACTTGCAAAGAACCTTGGCTGCATTCCACTCCGAGTTCTTATTTAATAACTTCATCTCTAGGACTACAAAGAATCATAATCAGTTTCTATCCAAGTGCTGAAATTAATTTTGTGGAAATCTATCTCTGTATGTTACAATGCTGGCTATTGAAGCAATCTTGAAAGCAGACACCATGTGGGGGGAAGGAAGGAGGGGAGCAGGGAGAGAAGAAAAAAGAAAGAAAATTTTGGCCCCAGCTCACAGAAATCAAGCTGTGTTCTGTGACGCTCTGAAAAAAAGAGGGTGGTCTCCTCCCCACCAGAAGTCACGCAACAGGAACAGATACCCTCTCCAAGCTGCTGCCTGTGCAGTTCTCTGTTTCCTTACCTCAGAGGAGTGAAAAGATGCCTCTCTTGAGAGGATAAACAGGTGAAAGTGTTTCTATTCACAACATCTCTGAAGGTTACCACAGACTTAGTTGTCTACTGGGGTGTCTCAGTGATTTTACTATCAAACCTTGTTCAGTCAATGGAGAGTTCTGAAAAGTCTTAAATTAGGTACATATAGTAGGTTTTCAAACTCTTTCACTTCTTTAAGGTGGTATCTCAAGGCTCTGGATAGGATGTGTCTGAACTTGTGTGTGACTTTTTAGGCACCTGCCTCTGTCGTAGCAACCACACTGGACCGTCTGAATATCCTGAATATATAGTAGTGGTGGTTTAGAAGACATAAGTGGAGATTTGACCTGTTCTCAGTACTTCCTGACATCATTATATTAGAAAACCGTCTGGAAGTGCCTCTGTTCAAGATTTCTTATCATTTCAAAGGCATTTTGGGGAACACAGCCATTTGGGTAACATAGCAATTCTGGTTAATCCATGACTTCTACATCTGCAGGAAGAAACAGGAAATATTAAAGAGCACAAGATGCTAGTCAATATTCACCACTGAGCATGTAAGTGATGCCTCGGTCAACTGAAGGTTAACATTAACTGAGATACTCAGAAGTAATCTAGAAAAAAAACTTCATTTCACATTATTGCTGGGTGAAAACACTGATGCCGTGCAGATGGTACTGAAAACAAAAAGGGAGGGACAGTCATGGGAGCTTTTTGTTTAATTTAAGGTCCTATTTTTACCTACATGATTGGTGCAGTATACACAGTAGTATGTAGTACACATGTGGCTCTCTGCACACTGCTCTGCTTATTTATCCAACTGGTGTTGACACTACAAGTCTGTATTTGGCAAAATCTCATGGTCAAATGTCAATCTTTTTATGAACACATGCACACAAGCATAGAGATGAACAAATTGATTTGGCTTATTAGCTGATTGATTTGGAATATAGTCGGTTCAGAACAGAGACGAGGGCCTTGCCTTAGTAAATGCTACAAAGGACAGCATTCTCCAACTCTGTTCCTTCTCATAATTAAAATGAGCAATGGATACAAGGCAAAAAAAGTGTTGTCATTCATAGCAAAGGTTTCAGTCAGCCAGAAAACATTTAGTGTCAGAGATGGTAGAATCAYAGAACCATAGAATAGGTTGTTGCAGTTTACCTCAGAAATGATATTATCAAACTTTAATACAGAAGTGACCATGTCTTTTCAAATATTTCATTCCTCATGAAACTCTGCCAGGTACTAACACTGTCTGCCGGCATCCAACTGACACACTCCAGTAGTAATAAATGGGGYACTGTACGTCTAAGCTCCCTAGCTGAGATATGACATTAACTCTTGACCCTCAAATGAAAAGAAAACTCAGTATCTCCTGTTACTATTATAAATGTTGACTTTAGTATTCATTATTAAAGAACACATTTCAGGCTCATTCCACACTGCATCATGCTATGTAGGGATCTATAACAGTTTTCATTTGTACTGTTTCTTTTCACTTTGTCTGCATCTGATAAGCCAGAAACCTTGGGGACTGAACCAAAACACAAGCATTACTGAAGAAACAGGCCTGGGAGATTTTCTGCTTCATCTCATGACACCATGCTTGTGTAATGTTATAGAGTAATACAGCCTTTATTGTACAGCATATGAAAATGTGAATACAATTGAATTACCTTTTTGTATTCCATATACACAGTATGCACAAACCCCACATTCAAGTAACGCATTGTTTGATATGTCTTAGGGCCTCTTCTGGGCCACTTCATAATCGAGATGAGCTCTTGTAGTTCTCAGTGATGAACTTTTAGCTCAAACCACAGAAAATTAAGCTTTTCTGATCCAGAGGCCCTTATCTCACTTTCTTAACACGAGCCAAAAATATGGTTATTAGATGTAGCAGTCAGAGACAAAAGATTGCATACTTCTTTCAAAAGTATCCACTTTGAAATTTGAAAAAKAAATTAATTTGCTGAAATTATATCAGACCTTGTTACCTCGTTGCAGAGCATTAATAGTTTAATCCATGAGTTGCACAATGACAGGAGTTACTTGTGGAAGCTCTATTTGTTAGTCTTCCTAGTCTGACCGGTAAGGACCAAAGTTGTCTATTTTCTTATGAGTAGAATGGATGTGAAAATTTGGAATTGGAAGGGTGTGTTTCAGCAGCCAACTATGAAAATGTTAATTTTTCAGTTTAGCATTACATATTTATGAAAGACTTTATCACGGATGTCAGGGACTGTCTGGCTGCTGAATTATGATTGCTGTCCTTGGTGGCCTTGCAGAGAAACAGGATAGTGTAGCTACTGCATTAGTCATATATTTAAATTAAGCCCAAATTTTTATTGACTCTTAACTGTTGCCATCTAATCTCTGATGAGAACTGAATACAATGTGGTTTCTACTGAACAAATCTTTTAAAGGCCATTGTTGTACTTCTCAGCTGAGGCCAGACTTTCAATACTTTGATCATCTTCTCCCTGTTGCAGGTAATACTCCAGAAGAGCCTATGAAACATGGAGATCAATTTTTATTGTCACCTAAGGGATGTCTTCAAAAATCCCAGGTTGAACTGTGTGAAATGTTTTGCCAGGGGAATACACTCATTTTGCTCTGATACATCTTCCTGGTACCACAAAAAGCATGCCAATTCTTGTGTACTAATCAGGATGRAAACCCAAGCAGTCACGGGAAATATCACTGCTCCATGTGCAGAGCAGTTATACTGGTTCACGTGCAGAACAATTGCATTAGTCTATATTATATGCAGCTGTTTTGCGGTCAGTTAAGGAGCAGAAAGATAGAAGAGAAGAGAATACCTTGGGCACAGGCAACACCTGGTGTCCAATGCCTCACTTCGACAAGCTTGAGGCTGGAACTTGCTATGCCATCACAAACTATGGTACGGAGGGATGATCTAGTTCTCCTCATCACAGGGAACAAGATGTTCCTGCCAGAGTTAAAGCTCCATCATGTAAATCAGCTTAAATTAAGTATTCATAGATGGTGAGAGTCAGCTCCAGACTAAGATACCTACATTCAGGTGTTTACATGCAAGCTAGGTTGCTGAAAAATAGTTGCTGAAATATTAGCACCTAGTGTCGTTTTAGGCACTGTGTAATAAACTACATGGTCTTCAGCTGTTGATCTGGAAGGGCACAGCTCCTTTATAAACCCAATGTCATATCTTCCAGCCCGTATGCATGCCTTGGATACCCAAAGCTGTCTCAAATGTCACTACAGGCCTATCTTTAGGAAGCCAAGTCCCACCCTGAGCGCATGYGAGTGTGAGACCCTGAACTGAGCCCTCAGCATCTCCTCCCATGTGAACTGAACTGAATAAAACCACTGACACAGCTAAAGGTGACGGAGAAATCCCCAAACATCTAAACACCAATGGGGGGGGCAACAGAATCAATGGCCCATGGGGACCAGCACTCCAGTCATCTGGGAAAATTTATGCAGTTCACATTTTTCTGTTCAAACAAACAAACAAACAAACAAATTTGGTCCACCATTTTATGCAAAGTGAACTCATTTTTTACCTGGTTTATGATCTTAGTAATTTAAGTAGGCATTTAGAAGGTGATTAACACTACATAAAATTAAGGCAAAAAAGGAACATTCACTGCCCATGAATTTGTGAACTGTGCTACTGCGTTTAAATGATGTTGCCTTGCGCATTAAACCCAGCTTAAAACTGTAAAAAAGACCAGTCTGAAAGAACTTGACAGATTAATATGCAATATGCCTAAAAGTGACCTTTTCTATAATACACAGTATCTTATTTTCTCTTCTTCTGTGTAAAAGGAAATAGTTTCTCCTTGTCCATTATGCTCATTTGTGAAACACAGCAGGCAACAATGACATTAAAGCCAGGATAAATAAATGTATCCAAGCTGAAATAAGCTGACAATGAGGAAATGATCCTGGAGAGGTAAATCCTCAGAACTATATTCAGTTCTTATACATCCTTGCATACAGAATTTGTCTGCAATTAGCAGAGGTATTCTACGCAACTCAGCATAATCCAATCTCATATCTTTTTTTCTGTGCATGCTTAAAAAAATGACGATACACAAACAAAAATTTATCAATGTCGCTGAGCCAGATTGCTGCCCTTCTAACCAGGAATTAGTCCCACTAATGTCAAAGGGCTGATGGATGTCTTCAACAGCAGTAAAGAGTTCACAGCCTTGCCCACAGAAATAGACTCTTAAATCAGAGCATGTTCTTATCTTTGAAGCTTGAGTAGCCATTGACTGTTGGGCTGTTCCTGTCCAACAGCCGAGAGCTATCTGGGTCTGCAGTTAGCCCTTACAATTAGAATTCTCAGGAGCATTTCCCCTGCTGTCATCAAATCTGTCATAGATTACTCTTCTGTCCTTTATATGGCCATGGAGCTGGTAATTGCTCTCATGCTGGCTGCAGAGGCATGGGTGAAGATTGCTCCAATGTGAGGCAGAGCAGCTCAGCAGAATACTGCTCTGCTGACGTATTGAACACTAAAGTATTGAACACTAAAGTAAAGCTAAAGTATTCCCTGACAGGGATTTGCTTGCCAGTGCACCAAGACCACAGCCTGCCTGCCAGTCAGTTCACCTGAACCCCCCACCTTCCTTTCTCCAACTCCAGTCTGTATTTGAATCATGAACTCTTTCGGGAAGGGAATAATATTCTTCCCCTTTTTATACAGCTGACAAGCACAGGGCTCTAAACACCACACAAATTCAAATGATGAACATGGATGATAATTTGTGAGTATGTTCTTCTCCAACATAACCTTTGAGAGTAAAATTGCAGTAACTTGAACCTGTCACACACCATGGAGGAAAGGGCATTCATTTTTAGATCATTGTATCTTTGCATGAACTCTAGCAATTTAAAATGTCAGCTTTCAGAGTTATGTCCTCTACAGAAATCTTTCAATGTGTAATTTCACTTTTGCAAGTTACAGTTTGGGAGTTTGTGAACCAGGGTTACTTTATTCTGCTGAGTACAACTAAAAATCATAACAAAGTATTGGAGTGTTACTGCAGGCTTGTTCAATTATTCTGTATTTCTTGCAGCAAAGCTTAGTGAATCATGTAAAAACACATTGTTTTGTTTTGCTTTGGAAGAACACACTTCTCACTGAATGATGTGTGCATAAAATATGTTGGAAACCAACATGTTATTCCGCAATGGGACTCCGTTTTTGATGGGAGCTTCTAGGGGCTGAACTAATACTGGTAATAAATAACAGGAACAAACCCAGTACACAAGCTTAGCTACACCACTGGTTTTAGAGTCACAAAAATATCTTAAGGGAGATGAAGTCGCTTCATGTATATACAATTCTTTACTTTCTCCTGTAATTGTGAGTTAGTAACAATGACTCTTTCAGTTAGGAATTGGACCGAGTCCACCAATTCCTGTCACAATACAATCTCCTCACAATGATGGAGAAGACCAAATGACCATCAGATATTGGCTGATTTGTAACTGTTAATACAGAGATGAAGAGTCAGCATGCCCTTCATTCCAACTTGAAAGGTCTCATATATAAAAACGGAGATAAAAGAAGTAACTTAGTGTGTTCATTTTTTTTTTTCTGAAGGAATTTATTTTTCCAATGGCCAAAACAATAACCAGTTTCAATTCATTTTATGTAAAATGCATCCACAATAACCAAATAAATTTGATATAATAGATTCCACAATGATAAATAAACATTCAATATTTGTGTGGGTTTTGTTGTATATCACACTGTTAGGGTGAGGATTTGTTCTAATGAAATTTAATTCCCCTGCCATTGTTGATTTTCTTTATATCAAACCCACTTGAATTCTGATTTTGCAAATCCTGTTCACATCAGTAATGCCTAGATCTGAATGGTTTCCATATGAGGATTCTTAAGCTTGGGAAAGAGATGACTGATAGGGGGAAATGACAGAGGGCTTTAAGTCATAAACTATATGTAGAACGTGAACAGACAGTGACTATTCACTCCATCTCATAGCAGAAGAACTAGCAGACATATAATGAAAGCATTAAGGAGCAAGTTACACACCAAAGCGGAGTATTTTTTTTCCACACAACATATAATTACACTATAGAGTTCATGGCCACAGGATTTCATGGAGATCAAAAATATACATGGATGTAAAAAGGAACAAATTAATGGAAGGTAAATCAACTGGTGTTATTAAACATGACTTGCCCGAAAGAAATTCTGGATCAGGAAGTTCTGAAACCACAGATTACTGGAAAATTTGCCAGACTGAGACATTTTTGTATATGTCTTTGTTTCTTTCCTCTTTGCCTATGTGTCTGCAACTGCCCAGTCTCAGAGACAGGATGGTAGGTATGGAGGACCTTGGTCTGATAGGTCTTCTCCTCTTTACTCGTAATGTCCCATAGGATGTGAGTCACCTCATCCATCAACCTTAGATATCTACAGTGTAAATGCCTATGTGCAAGTCCTCTTCATAGTTAGACAGGAGCAACAGACACTCCTGGAGTACAGAAATTTGGACTGTTTCAGGCATATATATTAGGGAGGAGTGAACTGAACTGTAAACATACATATTTCTACCCACCAACACTAAAGAAAATATAGACATCTATCTCAAATGAGGGCATCTCTTCCATAGGTTAGGTCAGATATGTCTGAGTCCTATTACTATAGCCTTATGCAGATGATGATGACAATATTTTTCCTTCTAGCCCTCGTATTTTTGCCTTATTTCACATTCAATCCAGCGGAGTAAGGTACTACAGAAAATGAAAGAAAAAGGATCTGTCTCAACATATTTTTCTTCATCAAAAGCATCATATAGAAGAGTTCATAATCTGGCCCAATTTTTATAAAACATCTACACATGGGCTTCAGTCCCATTGAAATGATTAGATTTAAGAATGTGTTTAAGATCTTTGCTGAACTGGGACCAGAGTGAAATATGGTAGAATGAAAGCCACCAAAATGTCTGAGACATTGAAATATAGTTCAGTTCCATTAATAGCAAGTCTCTGTTTCAAGTAGAGCTGATCTGACAAAGAAAAGCAAAATTACTCCAGTATATAAAAAGGGTTTCCACTGTGCTGTTAAATTCTGATATAAATTATTAAATCCCACAGAGATTTTTTAGATCAAAGGAACTTTGTACTTTCATTATGTAGCCACTTCTACAGAGAAAAGAAATTGCCAAATATCCTGCAAGGCAGATCTGAAAATATGATCTTTTAGAGCAATGCTGACTTTCTTGCTTTCCCATTTATTTTTTGTACTGCATCCAAAAACTCTTCTGATGTGCTACATCCATCTACAGAGCTAACGTATAACACAGAAACCTAAGGTGTGCTTCAGATGTTACCTGTGCAATGGAAGGCTGCTATTTTGGAGTTAACTGCGGAGGAACGATGAGACACTAACAGTCTTTGCCATGCACTTTTCAAACTACATTGTTACTTTTTCTAATTACAAATTTAACCATTTCCACATGTTCCTCTAAAAAGACACGCTGCAGTTTTAAAGACATAGTTGTGGATATACATTTCAATCTTGCAATTTTCATGAAAAAATTTGATCTGCATTTTTAACTTCTCAGCCATCCAGGCACCAAAATTTTTCCAGAGGAAAAAAAATCACTCATTTGGGATATTTTATTTGTCTGAATTAGCAACATTACAACTGCAATTGGGGTGAAACATTTTTACACCCTCCGCTTAGTAATTAGTTCAGGAGGTAAACCTCACAAAGTCTTATCACAGTAAGTCCATGTTATCCCACATTTAGCCCTACAAGAAGTAATTGGGCATGTGGAGTCCAATTAAGTCCATCACAGCCATGCCTCAGGTCCTATTAGGCCATGCAAAGCTAAATGCTGTGTCACTTACACAGCTGTATATGCACGTAATATAAATTGTCAAATAGCTGTTACACTGGATTTTGCCTATTAGTCACAATCAGTGTTCACTCTGGGGATGGTGCCTGGTAACATTTTCAGTATGTGGGTAAGCTGTGTCATCCCATATTCAGAGAAGTTCCCTCTATCCCAAAAATAGGTGTTATTGTGAACAAACAGAAATACAGAACAGGACACTGCCTTTCCTATTGAAGTTGTGTTTTGCCTTTCAAAAATATTACAATTTTACAGATCAGAGAGAGGGAGTATATACCAAGAAAAAAACCGTTCTCTGACATTGTGAATTGGGACACTCAATTGACAACAAGGAATTTTGACTTCTAGTCTAATTTTCTCCAATTAACATTTACTGGAAAACACAAAATAGATCTTTAAATGGGGAAACAAAGCCTCTGACTCCCTTTTTCTTAAGAAGCCTTAACCATTAAATTACACAGTTACATCTTATTTCTTTTCTTCTAACTCACTCTCAGGGACAGTAAATCTTGTATCCATTTCCCCATTGGAGAGGCTGGAGGTGTCTCTGCCCTCTCCCATTAACCCTCCTGACATAAATTCTGGTTGTCATCCACTCTTCTGGGAACGAGGAAATATGGGTCTGATCCCCTCTGTAYAGGGAAGGAGGGGAAACCAGTTTCCTCACTTCCTGTGCGAGTGGTCTAAGTGCTACATTATTATATTAAAAGCCACCTCTGCAATTACTTACTCATCTTATGTCTGCACATTAGGGTTTGTCTCAGATGGATTTTGTAAGAGTTATCATCTTTCTATGCATTAGATGCACTTTAATGGGCCATATGCAGTCAGTCAAAGGCTCAGATGGGGAAGGAGCTTTTTGCCTCAATCTTGATTAGGTTTAGGTAGAAAATAAACACCGAGGCATCAGTTCAGTTGCCTAGTTGATTCAAGCTGTCCTGATTTGAGATGCCCTAAAGTTGCTGGACATACACATATACCTACCAAGAAAATCTGTCCCCTTTCAGACCGGGAGAAAAAACCATACAGGATACCCAGTCTTGCAAAAAGGCTCCAGACACACATATTAAAAAACCTGAAATAATCTCCGAACTTCTCAGGTTAGTGCTGTTTTCAACTGAACCTGAAGCACAAACAGACCCCAGAAGTCAAGTAGAGATTCACCACGGAAGTGTGGGATTTGGAGGCATCTGCATGAAGTTTATTTGTATTGCAGTTTTCAACTTTTGTACTTCAGCTACATTTAAGTCCTAACTCAACTATCTAAGAATGTATATAAGATAAATCTGAGGGGATCTGAGCTTTACTTACCAAGCCAAGCACTACATTTGCCTTGCATTGCTCAGCTGCGGTACTTGAAGAACACACTAAGGAAGGAATTGTCTATCAGGAGCAAAAGTACCAGGTTGCATATGTCTGTGCAGGGCTGGTAGTTCACTGGAGAGGGATGGAGCCAAGATTCTGCCAAAATTTTCTTCTTTTTTCTCTAGTTACCCTGACCTTAGATTCACAGATCCAGAAGGTCATGAGGGGCCAAGGGACAACTTTAAACATAAGCTCCTTTATATTCCTCTACACTCCCTAAGCTCTAAACTTCCCTGATGACATCTGGCACATCTTACTCTTTCCTGCTATAGAAAGGGTCTGTTCTCTCAATACTATATAAAATTACTAGTCTTGTTAAGCATGTGAATCTGTAATGTCTGAGAATCATTCTTGCTTATTTGTATGTCTTCACCTAAATAATACTTCCAAAAGTCAAGTCGTACATTTATTCAAGGCATTGAACTTGCAAAGCGTAAAATTTCTAAATTGGGAACATTGGCATTTCTGAGATCAGCAGCAAAGATTGGTTTGCAAACCTAACTGGAGTTTTGATTTGCTTCAGTGCCATACAACAGTTTGGCTTTTAAAGCATCAAATTCCTTTTTTAGTACATTTAATTAAACTTCTAAGACTGCTTGGCAAGCTTAAATTCCACTTGTTGCAATCAGCAGCATGGTGATTATTTATAATTTCATGCAGATTGCTTCCATCTGTACTTCAGAGCAATTAGGGAGTTTATTCATAATTCATTAATTTTAAAGACACGTACATAAAACATGATTCTGTGCTCTAACTTTATGTGTTATAATTTAATGACACTTAAGAATACCTGACAATTAACCATGTTTAAACAAACTAACAATTTATATAAGCAGAATCAAATTTAGCAGCCAGTGTTAGAATTTAGCCTTGTGACTGGGTTTTGTGTTTGGTTTTGCAACATATAAGCAGAGCAATGCCTTTTTCAAGGCTAACCATTACCTCTGTCCCCTTTGTGATATGGATTTAAGAGAGTTTCTAAGTATTAGAAAGGGAGAATGCAGGGAAAGGGCAAGAAAGAAGAAGGGTAGTTTAGCTCACCTCTTCCTGTCCAGGAATTCTTGCAACTTCTCTAGACTCCCGGTATTGGACACAATCAGCAGGAAGACTTGAGGAATATGATCTAGTCTAGTCTGATATTTCCTGTGGTCTTTGACAAGTAACACCAACTGTGACACAGAGATAATCCATACTTACAGTAAGCACATCCTCTACTGCAATTAAATGCTGGTGAAGTTATAGGTGAAGGGCAATGCAGGAGAAAAAGTGAGAAGTATTTGTCAAGATTAAATAAGCAATTTTTATAATATAGTCATGGATTTAAAAAAAATCAACTTGAGGTTCACATAACTGAAATGTTATTTGAAATTTCATCTTGCCTTTAATGCACTTTGTCTTTAGTCATCTTTGGGAAAATAAATCAGATGGAGTGCAAAATTTGAAGAGTGAGCACTTCAGTCAACATTCAAGTGAGTTGCGAGAGATCTAAATGTCAACTGTTATTAGACATTGCACTTACAGCGCAAGTTCTTGACTAGATGCTCCTGTATCTGTTTGTAAAGAACAATGTATAAATAGGTTAAAAATATATCAAAGTTCTTGAAGAAAGCAATGGCAAACGTTGGAAGTGATCAACTTTCATTTTGTCAGATTTTGCTTGCAGTGTCCTCTAGTGTGTTGGTGAATTAGTGGCACCAGCTAAATCCTTCTCATCCCTCACCTTGCAGAGCTTCTACTTGCTTGGTTTGGGGCACTCTGGGCCAGTTTAACAATGGACTTAAACATTTGTAAAGTTTCTTTAAAGTTAACTGCAATCGAAAAGGGAGGTTAGACACTTACCTACTTTGCTGAATCAGTGTCAGAACACAAATCAAGATGCATGTTAGGACAGATGTCACAAGCGAGCATCTAGAGAGAATCACAGCTGGTGACACTGAACAAGCCCAGAGGCTTCAGAGAATCCCAGTTCAGAATGGGGAATAGAGTCAGCATGGACTTTCCAGCATCAAATCTGTGAACTGGAGAGAAGTTGTCCAACCTTTACCACCACTCCTTTCAACCTTACTTAAAATATTTTCTACCATGGTCATACATTACCTCTATGTTTGCTCACACCAACCTAGAAAGCTGAAAACTCATCTCAGAGAGTAAGTTGGAAGGTTGGGCTTAATAAAACTTACCTCTCATATAATTAGTGCCTATCCCTGAGGCACATCTGTAAATTATTAATTTTAATAACTTTAAAAATGTCAGGATCCTACACTATCATACTGAACACATAGATATCCAGAAATTTCTGTGTATGTGTTATATATTAACATGATCTGCACTGTTATCTATCCATCCTGAATTTCTTCAGTATGGGTGAAACATGTCATTTGTTTCCATAGTGTAGACTAAGAGCACAAATGCAGTTCTTATGATCTATCTATCTTATACAACAGAATACCACACATGTCAAAATATTTAAACATAATCAGAGATGGGCCCTTACCCAAATCCAAATCATTGCTAAAGTTTTGGAAAGTATTAATGCTTTATCTCTCCGAAGCTCCAAAATCAGTCCAAATCTTTATCTGAACTCAGCCCATCATCTGTATCTTTGAGTGTAGCGTAACACAGACAAGAATAGTGAGATTATTTGCTGGTATAAATCAAAATAGTGGTACAGACTGAACAAGGTCTCAAAGCATACCTCACGAAAACTCAGCAAAACTATTATGTGTCCAAGCACAAGTTTTACACCGAGTAGCTGAGGGTTTGTACGAAAAAAAGGTGTTTGGCCACAGTTTCTCACTAAAAAGATGTGTTGTAGTGAATCCTGTAGATTAAAAATATAAAATAAAGATGCATAAGGATTTTTAAATATAAAATACATTTTTTGGCACTTCAGTGTTACAAATTGATGGTGAATTTGGAGAAAATAAAAGAAGACTGATACAAATTAACTCAGGAGCTAGAAGAATTGATTACAGAGATGGGCTGAAATACTTAAATATGCACAGCTTGTACAGATCATTGCAAAGTAAGTTAAGCTTACTTTCCAACAGTTGGAAATCATTAAGACGGCACAAAACAAATTATTTAATTTTGTATTAGAAGATAATCCTTAAGAATGCCTGTATTAATTTGCAGAAACTTTAGATGAACAACAATAACTACAGTGTGAGTTTGTAGCATATCACCTAAGAAATTCTGAGTCTTTAAAACTGACTTTGATTCGACAGTTAATGATATACTGCTGAGAACAACTCCTCATTGGCAGAAACCAGAATAGATGCTATATCCCAGTACAGTATCTCTTTTTTGTTTTCTTCAATCCTTCTGGTCAAACAGAGGAAACTTTCTGCCTGGCTCCTTCTCCAGTAGTCCGTTGAGTGTTGCAGGTCAAACATATGTTTCTGCTTCTATCAGTACATCCATAGTTGCATGTTAGCTGTAGCACGTGGTTATACAACCCAGGTGATACAACATAAAATGGCAGTCACTGTTTGGCACTGCGTAAAGTCAATGGGTCAAGGCACAATTTCTTTTCCATGTAATTTCTTGGCTGCCACAATTGTATATTTTCTCTGGCTGCTACATAACCTGGACATACTGATTTAATGACTTTTCCTAAGAGCAAAACCCACTGCTATATTCAGAAAAATGGCTATATATTTAAAGTTTCCTTACATCAATATTATGACTGTAGCCACATTGTTTTATAGCCCCATGCTGACAAGCCATTAACTTTGTTTACATTAGAGCATGGTATAAGTTGGAATTTGGAGTTAGATTTCAAATACCCCAATATCCACAGATGTTAGGAAAGGGGTCCTTGGCTTAGCTTATTGAGGAACAGTACAAAATTTGGATCTGGATCTAAGTGTAATTTTGAATTTATGCCAATCTTGAGGTGTTTTGTATCAGAAGCTTAAAATGCGGTTCTTCCAGAACAGGGGTGCCCTATTTGAAGGATGCTATGTTTTTAAGTCGAAATGACATTGCGGAGTGGGCAAATACCTGCTGAACAGTGGGAATTCTTAGGGTCTCATACATAATTTTTCAGCCTGTTCTATGTATTTTGAGGAAAAACAATTTCTTTGATTTCAGTGAACTTTCTCTTGATACCCCATATTGTGACAAGGGTTAAGGGCTCTATGGGAGATTTGGCTTCATTTTCTGGTCCTGTCACAGATGTTCCTCTGAGACACTGTCAAGCTACATCTTGATGTCTAGTCTCATGGTGGAAGAAGAATAATTCTATTATAGCTCCCTACAGTTTGGTGAAGATAGACGTTTGCATGGTAAAGTGATCCTTGCTTGCAGAGACAAGTGCTGCAGAACAGGACTCTACTGTGAGCATGTCTACACTGTGAAATCAAGCAAGGTAACAGGCAAATCCTTCTGTCCAGGGCTTACTAGCTCAAGGTAATATCACATGCGTGCAGCTAGGCAGCTTTCAGACACAAGCAGGCTTGCAATCTGCCTGTTCTGCCCAGGCTTAAGGCAGGCAGAGTTTGTCTGCAACTACTAGCATAGATATGGCTTTAAATGAGCATAGGATGATATAGGTACAGTACCATTTCTCTTTACAGTGTTTCAGTCAACTAACATAATAAAAAAAAAAAAAAAAAAAAAAAAAAAAAAAAAAAAAAAAAAAAAAAAAAAAAAAAAAAAAAAAAAAACCCCAAACAAACAAAAACAAAAAAACCCAAAAAAACCCATCCCCCAAAACCTTAAACCATATACAAGAGTAGGATTTCATGATTTTTTTTTTCTGTTATCGAAAAAGTGTCACTCAGTGACGACTGTCAAGCATGTGTTCATGTCAGGATAGGCTCTAAACAGAGCACTGCATTTCTTTCACGGAGAAAATAAACAAAGATGTTTTGTATTTCTCACCTTGAAAAGCAGGTCCATCTGGTGTCCAATGGCTACACTTCAAAGACATCCCTCGTGAACCTTTTTTCATGTGGCTACATGTGTGGTATTATAGAGATGAATAGGCCAGCTCCTAAGAAGTGGGACACACTGCATTAAAATGTACTCTGTTAACAGAGATTTATGGAAGATCAGAAGACTTTATAAAGTAAATAATTCACATTTCACAAATATATACAATGTACAGACTATTTACCAAGAAACTTGAAACGTCTGTCTTGGAAACATTCCAGTTTGTCAAGTAATCTCGTTATCAGGTTTTTAAAAAGACTCAATATATATGGCACTGACAAAACCRGACTAAATATATTTTTTCCAGAAGAAGCAGGATGGTAACAGGAAATATACTTTATAAAGCAATTAACAAACACTCCTTTAGCTGGCAAGTTGTTCCAAGTAACTTAGAGGGGGGAAAAAAAAAGCAATCTAATTTTGAAATGCATTTGCAATACACACATGCATAAATCTATTTTAAAACAGGCCTGTGTGATGGACAGCAATGTAGTATAGAGACCCCAGAACAAGCTCTAAATCGTCTAGCTCAGGTCGTGGCAGCAGCCAGTAACCTGTGCTGAGGGACAGGGGTGCCATGTTCCCTCTAACCATGCCAAAGCTCTCCCAGACAAAACAGAGCTTGCCTGCACTTTTTTTCCATTTCCTATTAAAAATTAGAGTAAAAAGTTGCATGATGACAACAATACTGAGTCTATACTCTACGTGTGTGTATTGACAATTCCTCTGATTTTTCTTTACTGCTCTCTATGGTTATAGTTTAACCTGCATTATTATTATTTTTTTAAATCAGACTGTAAAATCACCCCAAATGTGGAGCTTCTGCTGAGTTCAAATATATAGATTTGTTAAAATAACCTCTTATTTTCTGCGCCTTAGCAGCAATAAGGAAAGGGGAAAAAGGCATAAAGGAGGGAGAAAGTGGAAAAGGAAATGGGCGTTGGAGGAAATATGGGCAAATTTTTTAAATAATCAGAATACTTTTTTACAAGGTTCTCTCAATGAAATAACACCACTCCAAGATAACCAAATATTTTGCTTGGAAATGGAAGAAAACTGAGGAAAAAGGCTTTAAAAATAACTTAAACATGGAAAACTTTTAAAATGAAAGTAAAAATATACCTCCTACCTCAAACAACAATTGCAGAAGATTGACCTAAAATTTCAAATTTTCCTCAGCTGTAATGACACAATTTTTGGACAATGGCTGTTTTGGGAAGACCTTAACTAGTTTTCCTCCTTTCTCTCTTCTCTTGACTTGCAGGGTGGGTTTTTTCCTGGTTTTGGCACCTTTTCATAGACACTGAGTTTAGGCTAGCAGTCTATTTCATGGGTCTCTCACAGATTTAAAGCTTTTGGCATAGAACTTATTTCACTTTGTTACAATGGTCTAAAAGATAAACATGATTTCAGTTAGATGCACAGACACTTTGGATAATCAAAGGAAGACGACAGGTGCTGTAAAACTGTTACCTATCTTATTCTAAGAGAGCTACTCCTAAACTGACTTGCTCATAGATGGACCTCTACATCAAATTCATGTGACATGAAACCCAGCCTTAAGCATAAAGCTCCCTGTTCCTTAATCATTTCTGATTATCAGTCTCTTGAGTATAACACCATGTGTTGTTAATTGGCTAATCTAATCAACCCTGTGCAATAGCACTGATTCACAGTAGCTGAGGATCTGACTCATTCTCCCTCACTTACATTAAATACCTCCATGCCCCAGGTCTTTTGAACAACTGCAAGTATGACATAATTTTATTTCTCTAGAACAGCTGAAGTTTCTTTTCTGCCTGGAACACTAACCCTCTGAATGCTTTGCTGTTGGGTTTGGGATTATGGACAACACAGAGGGATCATTTATCACTTTAATTATTCATCCTAATCCTTGCCCAGGGAAAGTTGATAGTTCCAGTGCTTACTCACTGAATTTACATTTGCATGTCATATACTCATTAGTTAACCCTTGGCAGGAAACTCCTAAATGAGTGGAGAAACAGTATTTAGAACTGGGCCAACTTTATAAATCACTTAGGTGATATTTCTGTGTCTCCAACAGCTTCCAGGTGGACACCTCAAGAAAGCTTGTATTCTTATTTTCATGCTATCAAATCAACAAACACATCACTTCAGTGTCATATGGTAAATTTTTAACTGTTGCAACCTAAAAAAAAAACAAGTGACCAAACAGCTTTATCAAAGACACAGCGGCACTGTGCTCAGAGCCAAAATTGGGTCTCAGGCTTCTGCAAACCTCAGGTACACCAATGTATCTTTAAACTTTTTTTTTCTTTTTCTTTGAAACTGTATTTTTAGCTGTGCAGTCATAAGAAATACAGAATTCATGGTGCAAAGAGTTAAGAAAGCAGCATAATCTTAAGAAAGAAATGGTCATATTTTCATAATGTTATAATAGTCCAAATCATAATAAATTCCATCTGGACTTTTGGAAAAATATATCACCACTAAAACTCAAAATAGCCAGATAGAAAGAGTGGACTATGGGGTGTTAGTGAAAACACAGCTTAACAGTTGGGGACCAGGTTTGATCTCTGATACGATATGTGACATTTATGGACCTGCACAGTAGCTCTTGTTCAGCACTACACAATAAAATGCACCTGGATGCCTGACAAAAGGATATGTCCTCAGGCATGCAAAGCAAGACATCCATTTCCCCCAAATGTTTGCATTTCTCCCTGACAGTGTGTTTTTCAGAAAAGTAGTCAGATAAGTACACAGTCACTTTCACAGAAAATTCAATTTTCCCCTCCAGTGAGTGCACATTCCTGAAAGTAGAAGTTGACGTGGCTAAAGTATGAGATAGATTATTTGCAAATGTCTATCTATTAAGGAACAAATGACAGAATATGACATTTTCAAAGTAATATGTGCTCGATAGTTGTCTCATATGTAAAAATATATAAATATATACATTAACTGAGTCAATTAAAAAACCAACCTTTTCTACACTAACGATTCACAAGGAAATTACATTTGTGTGCTATTATATACATTACAGAATTAAGTACTTAGCATGGCTTATATATGTTAACAGCATATGAGATGAAGTGAAAAAATCCACTATGTTTCAAAGAAGTGAGAAATACATCTTGTTTCCAGTTGTTAAAAGTGGAAAACTGTTACTAATTTAAGTCTTTCAATCCAGTGTTAGGCTTTTTTTACATTTCTTCCTCTGGCTTAACTTGCTCTTCAGTTTGGTGACTTTATTGCTTAATTTATGCTTTCGTTAATTACACAGTGATGTAGTTATCATGGGCCAGATTCAACAGAGACGTAAACCAGTGTAATCAGTAGCATTATAGCAGCTTGTATTTGGCTGCTTGTGATCATACTAAAGGTTGCCCTCGAACTAGGTTTAAGCAAAGCCTGCTAGCCAAAATACATATTTTTCTAGGACTGATGCTAAAAAAATAAGGAAGCTCCAGTCTGGATATGTTTTTATTTCTGCATATGTTTGGCATGTCTTTCCTTCTACCTTCTCTCCCCTTGCAAACTATCACTGCATAACATCTCAAAACAAAACATTAAAACAGTTCAAGCATATTTCAATATATAATATGTAGCTATTGGAAGAAAAATGGATGTGCAAGCATTCTCATTTTCTGTATCTTCAGTGTCTCTTTCTTCTCTAAATGCATGTTTTCAGGAAATAATTATGGGGGTAAATTCATGACCATATTCTGTTAATAATTATCCAGTGCAAACTCCATTGACTTCAAGGGGGCACACTCAATGGAAAACAAGATTTAGTGTATGAAGTATCAGAATACTATAAGCAAAGTAGTATGTATACGTAAAAGACATATTTTTCCTCTCTCTACTGAAATTCCTTTTGAAAAAAGGGGTGTACTCTGTAGGATATAAAGGTGTGGATCTATAAAATACAGTGTTAAGAACTTTACACAAGACAAACCTTCCTCTGTAGAAGTCTGAATTCTCATCTTGACTTTTCCAATAACCTTGGGACAGGTTGACAGAGTCAAAATCCAAATTTAACTTTGGATTATGTTTGAATATGTTTGGTTTAATTTTCATCTTCTGTCTCTGTCTCTTTTCCCGCGTCTCAAAGGAGTGGTTTAGAGGCCGCTTAAAGAATCACTGTCAAAGGTATTAGCAGAAAGTGATTTTAATAGAAATTTATAAAAGTGCAACTTAACGGAGTTCAATGGCAAGGTACACTCTATCACTTACTACATGGATGAAGCATACAAAGGAAAAGAGCATGGGAAGCTGAAAAGTCCTTGACTAGTGTAAACGCTACTTAGCAACAGCTAAAACATCAGTGTGTTATCAACATTATTCTCATACAAAATCCAAAATACAGCACTATACCAGCTACTAGGAAGAAAATTAACTCTATCCCAGCCAAAACCAGGATATCATGTTAGAATTGAGTTGGAATGATTTATACGGAGGCCGAGGATGAAAAGGTTAAGGGAGATCCTCCCATTGAGTCACGAGGTTCAGAGAAGACCCGACTGGATCCAATGTTAGCCTCAGACTTGGACAACAGTTTATGCCTAATACGAAAAGGGTAAGGAGACCCTCCCGTTGAGTCACGGGGTTCAGAGTAGGCCCGGCTGGATCTACCCCTAGTCCCAGACTTGGTCAACGGTATATGTCTAAAGGATTATATGTGTTTAGCAGTAGTCTAAGGTTCATTCCCAATCTTAAGATAGATCATAAGATTTTAGCAGACTATATTTGCTAGTGAGTACCTCCATCAATTCACACACACACACACAGACACAAAAAATACATTAATATACAAAGGTATACCTGTTAAAAATTCCCCTCTAGTTTAGTGAAATACTCACATCAAATGTCTTGGCATTTCTCAATGGGCAAAGTGTTGAGCCTCGAGGAGTGTTTTGGCCGAGGAGTGTTGCAGCCCAGGTCCCGTGCCAATCAGCGACGGTCCTTCAAACATCGCAAACTCGAGAGTTCGCGAACTCTGAGAAGCGTTCCACTCAGAGGGAGATTCTGGGTGCAGCCCGCTGCGGCCCAGGAGAGCTGAAAGGGCCTCACTTGGGACAGCTGTTTATAGGGTCGCAAGATGATGACTTTAGTCATCCGTCAAAACTCTCAAGGTTTCAGTAACAATGGTATCGTTCCATTTGAGCTACAACTCAGATAAGGGTATCAGGGGATGACAATTATCCCTGCTCTTGTCCTCCACTTGGGCCAGGCAGCGGAAGTTTCTGGTACGATCAGTACATTCCCCAACCTCAGCTATGCAAGAGTTCCTGATACGGTAAAGGGACCCTTCACCGCCTGACTCATTACACCAAGGCCAAGGTTTAACGGGAGTTTCTGAGATCATGGCGTGGCCCAGGAGCGGGGGGAATGCACCACTACACCCCGGGAGTATCAGAACCACTAAAAAAAAAGGGATCTGTTTTAAAGAAAAGTGTGCCGCTTTTAACAGCCTTAGGACCAGATTTTCAGCCAAGACAAAATCATGCAAGTCCTCTGTCAATAGAGATGTATTCATTCACATGGACTGAATAGTTTGCCCTTCTCTGAGTACTTGAAGACAACCTGGTGAGAGATCTTGTGAGAGTGTTCTGCCATGGCTGGTGCAAGGCCGCGCATATGTCAAACACATTGGGTTAATACGTGCCCTCACAGTTGTCTCCACTGAAATAGCTCCCACCAATTTTAATGCAAACGGTGCGTGTTAGATCTGGATATTGCACTGCTGACAGTAAACACAACAGAAAAGGGTCAGACTGCAGTACTGCTTGGTATAAATCCTGCAGTCATTTTCCATCTCTCAGCATTGTTTCTATCTGTCTATTGAAGATAGCATTCTTAATCTCAAATATTTCTGGATAATAGACAATGGACAGTTTTTGGTCACTTAAAACCATCACACAGGTGAATGTTTCTGATAACAAAATGACAGAATTTAAGATAAAGATAGCAAGTTAAAACAAATTTTTACAGAATAACCACAACTACCAGAAGAATATGAAAATTTGTCATGAAGTTTTGTATGTGGGGTAATTGAACAGTCCCTCCCAAGTGTAGAATTTCATTAAAATTTTTGAAATAAAATTTAATAAAAAATAAAATACCTAGACTGATTTCTGATAAGGGAGAAATTATAAATAATTAGTTATTTGCTTTTAGAATTCTCCTGAGGGAAGCAGACAGTTGATCTTTTTTTTTTTTTTTAAAAGTTTCTCTCTGGAAAGGGTGCAATGAATTTGAATGGGTCTAGGAACAAGCCCCTTGTTTGTTGGTCATGCATCTCAGAAAAAAATTATGCATGATTTAAAAAGCAGAAATAAACTTTCCTTTCCTGCACTAGTTTGTGGGTCCATTTGTTTTACCTCATTTRCTGTGGGAAAAAAAAATGGAGGTGACACAGAAGAATAGTGACCCAAACTAACCACACTAATACTGGCAACTGAAAGAAAAGAACAAAATGAATGGAAAGGAAAGATGGAGAAAGATCTGTAGAAAAAGGGAGCTGCTTTGAGGAAAAACGTTATGCAATAAATAGATCTGTTCTGTGACCACAAAGGCTCCTTGTAAATATGGAAAATATTAACAAGAATCAGATAGTTTGTTCTGATATCAGGAGACGGTGTTCACTAATTAAAAACATTCTGTGAATCCAAACATCAGCCCTTTTTGAGGAAGGAAGAGCTTAGAAATCTGAGTTTGGGTTTGTTTTGTTTTTTTCCCAAGAATAAAAAAAATTGTGATGGAGCTTGGAGATCCAAAAAGACATTGCAATAAATTGTAGAGCTGTTCTGGTGCTCTTACAGAGGCAATAGACTAAGAGAATGAATGAATGAATGGATGGCTTTAAAATTCTGTAGTGACTCAGGTGGAAAGTCAAACACCAAGATGCAAAAGTTAGTCGATGACTTGGAAAAATATGGGGTAATAGGTTGAAGCCAATAACATTTGTCCACTGTTTACAGGAAACTTTGTGGCAAAGCTTACAATAGCATTCAGCTTTCTTTCTCTAACTACCTGACTGTTCTTCCCTTCACCTTTTCCACCTCCTCACACTGCTTCTTTCCTGTGAGGCACTCCCTGTGCTACTGACTTGAAAGCTGCCGCAGTGCAGCAGCCAGTGGAGGTACCCCAGCCAGGGGCTGCTCCTAAATTATGCAAGGAGCAACTTTGACACCAAGATGGTCTGGGATAAAAGGAATAGAGTGGCTTTTTAGAAACATCTTCTCCATCCTACACCTTAGCTGCAATGAGTCCAAGCTGGGCTTGTATGAAATGCTAACACACAGGACCTGATTCTTAGCACGTGTAAGTTGGCAAAAGCCTGTTGACATCAGTGGGTCTATACTGATTTAAACCAGCTGAGTATCTGACAGAGTTTTTAGTTTATCATCTCCCTTAAGTTGTGCTTGGTTTAATCACTGTGTGTGATACATTGATATGTCTTAGATGGGCTGTTTCTAGCTAGATGAGGACATAACCATCTGGTAACCATGCGAATGCAAAGTCAGGTTCTTGGAGAGTTGTACTTTCAAGGCACCCTGACTTCTGTTGCACATCAATTTCCTTTTAAATCCTTTTCTACTTCACGTACACAGAGCAATGAAAAAAGGATTAAAAACTGTGTCTGCATTTATTAGATTCTGGTGCCATTTGGGATATTTTCTGACTGCATCCAAGTAGTTTTCCCAACTACCTTGGCCGATTTCTGCAGTAGAAGAGACATGTTCTTCTAATCCAGGAATTCATTACTGCATGTTTACTGTTGAACTAATTTACTGTCATTCTAGAAATATTTTTCCCCTCTTGAGATGCCTGCCTCAACCTGGAGAAAGAATCAGTGATTTGCTAATGGTACAGCACATAAAATTCTTTTTTGTTGATCTTTACCTTGTAAGATGTATTACAGCTGTAGCTCTTGCTGTAGCTGTATTATTTAATACAAAATGAATTATACCCATACAAATGTATGTTATTCATTTTAATGAGGACCAGGAGATTTACACTGGGATTAAAAATGTTTTTGTTGTAAGTCAACATTTAGAAATCTTCAAAGAACTGTGCAAATATATTAAAAATATGCAGATAAGTATAATTAGTCATCCTCCAGGCGAGAAAACAGATGCAGAGTATGGAGCCTGGGCTGGTGAAGGGATGAGACACCTCCGAGTTAGGCACCACATTGCCTGACTGCCAGGTGTCTGTCCCCAGGAGCTAGATCACAGTGCCCTGAATTGGGTACCAAGTTTGTGTATACAGAACATGGGAGAATGAGGTGTCCCATTAGAGCAATCCAGTACCTACACAATAAAAGGAAAGATACCCAGGAGTAGCCTCTCAAAAACATCAATCACAAGTGTGGACCTGAATGCTCCCTCACCATCCAGTCTGTCGTCTGCATCAGACCTAGGATGGAAATGCTTGTATTCACTTGAAATCTCAGCTCCATTAAAATGTTATCTGGGGGGAAAAAGAAAAATCTGGCCCACCTCTTTTAGATTGTGCCATGCCAGCATTATGCCAGCGTTTTCATAACAGCTGAGCATTCAGACAACTCTCCAACAAAAGGGAGGACATTATAGTTTCACACTTTCTTTCACCTCGGAGGATTCCAACTTACATCTGAGTTTAATTTCCTGCTCTGTTAGTTGTTTATGCAGTTTACATTAAACAGTCATTGGAATAGAAAAAMAAGAAAAGCACAAAGAAGAGTTTAGAAACTAGGTCTTCACCATGCCCCAAACTGCTGTAATACAAAATAACTTCCATTTTGCTTGTGCTTGTCTTTGGCCTGTGAATTGCACACTGGGCCAACTGGAAACAACGGTTAACCCCTTCCAAAATAGCCAATCTGTCTTTGTGGGTAAGGCAGTCTTCTGGAAAGGGGTTTTGAATCCCTGATGCTAAAATAGACCTGGAATCCAGGTTTCTTACTTGCTAGGAAGCAAACTAACCCTTGTGCATCATGACCTCCTCCTCAGAAGTGCTTTAAAAGAAGGATCCGTCCCTGCTGAATGGAAGACACCATGATGCTTTGGGCTCTGATTTCTGTATGCCACTTAATAACTGCTTAATGTAAAATGCTTAAACAGGGACCAAGGCAGGAAACAAAATAAAATTCTTCATTTGTAGCTGAAAGACTAAACTTCTTTTAGTGTTTTGCTTGCTAATCTCATAAATCTTTCATCCCTTTGCTTAATAGCATAGTACTAAAAGGAGGGATTCAGGAGTGTCTGTCTGTTCCCAGCTCAGCCCCAGAGTTAACGAACTTCCCTAGGATGGAGAATTTCTGAATTTGGACCCTTTCAGACTCAACAGGAAATGAAACCCAGCTCTGCAAATTCTGCAGACAGTGCTCTAACCATTAAGGTATGGTATAAACACTGATATCTATCTGGTAGTCATATTTTAAAAGAAAGTGGTGGCAAGAAGAGAATTTGACCAGGATCCTAACACCAATGGCTCATCTCAGAAAACATATTTGCAGGAAATTCCATTTTTCTGGATCACAATTAATGAACATCTCTGCTTAGTCCTGCCAAAACAAAAAAACAGGAGAATGTATTTTAAATTTATAGCCATATAACAAAGACACCTTGGAAGGAAGAGCCAGTAAGGATTTTGTCACCTGGCCCTAGTTAACAAGTGTGTTTTTCAGAGTCCAAATTCCACTTCAGAGTGCTAATTCTTTCTCCAGAGCCCTTTATTCTTCTTCTGCCTTCAAAGTCTGATTCATTTTTACCCCTTTTCCTTTTGCCTGAAGAAAGCAGAAAAAAATGTTTCACTTCAGCGATGCAGATGATTACATGAGTCTCAGGCTAACAGTGAAAAAGGAYCAGAGAAGCAATTTATGTAAAAATGCACAAGAGTTAAACAATGAAGGAACCACCTGATACACCTGGGATTCCTGGGTGCAGAACCAATACTGGCCTCATTGTCTTAGCACTTCAGGGAGACAAGCTCAACATTTTTTTAAAATGTAGCTGGCTACTTAGCTGCCTAACTGTGTCTGCAGGCACCATTTTTTTAAAATCTGGCATTCCTGTGTAAACTGATGAATCACATTTATCACTGGAAAAACATTTTGCTGTCATATTGGAAGCATAGAAAATAATGTTTTTCCCTTCCGGCCTTTAAAGGATCACATGTATCTGTTGTTAGGGAAACTAAAAGAATCACAGACTCACAGAACTGGTTGAGGTTGGAAGGGACTTCTGGAGATCACCTTGTCCAACCCCCTGCTCAAAACAGGTTGCTCAGGCCTGTGTCTAGTCAGGGTTTGAATATCTCCAAGGACGGAGACTCAACAGTTTCTCTGAGCGTTTTGTTCCAGTATTCGACCACTCTCAAAGAAAAAGTTTTTTTTTCTTATGTTTAAATGGAATTTCCTGTATTTCAGCTTGCGCCCATGGCCTCTTGTCTGTTCACTGGACACCACTGGGAAGAGTCTGGCTCCCTCTTCTTTTCAACCCCCTTCCCCCCATCAGATATTTATACACACTGATAAGATCCCCCTGAGCCTTCTCTTCTCCAGGCTGAACATTCCCAGCTCTCTCAGCCTCCAGTACCTTAATCCTCTTCACAGTCCTTTGCTGAACTGGCTCCAGTAAGTCCATGTCTGTCTTGTACTGGGGAGCACAGAATGGAATCCATCACTCCAGACGTGTCTCGTCAATGGTGAGTAGAGGTGAAGGATCACCTCCCTTGATCTTCTGGCAACACTTTGCCTAATGCAGCCCCGGATACCCTCAGCCTTTGCCACAAGGGCACAGTGCTGGTGCGTGGTTACCTTGTCCACCAGGATGCCCAGGTCCTTTTCTGCAAAGCTGCTCTCCAGCTGGTCGGCCCCAGCCTGTGCTGATGCCTGGGGTTATTCCTGCCCAGGGGCAGATGAGAGACAGTCCTTTGGAAGTTGCTGGTCGAACATCACAGGACTTCAGTGGCTGAAGACTATACAGTGCAGCAAAGTCTTAATGTTCTGGCTTACAGAGGAGGAGGTTATATAGTAGACTGGGTGAAAAAATAGTTTTACTTTAGAGAAATGAACAAATGATTGTAACTAGACAACTAATCATCCAATTACCGCCACCCTAATTTTAAGATCCCCGTGAGTGAAAGACTAGAGTATTAGACTAATAGGGGAGGTTGTCTGATCCTTCAGTCAAATGTCTTTTTGGAAAATATCCATTTCTTGTAAAGGAATTATCCAAAATCTTCAACTATACTTAATAAATAACTGACACTTGACAGATTTGACTGCACATGCTGCTGTTATCATAAGTTTATTTTAAGACTGGGAAATTAGCAGATGTTCTAGATAGTTTGTCCTTTTAATCCATCTCATTTAAATTCCCTATTCTCCAGTGACTCATTAACATTCAAAATCCTATCTGCCCTTTTTTATATGGGGTTAATGAGATCCATATAAATGGATGCTATGTATTCCTCTGGATTTTTAAATGGTTTTATTGTTATTTTTTGTATTTTTAAAGATTGATAATGGCATACAGTCAATTCATTACCCATTCTGGACTCCATAAGAGTTAATAATCTCCTTTAACACAAAGCCATAGCCGTGTGGCATGTCTTAGAATTAGTCCAGTTAAGACTGAGATTTTAGAAACCAGATCCAGATATCAATMATTTCAAATGATTTATCCCCACCCCTTTATTATTAACATAAACCATTTGGAAATCTCAATACTGAAATGCTTTCTTATGATTTTTTCCATTAATCCAACTCCCCTTTACACACACATATAATACTGGGACTTGACAGCTGGCCTGTTGGCACCAATTGCTTAGACTCCTTGAGGGAAAAATAAACCTTTTAAAGAACCCTTGGATTTTACAAACAGGTTTTAAAAACAAAAGATCTGTCAAATTCTGAGTCTAAGAGCTTTGCCAGTACTGCTTTCAACATTCAGCTTCAGTATCCTCTGTTTTCCATCTGTATAGCTAAGAGAATGTATGGGAGAGCTGTTGATAATAACAGGTCACCTTATTATTTTCAGGATAGTGTCTGTTCTTGAGTCAGGGTGCTATTGAGAGTCTGAACTTATTATGCTCAAGGTGCAATGTTTTTATTTACTCCTGACCCTAGATGCTAATGCAATTCATACCACATTTTTTGTAAAGACTAGAGACTCTGTTTAGTTGTTTGTACATAGGYACCTTGTACAATCTGAGACGCCACAGGTCAACCAAGACATGAGACATTTTTTTGTGCTCCTGGAGAGGCATCTGGGAATCAGGAAGGATACCTCAGGGCTTTTCAGTGACATTAGGTGTTTGGGTGCACAACCAAACCAAGCCTGAATTCAAGGCCAGCTCTGTGCATTTCTCTGCAGGTGGTTGTGCTCTCAGAAATCAGATCTTGCTCCAGTATATAGCTCTGAGCGCTTCAGTCTTTCAGTGATAAGATGTTGACATCCTGTTTTCCACCTCCTCCCAACAACGGGACAATTTGTGATTCAACGAAACATTTGTTCAGCGGGTGCAGCCAAAGCAAAATCATTTCCTTCCTTACCTGCACTGAAAACTGTGTGTCTCCAGCTTATAAGAGTGACTTCTAATACCCTCTTCCATTTTATCACAAAACAGTACAACACAAAATCTCTATCTGATCTAAAGTTACTATTAGATTATTTTTAATAATTTAGTGGTGAGTGCTGGTTTATCTATACTGCTTCTTTCAACAGCAATGATATGATCGACATTTTTATACAACAGCAGTAGGTTACATCATAGAATCATAGAATCATAGAATAATTTGTGTTGGAAGGGACCTTTAAAGGTCATCTAGTCCAACCCCCCTGCCATGGGCAGGGACATCTTCAACTAGATCAGGTTGATCAGAGCCCCATCCAACCTGACCTTGAAGGTTTCCAGGGATCGGGCATCTACCACCTCTCTGGGCAACCTGTGCCAGTGTCTCACCACCTTCAGCGTAAAAAATTTCTCCCTTCTATCTAGTCTAAATCTACCCTCTTTTAGTTTAAAACCATTCCCCCTTGTCCTGTCACAACAGGCCCTGCTAAAAAGTTTGCCCCCATCTTTCTCATAAGCCCCCTTTAARTACTGAAAGGCTGCAATAAGGTCTCCCCGGAGCCTTCTCTTCTCCAGGCTGAATAACACCAACTCTCTCAACCTTTCCTCATAGGAGAGGTGTTCCATCCCCCTGATCATTTTTGTGGCCCTCCTCTGGACCCTCTCCAACAGGTCCATGTGTTTCCTGTGGTGAGGACCCCAGAGCTGGATGCAGTACTGCAGGTGGGGTCTCACCAGAGCAGAGCAGAGGGGCAGAATCACCTCCCTCGACCTGCTGGCCATGCTTCTTGTGATGCAGCCCAGGGTAMGGTTGGCCTTCTGGGCTGCGAGTTCCACCACAAGTAATGGTGTAGGAATCATTTCTGGGACTAACTTCTTAGCTGGTGTAACATGACCCATGACAAGTTTAAAACATGTGAGGAGTTGGCAGCGATTGCAAAGGAGGACACCACTCAGCAAAAAGGTGTGGTGAATTCTAGCCCCAAGAGGATTGCCTGAAAAGTTCATCCAAAAGCTTACATTGACATATGTGTAACTAAGGAGATCCTTGTAAACAAGTCATAAACTAGGCACAGAGTCACCCTAAGTGAAAAGATAATCTCAAAGAATAAATGGGATTACTGAACAGAAAGTGGGACATGGGTACTATAAAACTCTGATAAAGAGCTGTTGATGTGGGAACACTGTAAGAATCAACATTAATGAAAAATCTGGAAGGAGACTGTCTTTACTCACAAATGAATAAAATCGAAGTATATTTAAACATCAGAGGGATGTTCATAAGTATGAAGTAGAAAGAAGGCAATAATTGGAACAAGTTTTTCTTTTTCTGATAACCCATTATTTAAATGTCAGCCTAAAGGACTTTCTTGTAACTCCATTAGTTTATGTCTGCTTTATGTCCTTTTCAAGCAAAATCAGTGGACAAACCTCAACTGGTGTAAAGTTAGCTTAGAGAAAATGAATTCAATGGGGACATGTCAATTTAGATTACCAAGATACTGCCTCATAGTAGATTGCTATTACSATATACACTATGAAAAACAGGAGCACAGCAAGACTTTCTGCTTAGTAATGTTAAGGACCTAAACCAGCCATAAATTAGCTGTGATGGTAAGCCACAGTCCATACTGTTACAAAATTCACAGACAGGCTAGATTAACCTAAACTCAAAAGCCACATGTAACTGTTATTCACAGAGTCATAACAAGTCCATCCTGACTAYGAGCCTTGAGTCTAACAAAGCAGGGAACGCCTTGTCCCTCAGCTTTCACACTGCATGCACATACACAAAACCTGCTGTGATTTGGTTGCTGCTGGGAGCAGAAGGCTACAGCTCTGGAGTGGCCACATCAATATGCACCAGTAGCCCTGCTGCTTAGCAAGTGTTGCAGGGACAGTAAATCTGCTCCAAGCTGCCTGATGTTGTTCTGCTGCTGATGGCTTTTGCAGATACACTAACGAAAATTATTTGCTGGCGTATAGTCTAGAGCTCCACAGACCTCTCAAAATGTTACGTACTTTTTTCTACCAATAGAGAACTTGGACTTACATGACCTCTAGAAATGGTACTTTTCCTCTCCTAGTTTGGCCAGGGCATAATAGATCTCTAATTGCTTAATCGGTATTTATTCCTTTAGGTTTTTTTGCCATAGTCTGCAATTATTTTGCTTCCATTTGGTTGTGTTTTATAATCTACAAAAAATAACAATCTTTTTCACTACTATAAATGTCCTCATAACTTTTAAACAGGTACAAGCAAAAAACTCACCTATTATGTACTTCATGCACAATCCTATAAAATAAATAATGCCCTCAAGATTTTTGCAGTTAATCAAGTACAAATGTTGGTTTCAAAAGTTTGTCCGCCAGTAAGAATGATTTCAATTATAGTCTATTTTATGAGTTTTACTCCAATTGAACTCTATAGCATCACAAGAGATTTAACTGTTATAATCCCAGTAGATTTTGTAGAAATTTTGTTCAAACTGCTCATCAGAGAAGTATTCTTAAATTATCATCCACTATCTATGCTCTTGAATTAATAAAACAACTGTATATGTAATGTAAGAAGAACAGATGACCAAAATAAAAAGAAAATCTCAATGTGTATAACGCAATTACTTGTAAAATGATATGGATTATGCTAGATCTTTAACAATATAAATGAACCCTGCTCATCCCAATGAATGCAATTTTAGTTTCATTTTGTTCCTGATAACAATATTAGCATCAACAACAGAGATTCATTGCATTATGTTTCAGGATTATTGGTATATAGCTGAACTATAAAATAGAGGAAGACATGAGCTAAAAAGGCTAAATATCTACACTGAGATAGATATATTGTTTTCTGAATTATGCTGCTCTTATAAAAGACTGGAAAATTCTAGTGGATTTCCAAGTTAGTGGGTGCAGCATGTACATATCAGAGCTGGTACGATACCAGAGACTGAGGCTGCTTTTTTATGTGCTTATTCTCTGAGTTAACTCCGAAGCCTGCAAATTAACTGAAACAGCTTTGTCCTACCAGAGCGATGGTCTGATGAGAGTGGGCCTTCATCCTTATGAAAATTGCTATGTTAAAAAACTACGTATAAACAAAATTCACAGGAAAATCAAGGAAGCTGTTGCTCAAGGCAAATGTATAGCTACAATATGCTGGACAGATGAGGACAAACATTTGAAAATAAATGATTTCAAAAGTTTTTATTTTCCAGTCATATGCCAAGCTGCCCTTGGGACAGGAAGTCTTACGATATGATCTATTTTATTTTAACCTCAGTCTTACAATATGATCTATTCTATTTTAACCTCCCCCACTTGAGGATTTAGAGTACGCTGTCCCCTCCATAGCAATAATGTCTGTACGCCAGGAGACAGCCATCCCATGGGGAGATAATTTTGACACAGTGACATAAAGCACACTGCATGTTCAGTGACCCTTCAGTGCTGTTGCAGTGTGCTCCCTGCCTCACCTTTCTATAGCTCTCCTCCCTTTTGGCTGCCGTTGTCATTCCCAGCCCCTTGCTGGAACAGCTTGTCAAGGGATTTCCTGCAATTCAGAGGAATAGGTCATTCTGAAGGTCAAACACAGCCCTGAATGCTCTCATCTGCTGCAATGGAAACCACTGGGCCAAAATCTGCATTTTCTTAAAACTCTTATGCAGTTATCACCTTCTTCTGAAGATGCCAGAAGACCTTCCACAACTAAATTTTATAGATTAAAATTTCCAGGCGCTGAAACTTCTGCCTGAAAGTGTTTTATCCCTTACATCACTGAGCAACTCAATCCTTGCATGCAAATACTACTCTGGATGCACTAAGTAGGCATTTCTTTGCCTACCTCATCTGAGCCATTCAGTCTAGAGTCAGAAAGAAGCGGGGAAAGTGCAAATATGTCTCTAGCCTTGGAGAAAGGACTGGGAATGGGGAACCTGAATTTCAGTATCTATGTCAAGCTCTATCAAAAACATAAGAACAGCTGCACTGGTTCAAATGGAGGGTCCATCTCCACTTTTCCCATTTCCAGCAGTGTACTTTGGGAGTCTGAGGGGCCAGGAGCGGGATGCTAAGCAGGGGTTTAGGGGTATGCTATGTCCAGCCTTTGCAGAACTGTATCCCCCCCTGCTTTCATCGACTAGAAGCGCTGATCCAGGCTTGGCACAGGACATATATTGGAAGCTGATCCTTGCCTATATTCCCTACATCAGCAACAAGTTTAAGGGGTTGACTAAGCTATTGTTCTTCTCTTAATGTAGACAATTATTGGCTGGACTGAGTGTGCTGGAGCCATCCCTCCTCTGATGTCCTCCTCTGATGTGCTCTTGACATGCTCAGTACAGACTTTGCTGGAGGCTGTAACATCACTTTCTCTGCTATAAACAGTAGTGAACTGTGTAAACAAGTTGAACATACTTTGTCAGCCTGCTGATTAAGCCTAGAATTTCTTTCTTGATTGTTTTCTCAGCAGGTCTCATCCTAATGGGAATAATTTATATAATTGGCATGCAAATTATTTAAATTGAATAATAGAAAGAAAGGCGTGTCCAATCAGAGGAGGACAGATTCACCCCCTGCTGCTCTATGAATGGGGTATGATGATGGCAGACCATTTTCCCTAGATCTCAGCCTGCACAAATTTCCCCCTGTACCCTGTCTCATAAAAAGATGCTGAAAATCACTCCTATGCCATGACCAGAATGGCTCTGGGAGCCCCTACACCTACAGAGAACAAGATATGATCTCCCCAGAAGCAGCAGTCATCAAATTGCTCAAATCCCCACCAGTCCCAGTAACACCTCCCTGGCCACCAGTACCCAGACTAAACATCTGTGCAGTCACATGCAGCAGGGATCAACGACTCTGGGTACRCCCAAGGTGTCCCTGCTGCAGTGTGGCATGCCCAGCACCTGCAGAGAGGGCTCCTCCCTCCCCTGGATTTCCCTGAACCCCTTTGAATGAAGAAGAATATGTGAGAAGGTCTCTCGGGTTTCGTCACCAGTGGGATGATACACTTTTAAACAGGCAAATCCAAGGAACAGTGTTTGTAAGCAGATGCCTAGTGAAGGGGAAGCAGACAGCCAAAAATATAGGATACTTCCTTCATCATACTCTTTGATGAAGAAGTTCCGTCTTCCAACTCTTTTCAGCCTGAGGAATTTCCGAAGCCTGGTGCGGTTTGTCTGTTCGGTAACCCCCAACAGATGTCTCTTCTAAGTACTTGCCTGATCTTTGATTGAATCCACATAGACTTCTTGTGCACACAACATCCTTTGGCAAGGAATTTCGCAGAACTGCTACCCACTGTCAGAGAACCACCTCCTTTTGTTTCTTTTAAATCTCTAGCTTCATTTGATGTGCCCTCATTCTTGTACTGGAAGGCGGCGAACAACCAAGCCATCATCATCGCCCTGTCCATACTACTCATGATTTTATATAACTTGTGTACCATATTTCCTTTGTTTATTTTATCTCCCTACTCAGATATTTGATGTTAAGCAGTCACCGGTGAAATTTTCTACATATGTTGTATAGGGAACCTGTGTTGTGACGATTGTGAATGCTGATACGAGAGCCAGTTTGCTAAGAGCTCTGCATTGCAGTTTAATTGCTGTTGTGAATCTCTGCTCAAGTGAACTTCTTTATGATCATGTTTCTGAAAGTTATGTGGAATTAAATAACGTTTGAATATTCTTAAGATTTCATATACTGAAAGAACTTTGTAACTGTAATTTACATGCTTGTAACATAACATCCCAATCTCCGAGTTTATGATTACTGACAGAGAACAAGGCAGCAGGTGCAGGTGAGCTGTTGCCTTTTCCAGCCTCATGTGGGATTACTCTGTTCACAGTTATCATCCTGAAATTGCTCACCTTCTCCCTACTCAAATCAAATGTTACACATAAATGCTGAACATTCCACATTGCTACTTTGGGGATGGTAATAAGTTATTGGTAATAATTAATGTTTGTTTAATCTCCCTCTTTGGATTTCAGTGTCAAAACAATAAGACAGTCAGAAGGACAACAGGGAGCAAATAACTCTGTGATAGCAATTTCCTAAATCACCCAAAGAGCTAAAGATATAAGATACTAATTTGGATCTGTCCCAGACAAAGTTGGGACAGAAGGGAAGAGAGATGATCAACTACTTCAGGCTCTGAAGATGAGAATGCTGCAATACATGCTGGGAAAAATGAGGCTGATACAATCTGGCATTTGCAAAGGTCTCATCACAGAAAAGTAGAGAACATCAGCTGACGTGGCTTATCATGTGTGTACAACACGGGAATTAAACAGCACAAAATTTAATAATCACACTTCAGAGACCTGAAGTTCCAAACAAGTGGATATGAGACAAGCTGAGGTCTCCCTCCCCTTAAAAAGTAGCAGAACAATTAGAGAAATTATTTGAGAGAGAACACATGGGGTTTATGCCTCCTTTATTTTGAGGTGATGGAGATACCCTTACAACTTATGTCTACACTAGTGAATGTGACAAAGCCAAGGCATGCGCCCAAGAACTGTCATACAATAACTTACACAGCCAAATCACTGGCAGGAGCAGTTGAACTGTTGGCCCAGGCCAAGTAACACTCCTGTAAACAATACCCAGATATGATTCAGGAGCTAGCATAGGCAAATAGACCATATTGTTGTGGCTACCCTGTTGTGGTGGGAAGAGGGTTTAGCTGAAATGTCATATGCCAGTTAATCCTAGGATCACAGAATGGTTTGTGGCTTATTTTGCTTACTACAAAATATGCAACCACAAAAGTTGGGAGTAATGCACTTAAGCTCCAGAGAGAGGTAAAATTTCAGACAATATACTGCTTGTATTTCTAATATGTTTCCTGTTGCCTAGATCTCTCAGTCAACTAGGTTAGCTCAGGGGACTGGCTGGGTTACTTTTCTGAAGCTTATCATAATCTTTTTCTTTTTTTCTTGCTGTTAGAAAGAAAACCTTGGCACCTAGCACAGCAATCTGGATTCCATTCTGAGAGCAAATCTAAGCTCTTTTTGGATCTAGCCTTGCTGTAACACCAAAGAGGAAGAGAAACAGGGAGGATGCCATGGTACAGTAGGGAAAACAAACAGATTAGAGAGCAGAATATGTTTTTCTCACTTTACAGACCTTCAGTGTTGCCTTTTTCATACAAGCTCAAGCTCAGGAAAGACAAAAAAGCTCAAGCTCAAAAAAAAGAAACATCAAAAATAGCAGCCATCCTAAACCTCAGTTAAACATGTGATGCTCAGTGATGCTTTTTGAAGAACTGGGAAAAAAAAAACAAAAGATGTAAATTTTCCTCTACCCTGGGTGGCAAGGGTGAGAAGACGTGTTAAGATGTGGAGGAAATGCTTCCATGGTAGCTTTAATCTCAGCTAGAATAATTTTGTCTTTGGCTTAAAATATATTTGCAAACATAAATACAAAAAAGATGAACTAGTTTAAACTTTTATGGGGGAGGGGATTTGAGTTTAGGTCTTCCTTTTCGTATTGTGGGAATAACCTGTGTGAGTTTAGACTGCCAAAGTCTGCAGAAACATTTATTTTGGGGGGGGTGGGGTGGGGGGAAAAGAAAAAGAAAATCTGAAATGTCTCTTTGCTATGTTGAGGTCATTAACTACTGTGAGGGTTTTTTTCAGGATTTAATAGAATCCAGTTCCTTGTGACACCTCTAGTAATGGATAAACTTCACTAAACTTAAGACAATTATATGCTTGACCATTGAGTTCATTGTATGATGAAACATTATGGTTCATATTCTCAAAAAACATGCATTTAACCAACAGAATAAATGGAGCCACTTTAATTATGGAACTAAATACCAGTTGATTTAACAGTTCCAGCCTTAAGGATATTCTATATTGGCTTATAAATGAAAAAAGAAAGTTCTTCTACCATTAGATACCCATTTTGTTCAATGAAAGTCAGATAGTGAACAGGTTGAATGTATCATGAAACAATAATGACAAATATTAAGCACTGTGAATCAGTCTATATTATAAAGAGGAATGGTGAATTTAAATTTTGGTCTGTCACTTTCACTGAGGGAGATAAAAAACAGAAGAAAAGGAAACAACCAACTTTTTGAATGTCACAGTTTTGCTCTCTGAGCCAATAAGTATTGGATAAAGTATCTTCAGGAAACTAACACTTGAACCTACAGCCCTCCTGGCTTGTGTAATCAAATGGAAAAAAATCTACGTCTGTAGTAGAAATACTATTACTCATGACAGTGTGGATGAGTTAGTAAATAGCTTCTTTCACAGGAGGGAGGAAAGAGAGGAGATGGGAAGATTTCAGTTTTTTAAGCCAAAGACTTCCTCTCCCTTCTCTTTAAATGATGGAAAATGTATTATATATATTATCCGTAACCAATATTTTATTTATAAAGTCATCCCTAATTCCTACAAAGATCAAAAGTGCTCAGCTGGGGAGGGGTAGCTATATGATGCAAGTTATCTCTTCTACTAGAATTGAGAGTTTGTGACTATTAATCAAATGCTTCATAGAGGATATACTTCTGGAGAACAGAGAAGGCTCAGCAGCATAGCTCCAGCCAGAGGGAAATGGATGATTGATGCTCTGAGTTTTGGAAAAAATTAAAGTGGAATGAAGACCTGAACCAGACTTTGGTGTATAGTCAGTCCTTTCTAAACTGCAGAGAGAAGCCAGCAGTCTACATGCTCCCATTATAATCTAAGATTTAGAAACCCAATGTTTGACTGCAAAGCAGGAATCTGGAGGAATTCTCATCTCTGAAATTCAATACTTGAGCACACTTGAGCAAGTTCTGCATCCTATTACACATTGCTTGTTTTAATTAATGTATGTCCTATTAGAAGGGGGTAGAAGAAATATTCTGACAGTTTTATTGTGTTTGGGATTATATCAAGGGTTTAGAATATGAAAGACCAAGTGCTACTGACTGTACATTTCCCTGTCAGATAAATAGTAGATTTGTTTTGACACATTATCTTTTGGAAAAGCCCCCTGTTACCTATGCCAGGTATATGAACTGTGTAGTGAGCACTACTAATCCAACACTAGCTGATGTGCATCACTGCAGCAAAATCTGTATGTGTGATAATGAATTAATGCACTAAAATGTCATGGTTTAGCCAGAGAACTCCTCTCATGTTACCCAAAGTCTGGATAGGGTGACTGCATTAGTGTTTTTAATTATGAGTCAGTGGAAATTGCATTATTTCATCTTTGTGTGTTCTCTACAGATCAACTTGATATTCCAAGGACCTATGATTACTCTTACCATAATGGTTCTTCCTTGGTGGGATAATCTAAGGTTTATGTTTTGCTGTTGGATTTGGCATGATTCTTTAGTTTAAGCAGTCTAGCCAGAGCTACTATTTCAACTTTTCTGTGCTCCTTGCAGACATTTATACATTGTACCTTACACTTGGACAAATATGTAAAAGTATTAAGCCCACATGTACTTTTTTGTTGTTGGTGATGTTTTTTTCATATTTCTGGTCATAGTGTAAATTAAAATGCACGTTAACAACTGATATCTTTATTATAAAAATGGGGAAGCTCAGACTTGCTCAGGTAACAGAATTTGGAACATCTCCAACTGCCTTTAACTCTGGTTCTTGGGACCCTTCTACTATATTGAACTGCTTTTTATAAAGCTATCTTTTTAAAATTGTGCTCTATTCTAGGAATCGTTTAGAGAGATGTAGTGTGATATACCATAACTAAAATTCTTGTGTTGATTTCAGTTCTGGTCTCACTAAAGTAAATGGTTAGTTTCATATTAACTTTAGGGGAGCTGGGATTTCACTGTGTGAATCTTGTACATAGGTAGGAGAATCACACAGTCTCATACATGAGCCTAATCCTTCGCTCGTGCTGCCAAACTGTATGAAGAGAGTGGGTTGCACTGGTCAAACTACGTAAGGACACCATTTCACCAGACTTCATCTAAGCACCTTGTTCAAGTTAATTGCTTAAAAGTTAGTAGAGAGGTATTGGCATGTTTAGAGGTATTTATCCCATCAATGTTAAAATGTGAACAATTGCTGTTTAGAGATGAGTAGCCCTCTCCATTGACTATGGTGGAAGTGTAAATGAACAGCACACACAGAACACCTAAATTTTAAGTAGATAAAATTGGGTAACATGAAAGTATGTAGTTCTTAAAAGGGAGATTTTTCAGGAAAATTTGGTTACATGACCCAGTAACTTTATATAGAGCTTTGTGCACCTTTAGTAAGCAATTAGACCTGCAAAGGTACAAGTTAGTGTTTCTGCTGCTTCTAGACAGCTCTGGCACAAGCTCTTTGAAAGGCAATGTATTAGGAAAGGAAGTGTTTGTGACATATGAAGGTTTCGTAGTACGATGATTTTTATTTTTGTAATATTCCATTGGTATCACAAACCACAACTCCACTGTATTCAGTGTTCTACAGGCAAAAAATAAAGAGACAATCCCTGGCCCTAAGGCTTGGAGGATCTGTCTGGGCCATCTGAACCATCCATTCAGTCACCAGCCTGCTCCATTTTCCTTTTYCCCAGTCCACTCTGAGATGTAGATAAAGAAAGTGCTGCAGGACTTACAAATTGTTCTGGCAGTCTGTTCTCAGCTGCTCTTTAACATAGTATCACACCAAGATATTCTGTAGCATTGGATCAAAATGCTGGCTTCTCCTACTGGGTAAGGAATGTAAAGCCAGTTACATGAAAGAAAAAGCACCATTTTAATCACCCAGCAAGCCCATCGACCACCTTACTGCATTTGTGGCGATCACAAGCCCTTAATGTATCGCATGATTGAACCTTTTACGAGGCAAAAGATGACTGTATCATGCTGTCGTGGTTTAACCCCAGCTGGCAACTCAGCCCCACCCAGCCGCTTGCTCACTCCCCCATGGTGGGATGGGGGAGAAAATCGGAAGAGTAAAAGTGAGAAAATCCATGGGTTGAGATAAAGACAGTTTAATAGGTAAAGCAAAAGCTACGCACGCAAGCAAAGCAAAACAGGGAATTCATTCACTACTTCCATCGTCAGGCAGGTGTTCAGCCATCTCCAGGAAAGCAGGGCTCCATCACGCMTAACGGTTACTTGGGAAGACAAAACACCATAACTCTGAACGTCCCCCCTTCCTTCTTCTTCCCCGAAGAAGCTCAGCTTTCTATGCTGAGCATGACATCATATGGTATGGAATATCCCTTTGGTCAGTTGGGGTCAGCTGTCCCAGCTGTGTCCCCTCCCAACTTCTTGTGCACCCCAGCCTGCTCGCTGGCAGGGCAGTATGAGAAGCTGAAAAGTCTTTGTATCTGTGTAAGCACTGCTCAGCAACAACTAAAACATCAGTGTGTTATCAACATTATTCTCATCCTAAATCCAAAACACAGTACTATACCAGCTAGTAGGAAGAAAATTAACTCTACCCCAGCCGAAACCAGGACACATGGTGTCACAATAGCTGTACTTTCAGTCATGTGGCAGGTGAAGGATTTAGACATTTGGTTCTCAGACAACCTACTGTACCAAAAATTGTTCTAATGTCATAGAGCATTGTGTTTAAAATAAGTTTGGAAATCAGGTGAGGTTCATGGAAAATGAGAAGAAACATGAAGGTCCTTGTCTGAAAGTGAGCAAGTAGTGAAAAAAACCACTGGATGGGCACAGAGTTAACATTTAGGTTATGAAAGAGAAAGAAATCTGGAAACCTGGAAAAGACCTTAAAATTGAAGACAAGCAGCTTCTGTTAGACTTGGTAGAGAAGGGAGAGCCAGCGACAGGGCGAAAGGGAAATGTTATACGGTAAAAGCACAGGAATGATGTGCAGTACTCTTAATGGGTTTAAGCACAGCAAGTTGCATGTCTGGAGGCCAAAGGAAAGGATGTTGTAATAATCCAAACATCCAGCCATCTTAAGGGAAGTCAAGCTGAGGAAATGAATAGGAAAACCATATTTTAACTTCCATATAGAGAGAATTGGCAAGTTTAAGACAACGGTTTGTCTAAATTTTGGATTCGTTGCCTGAAAGGTCAGTAGGGCCATTGTGTCGGACTGGTGCAAATTGGCTTAAATCCACGGAATCTAAGTCTGGCCTAAAAACTGCACATGGGCTTGGTTCATCTGAAACTGTCTCCCACCTAACAGACAGCACAAAAGACAGGAGCCAGAAAAATGTTGATCAGCAGATATTCAAAACATAGTAAGAAAGCCCTAAGGGTTCACAAAAACAGTGGTTCAGACCTTCATTCCTCTGCCAGTTTCTCATCTACTTTGCTTTACCTGGACTTTATGTTAAGCTCCTTCACTCCACTTTAATGCTGCACACAGACCTGCTTCACTCTCTTGATTGTTAAGGTTTTCCTGAGCACAGCCCTTGGGGGTTGGGAGAATCTGTTGAGTGAGAGCTTAATTGTAAGGCAGAATTACAAGGCATCTTGCCATTATGTTGTAGACTCAACATTGTAAATTCATAAGTTTAATGAGACTCTTTGAAGCAAATATAATAAAGAAATATGCATTCCTGTCTCTGTGCTGCTTTGAAGGAACTTCAGAAGAGATATCTGTAAGAAAGGGAAAAGACAACAGCCATATTTTAAAGAGGTAAGGCTTAACTTCTGAACAAAGCCCCAGTGTTCTCAGTAAGCACTAAGTTATGCTAAGGTTTGTGTCCAGCTTTTGTGAGTAAATCCCCCTCATCTGCACTTCCCATAAAACCAGTCTAAGGGTGCACCTGAAGCTTCTAGCAGATGTCAACTGCAAATGGGAGCCTTTGATAGGCAGACTTCTGAGGTGGTAGAGGGCAAGTTTAAACATGTCCTCTAAGACTACAAGTTTACAGGGTGGAGACTCTTACCTTGTAGGAGAGGTGAGTGAAGTGAAGAGGAAGGGTACCATGAAATCTTTACCAGAAATTGACTTGTTTGGTGACTTAATTTCTTTAGAAATTGAAATTTTATCAGGAAAATCATAGGAAAATAATCTACTCTTATGTTATTTAAAAATCCCTGCCTGTTCTGGCACATTTCATCATACTGAGACTTGTTTCCTATACTGCATAAGTGCTTCTGTTAACCCTCTCGCCCATGCGGTCTGATCTGTACGTTCCTTTTCTGTGCTCTTTTCCTCCCATGCTTGATGCTTCTCTTGGATTTCCTTCCTATGAACTGTTACTCTTCCATCGCTGAATTACTCTCAGTGAACTTCTGTTTGGTGTTTTTCTAAAATCTTCTCCTTCAAACCTCTCTGTAAAAATTACAAGGAGTTGAGATGGATAGACAGACCAGAAGACAATGCACCAGAGGGAATCTTTTACAGGAAGCTCTTTCCTTTGATGTGATTTTATATGCTGAAAATGAGGAAATTAAAATTATTTTCAAATAGAAATACACAAAGTCACAGCAGCAGGTCTGAATCTAGACAGAATCTAGACCTGGATCTGGTAGATCATGGATCTGCCCACAAGTATTGAAACTAGAACCTAAGCCAGATACCAAGGAAGGACCCTCTCTTCTGGAGCAAGGTCAAAGTGTGGTTCTTTCTCACAAGAAATTAGAGATGTTAGACATAATCCTCTTCACATTGGAAGGAAAGTAAGGAATAGTAAATAGCTGCCWACCTGTATGCTTTCCTCAAGGATGAGAGAAATTTCAGCTCAAAAGTCTGCCCTGTCTGCTGCAAAGGAAGAATTTGAATCCRGTTCTTGCAAACAATGGGTGTTTGCTGTAGCCACTGGCATCTTGGTAACTTGGATTCAAGCATGTCTGTTTCTGGTTTTGACCAAAAATTGTGCACTGCATATGAGAAGATTTTCCTAATGAAAGTTTTATCAAAACCAGCATGCTTCTTTGAAAAGCGTTAACAAATTGGAATTTCCTGATGAAAACTTTCCACCAAAAAATTCCTGAACTAGCTCTACTCTTCATTTTAGCTAGATTTGGATCCGGTCCTCAATTACTAGAAAACACTTCCTTCCTCTGCAGAGTTAACTAACAAAAGTTCTTTCAATGAACAAAGGCAGACAAGCCATTAGCTTTTTTCACGGAAAGGTCTGAAATGAATATAAAGAAAAATCCTGTGCAGATAGGTGAGGCTAGAATTGTGGCTGTCATATAAATAAGCATACCAGGAATCAAACATGATTTTTAGATAACTTAAAAAATAACAAATTGAGCTTGTGAATAGGGACTGTAGAAATATTYTTTGCATGAATGAGACTCATTTGAAAAGTTTAACCATCGTTTTAATTTTACACATGAGATCATTTACAGTCTGTTTCTTTTTAAAAAAAGACTGATGTCATTTAAGAAACGTGAAGGCTACAAGTGTTTGCAAACCTTAATTTTCACAGTATCACTTAAGGAAATAAAACCATCTCAAGGTCATGAAGTGTTTAAAAAGCTTTTGAATAGAACAACAAATCACTGAATGGTAAAGAAATATCTTATTCTGAGAAGTCATTGGATGTATCAGACTGATTCTATTCTCTTTTGAAGAATATGGGACRAATCTAAATTAGGTACCTGCTAGCACATAATTAAGTGACTTCTCAATTTTTTACCATCCTGTTGTTAATTATGAACCTAAAATCTGAAGCTTGGAGCTTGTTCCACACTGCAGATGAACAAGCATCAGGAAGGGATGAAAACCTCAGTAGGAGGAATGGAGATAAACCTAGAGTAAATCCACAGAAAATTTAAGCACAGGAGTTTCTGAGACCATTTGTGTACACCTTCTTCCCTTCAGAAAAGGTTGCTCAAGCCACAGAAAGAGACATCCTCACGTGGTCTAGTTTGGGAAATTATTATGGACCGGCACTTTCGTGTATTCCTTGCAAGGCCTGAATAGACCCGTTATTTTCTAAACATGAAATTGGTGGTAACAGTGCCAGCATCTGTGTTTTATATGATAAGTATCTGTCCTGGTTTCGGCTGGGATAGAGCTAGTAGTTGGTATAGTGCTATGTTTTGGATTTAGTATGAGAAGAATGTTGATAACACACTGATGTTTTTAGTTGCTGCTAAGTAGCCTACTAGTCAAGGACTTTTCAGCTTCCCATGCTCTGCCAGGTGCACAAGAAGCTGGGAGGGAGCATAGCCGGGACAGCTAGCCCAACTGGCCAACAGGGTATTCCATACCATGTGACGTCATGCTCAATATATAAAGAGGAGGGGTGGTCCAGGAAGTAGCGATCGCTGCTTGGGTATCGCTCAGCGGGTGGTGAGCAATTGCATTGTGCATCACTCATTCTGTATATTCTATCATTATTATTATTATTATTATCATCATCATTATTTTCCCTTCCTTTTCTGTTTTATTAAACTGTCTTTATCTCAATCCACGAATTTTACTTTTTTTTTTCCGATTCTCTCCCCCATCCCACTGAGGGGAGGGGGGAGTGAGCGAGCGGCTGTGTGGTGTTTGACTGCCTGCCGGGTTAAACCACAACAGTATCATATACTGTGTGTCTGAAGTATCATATACTGAAGTGTCTGACAGTCTTGGAATTGGGCACCCAAGCTGGAATCATCCAAACTAATTTTAGACATCTGCAAGGTGCATGTGCACAAGAGGAGTTCCTTTTCACGCAAGGAGAGAAACAAAGCATTCCAGGGTGCAGTCCATCTGATCGATATGACATGGCTAGCTGGAGTGAGATGAATTTCTTCTTAGCACTGGCAACTAGCTCAGGTGGGAGTGCCTGCACAGTGGATTTCTACAGTGAGTTGGAGGAATGCCACACCTAAAGTCTGCTTAAGTCTTGTGCTTGGTACCCAGTTCCTCTTACATATATAATCTACAGTCTATTCATTTGATTGCTTTTTAGCTCATTAAACAAGGAAACTAACAAGGCTTTCCCAGATCCCCAGGGAAAGTACATGTTAATCATGTGCCAGCTTCATGTTGAGGTGAGAACTGGGTGTGCATCACTTCCCTGCAAGCCAAGCAGGGTTTTCTGTGGAAGGTAACATGTTTTTCCACAGGTAGGAAAGGAAGAGTGCATTTCAATGGCTTCAGACAATCTGGGTGAAAAAATGACGAGAGTGACAGGGTACACTGGGGATTGTATCTGACCTACAGCTTAGATCCAGCTGGTGTGTTAAAAGTATTATTAGGAATACCTGGGTTTGTTTTTTTCTGATCATAGAAAAACAGTGTTGATTTTATAACCAAGCAAATACATACATGTCTTAGACCTTTTGTATTGGGGTGTGAATTGGCAGAATTAATTGTGTATTTCCTTAAAAAAAAATCTTAATAACTGTCTAAACCAGTGTAAAAATAGTATAAGCTACACATTCCTGTCCAAGACTACCTACAGGAAGAAGGCAGCTGGGGAGGATTAATTCAGTATCTAGGTCAGGATAAAGTTCCAGAATTTTAAAAGAGCTAGGTGAGGAAATCTCTGGATAATAGTGGTTTTGGTTTTGTTTTGCTTTATTATTATTATTATTATTATTATTATTATTATTATTATTATTATTATTTTGTTTGCATGAGTCTTGGCATATTGGAGTATTCCAGAGAACTGGAAAAAAGTGAATGCTGTGCCAATATTTTAAAAGGGTAAGTGGGACAATCTGGTAATTATATGCCTGACAGTTTGACATTGACACAGGGCAAAATAATAGAATGGCTGATATAGGGTTTTACTAGTCCAAATCTAAAGTAGGGTAATTTAATTAAAGTCAGTCAACATGGGTTTATAAAAACAACTCTTGTCAAACTATCTTTCGATATTACACATTCCTGTTGATAAAGGTAAATGATGCAATACACTTAAACATTGTAAGGTATTTGACTGTTATCCCACAACATTCTATGAAAAGGATACATTATAAAATCAACATATGACATATTATGAATATTAAAACCTTGCTAGCTGTTAAGTCTCCAGATACACTCATTAATGGGGAATTATCAAGTGGATGTGTTTCAAGAGAGTTTTTTCCRGGTCAGACTACATTGCCATCCAATATTTTTATCAACAGTCCTGAAAACACCCAGTTCCTAAATATCTTCACATGGTAAATCATGAGTGAGAAGAGAATGAAGAGTAATGAAGAGAACTCGTTAATATGGTCTTTAATATTGACAATAAAAATTTATACACCTTATAATAAAAATGCAGGCAATGCATTTAGAATATGTGAGTGCTTCCTGGGATGCAGTGACTGTGCAAATGGAGGGTTGTCACTCTGGATATGTAGCTGATCATGATCCCAGTCCAATTCGTGCTTACCAAAAAAGGATATAATGAAAACCAAGGGAAGTGAGTGGGAAGCTTGCATTACCYCTGGATTTGCCATGGTTACCACTCTGGGGATATTGTGTCTTGTTAGAGTGCCTCTGCTCTAAGAAGCAGGTTTAAACAACTAGAAAGAGTTCACAAAAGAGTCAGAAGTGTAATTGAAAGTTTGAGAAATATGCCTGAGAGTGACAGGATCAAACAACTAAAGGGACTTAACTTGTCTGAGAAAAAAAAAAAAAAAAAGAGATAAATTGTCTGCAGTCTGGAACACTGACAAAAAGCACAGAAATGTGATAATGATTTCATGTTTTATTTTGTATTTTTGTTTTGTTTTGTTTTGTTTTGTTTTGTTTTGTTTTGTTTTTCAATCTAGCAGACAAAATTACGTATGAGCTGGATACTGAGGGAACACAGACTCTATGTAGAAAACTGCTACCATGTAAGAGTGAGAGAAATTAACTACTGATACAATCTATCTACAGCAATAATAATTTTCTCCATCAGTAAAATATGCTTAATTAAGGATATGTGTATATCTAATGATATGGTTTGTTGGGATGAAGAGTTTAATATATCTATAATGTTAATACCAGGTAACTGTGTGCTATTGATTGTTGCAGAAGGACTTACGCTGGAGACCRATGTATGCTGCATCAGATTTCAACATATCTATGAAAAACAATAACATTAATGTTGATGGCCATGTTTTATTCACTAACTGTATGGTTAAACTGAATTCTGGTGAAGTATCTAAGTGCTGTTCCAAAGACCCATCAAACTGCGTTGCATGAAAGGTATGTTTACAAAAATTCACATTACAATTGATAGAGGTTTGGGGGTTATACTGAATGCAAGACTGGGCTTGTAGCAAATGCATTTAATCCTTCGTGAGAGAAGTAATAAATTACAAGAAGTTGAAAGGAAGCTTTATAATTCTACTCCTGTGAAAGTTAGGAATGTTTCAAATTGAAAACATGTAAAAATTCAAAAGCTGTTTGCTCTGACCAGTAGAGCCTCAGTCCTTGACCACTGGCATGGAAAGGAAAAGAAATTGGTAAATACCAGAAAGGTAGCAGAGCTTTGGAAAAAAAACCAGAATAAGTGAACAATCATGATTCAATTAATCTTGAATCTCATTAATATTTTTTCTGTAGTTGCTGTTGCTATTTCCTTTATCTCTTTGACCCCTGGGGCTACATATGTAATTACAGAAATGAGCAGTAGATTGGGGAAAGTCTAAAAGCAGAGAATTGACTTGACAAGATACTGACCCACACCCTGTTCTGGGAAGCCCAGACATATGACTGGCCAGAAGGCAGAGAAATCTTCAGAGCAGCCCAGGAAAAAAAATCCTGTGCCAGCTAGGGAAGAGGTAAGGTTAGGCTACCCAAACACATTGATTCACAACATCTCCCTGGCACCATTTTTCAGGAGAGTCATCCAGGTTTTAAAGTTGGCTTCTTCTGGTAAACATCCAGGGAGGTGATGGTACCAATTCTGGTGCCTGCTTTACTCCAGGAAGGAGTGGATTTGCTGCATTTTCTTGCTCCCAGATGGTGCAAACTGTGAAGCTTATTCCCAGTAGGCAAATAGGAGCTGTCACCTGCAGTGCAAACATCAGTGTAAAGAACCCCTGATGTGCAGCATTGAACACAAACCAGATACTGTCAAGATCATCTCTGTATAGACAAGCAGGAAGGAAAAGCAAACACATTCTGCTTATACTCATTTACACGTTATGTTGCCATAAGCTTTCCCCAAATATTATGTAGAAGGAAAAGTAGACATCATTCTGCTGTAAATCAGTAGTTGTGCTGTGGTGGCAGGAGAAAACAGTTAAGGGATTCAGTTTTCTTCCAAGAAAAATCATACTTTTCAAATCCATCTGAATCAGAGCCAAAGGAATATTCCTTATCTGGCTGCAATAAGCGTTCTTTCAAGCAGGGATATATGACCGACACACTATGCTCAGGCGAGGTCTACATTGCCAGGAGGTGGAGGGGGGGGATGAATCAATGGGATACGGGTGCCTAAGTCTCTTAGATCAAGAGACCCTGAGGGACTTAGGCACCCACCCTCCCCTGCATTTTAAAAAGGATTTGGGTTCTTGCAGCCTTGCAACCTAGGAGTTCCCTGAAATTTCTCTTCATAAACAGCAGTTCATATTTTTATTAAGGAAACCACAGATGAACTTTGCACCTGGGAATTCTACCACACACATCCTGAGCTGGAAATTACTGAGCAGGAATTAGGGTATTTAAATTTATGCAAAATTGCTGCTACACAACAACATCACTGTCTTAACATCTACGGTTATTTTACTTGCTTTGGAAAAAAATGAAAATAATAAAAAAAAAATCGGAGAAAAGACTTGATTTGGTTGCACCAAACAAAACTTTATATGCAAACCCTGACAGCACAGACAGAGCTGTGATTTAGGGCAGAGCAGGATTTAGAACTTTTTTTCCTTGTTTCAAATTGGCTCCCAAAGTAAAGAGGTAGCTAGAATAACTCCTTTGTCTCTAGTGCATTCTCTCATGAAGTCTGCTCATTTTTCACTGTTTCAGGGAATCTGTCTTTTGAACAGGACAGATTACATCCTAAATAAGTAGTGCTAAAAGCTACAGGTAGAATGCTATGCAGCACTGTCACATGACCCCAGACTGGGGAAAGTGAACACCACTATCCCCTCCACCATTCTTCATACATAACCATTTCTCCCAATTGAACCATTGCATCCATTTATCCTACATGTTAGTTCCCAGATTGCCTGCAGTCAGCTTTCAATTCTCTGTAGTCTGCTTGCCCAGGTGCTGGATTAACCATGTCCTGGAGGTAGAGATTGAAGGTGTCTCAATATAAAGCCAGTTTAGGTCAAATAAGCTTTATTACTTCATGGATGACAACTCCATCATAGCTATTCTGCTCCAGAAACTGCTGACCCCAGACTCAGTACAGAAGTGAATGATTTGTGCTGAGCCTGAGTTAAAAAGCCCTATAAGGCTTGAACTGGTCATGTGTGGAGGAACCTCAGCTCCCCCAAAACACATTAAGGACAGTGCAGATGCTTCGTAGCTCTGGATGAAGCCATCCCTCTGGCATGGCCAGCACTAAGATGAATATAAATAAGCCCAGCTTTACTCCAGTGACTCTTCCCAAACCATGCAGATGTCTGCACTGGATTTCCCACATTTCAATTATGTCTTGCTCTGGTTTTATGCCTGATGTCTTCTTTGAAATGATATTATCCAGGTTTTCTATTATCTAGACGTTGTAGCCTTCCTTTAATAATAGACATTTCATTGTATCAGAAAGCTTTTTGTTGTTTGTTTTAACACAGAAACAATCGATTCCCCCGATGCCTGTTCAGAGCTATCCTTTCTTTGCAGGGACTTGAGTCCACATGTCTAATGGGATCCTAGCTGGGACATGCAAAGTATTTTGGTATCAATGTCCTACAGCTCCTCCTCTGCAAGATCACCCACTTTGCATAGCCTAATTTAGTACAAAGGAAAAGAAAGAGAGAGCAAGAGAGAGAGTCGGAGAGGAACATGCCCAGGACTCTGCAGCACCCAGGCAAAACAAGCCCAAAACTCTGACTCCAGGCCCTGCTCCAATGCATATTTAATCATTTTATGCAAAGTGTGAAAGATGGCACAGGAAGGATTTAGAGGGCTTCCAGCCCAGAAAATTCTGGCGCTTCCCTGGAATGTGGTAAATATGGGGCGGTGAAGGGCTTTGAAGTCAGGTCTCCTGTCTCCCAGAGGCGTGCTTCAATTACAAGGCTCCCGAGGAAAAGCAGAGCTCCTCTTCCTTACCCTGGTCATCCTGCAGGGAGCGGGGAGAGAAAAAAGAGGCTAAGTGTGCTGTGAGGCTATGCTTCACTGCAGCCGGAGAACAAGGTGCGTGTTCTCCTGCCTCGCTTGTGAATCCTGACGGGACGTCGGCGAGAGGCAAAAAGCCTCATAGTTCAGGCGCTGAGGACATGTGCTCAGCAAAAATATTCAGGGAGGCTAAAGACTTTACCTGTGGAAACTGAAGTACCTAGATGCAACATGTAATGTTTGGGATTCAGGTAGCAGTTTTGTCATTTGGAGGAAAGAGCCTCCCATATACTCACTGTGGACGGGAAACATTAACAAACCATGGTCAAATTTGCGTCCCTCTGTTTGGGGCATATTCAGGTAATTCAACTGCCGCTCATTTTCTATTTATTCCCCAAAAAGGATCTGCTGAAGTTCTTCATGCTGATTAATTTCTAGACTGAGGAAGGCCTCTTTACAAAATGGGAATCTTCCTAAAAACCTTTGTCATTAGTTTTCATGCATGCATGCATTTGAAAACACTTAATTTTAAATTTTGGATGCCATACTCAGCTTTCTGTTGTCACGTTTTGTACTCCAGTTTTGATTTGTTATTTTCTAAGCTGGTTTTTCAAAATTAAGTAACTTTTTGGAAAATCGTAATTTTAGACATGTGGAAAAGAGATTGAAATTTGCATTGAAAGTTTTTTTCCTAAACTCAACAGCTGACTATGAGAAGGCAAGGGGAGATAATAGGAAGGTATTTTCATTTTTTAGCTTTTTTAAAAAATAAGATATACTTGTTATACTCTGAAGTTCAACTGCTTTGGAAATTAAATATAATTTAACAAAAAATATGTATTTCTTCCCATCATTCACAAATAAAAAGATTAGACTTCTGTTTTTTGCTCCCAATAGGAAAAAAAATACAATTATGTCATGTTTAAAATCTATTCAGATAGGTTAGGTACAAATGTAATGAATTGAAGACATGCAAAAAGAATACATCCCTGGTGTCTGCATGTGGAGGATTATCTCAAAAAAAGACTGACAAAACAATTCTTCTTCAGATCTTTAAGGAGAAATGCAGTTTCTTAACAGTTCTGCTAAGTTACTTCTTAGCAGACCCTTCCCATTTTAATTTTAACCTATTCTGTATGGCTGAAGAGGAAAACAACTAGGAACTGGGAAATAGAAAATGACAGAAGTCATGCACCTTTTGTTTCCCTGACAAGCTCTTGCAGAATGGGCTACAGGGGATTTATTAGCAAAAAAGCCCACATTTGTCTTATTAAAAATTAAAAAATAAAAGATCCTGCTGAGTAATTTTGAAGTTCCCTATGGTATATTCAATGCACTTGCTGATTGTCATCCTAGCAACACACATTGTATTTGCCTATAACTGGGGACCAGGACAGACTGGAAGCAAAAATGCTCACTTCCACGCTGCGAGATGGTTACCTTGCACCCTTGATCTTGCAGCTGTTGTAACTCCAAATTCCCTTGGAGTCTCCATGCACGATCCTGGTACCCCCAGCCAGCCTTAATGGTAGGGGGGCAGGAAGGTATAAATAGACTAACTCAGGCAAATCCCTTTTTTGCCAATGCAAGACTTCTTAAATCATGGTTTGGGCTTAAGAAAAATGTCTCTAAGTTCTCACTCTAAGTGCCTCAGGTCTTCTTTCTTTGAGGACCAAACATGCAATGTAAATTAATGAGTCTGTTCTACATCTGGAGCAAGTCTCAATTCAGTTGCTAAACATAGGCACCCAACACCAATGGAGTATCCCGCAGTATTGGAGATATTTATTTCCACAGGACAAGGGGGTATAGAACAGAACCTATGGCAGATATGCAACCTTCCGGATCAGCACCTGCAGATTAGTAAAAGTRTTCCTGCAGTGCCTAAAATGGTGTCCGTTTCCTATTAAATGTAATTGAATTACACTGAATGTATGAAAGCAAAGAGTCTGACACATGTGGAAGATCCGATTCAACCTATCTTGAAATAAACAACATAAAGCAACCATGGACTTCTCTTTTCTTTCAACTGTTGTCATGTCAACTACTTCTAATTGCAGAAAATTAAGTCAGAAAAACGTATGTTTGGATGTATATACAAAACCCTGCAATTTTTATCCAAATTGATCAGCGAAGTAGAAAAAGAGTGAAGTTTTGCCTAAATAAGAAAGTAGAATCACATCCTTAGACTTGCACTTTTAAATTGCAAACACATGCATTGATAATAAGAATGATGAAAAATAAAATATAAACAGCAAGCACTGCCATCTTGGGAGTACACATTCTTTGGACAAAATCTACTATATCATTGTCAGACACAGAGACATCGTCAAATACTTTAATTTTTTACCACCAAGCATAACTTCATGTTTTACCCATGTTGATTTGATCTCAAACTTGAAAATATGTTTGTGTTTTCCATGGGCTTACTTAACGCCACTAAGGATAACTCACCTTTAGCAGCAAATGAAGATGTAACCCTGCCAAAGCTCAGGTTGGAAACGCCCCCCAAAACTGAGCAATTTGGCTTTGTATCCAAACATTGTAGGAGGCCAACCCATAGCTCCAAGAAATGGAAAGATGCCAGGCAGAGGCCAAAGCTTTCAAGCCSGTTATTGAACCTTGACAAATGACCTTATAACAACACAGTGTACACAATATACCTAGGTCTGGAATAATATTTTCCTCACTTGTTCACATGTGTTACAGCTCTACGCAAAAGTTACAGCAAAGGTTAGAAACTAATGATTGCTCCTCAGCTGCTGTTCACAGTGTAGCTGCTTAGATCAGACCATGAATAGCAGAATGATTCCTAAATTAAAGCATCACAACCTGAGCCCTTTAATACTCAATAAAAATGTCTCAAAGAGTCTCAACTTTCTTGTATGCATTACCTGTGTCACAGAACTGCTCCTCCCGCTTTCCACTTGGGTTTGTAAGGTGGAGAGTGGTGACCACCAGCTTTGCTCTCTGTCTGCAACATGTGAGTCCACTCCTGCTGCCTGGAACAACAGCAGAACGAGCTCCTCTGCTTAGATGCATTACCCCTCCCTCGAGTAAGTGGGAAGCAAAAAACTCTGCTGTGACACAGCCTGCAATGTTGGAGGTGTGGTGCAAGTGTTATGGAAGTCAGCAAATTTTATCATGGGCATTGCTGAACCTATTCAGCCACCATTTCTTCTGCCAGATATGCTTGTAGCCTAAGTTAATCATTCTGCATTTCACCTATTTAGCCAAAATCTAGCCTGCAAGCATAAAAAATAAAACCTGATGCATTACTGAATATAGCAAAAGTCCCATCTACAGTTTTAATTAGCTACAGGAATATATAATCTCAGTCTAAGCTCTTTAGACAACATCAGGGGCATCTTAGCAAGCTGGAATTTATCAGTTTAAATCCTCCTTCCATTTCCTTACAAACAATTCAGTTTTGCTGCATGTTTTCACTGCTTCGTATAATCACAGGAATCTTTCATAAACAGTTGCTAATCTGAATTCTAAGGCTAGAGCTGTACAAATGTAGAGAAATTAGGCATTCTGCACTGTATTCTGATTATATATACATGAACATATGTGTGTGTGTATATACATATGTGTGTGTGTGTGTGTGTTTGTACGTACATATACACACATGCACAGTAAAAATTGCTGAAAGGAAGAACCATTCTGAGACTGTGGAAGTTGTCCTCAAGCTCTTCTACCTAAGCCCAAAGAGCAGATCCTATATACTCATTTCAACATGTGGAATAAACTAAATGAAGTGAATGGTGACATATGGTTACTGTCACCTCTATGTCAAAGAGAATGTGTATAGCAAAGGATTTCTAGCAACCAGGTATTTCCACAACTAGGAAAATCCTGATCTAAGTGTAAAAAGTCATCTGAAGGAATGTGGTGGATGGACAATGACTCGAACTGTTTAAAACTGCACTGAAAATCTTTTGAAGGATTTTCTTGTAAGTAATAGTGGGAAAGTATCAGTTTCATTCAACTTGTTTTCAGGCAGCCGTCTTAGGAGTGTGGTCCCCTTAGGATCTTTATCCAGACAGGAGCCTTGAGACAGCTCACCCAAGATCTGCATGACCCCTCCAGGCATTTCTCTCTTTTATGTATTGAAGAAACCTAGGGCTACTACACACTGCATCGGCTGCTACGTCTAAGCAGTGAAATCTGGATGCAATGAATTTGGCCTTAGGAAACTTAAGAAGTCATTTTCACCTCAGATACAAATCCAGTCTTTGGATTGAGTCAATTAAGCACTTGATGTTCAGCACTTCCAAATGAAGGACTGAGCGCTGTGGCTTGCCAGTAACAGCCCAATATATTGCAAGAATATAATGTATTTTTTGAATACCAGAAAGCTCAAGTATATTAAAAGCCTTCAGCTTAAGCAAGGCTATTTCCTTGATTTCTTTCTCTATTTAATTTTCAGGCTGTGACAGTAACTACTTGATTTCTAAGAGTGTTAAAGCATACAGTAAGTCAGACATAGCTATTTCAAAGAGGTAAACAGTGAGGCAGAGCAGCCCTATGCCAAGTTGTCCTGGAAACGTACATGAAATAGGGTTTAATCATCATCATGAGATAAGTACAAGGATTTATTAATTTAGCTAGGATTTATTAACTTAACCATTGGTCTCCAAACTTTGAAATCTAATAAGTACTCTAGAACTGTACACAGGGATTTTAATAATTTTCCTGTTTGCAAATAAAGAGAATTTCAAGCTATCAAAGCGCATTATTGCATTCTTTTTAGCTAATCAATTTTAGTGCAGTTATATGCAGTTCCAACAGAAAAAAGAAAAATAAATCTCCCATAAAAGATGGAAAAGACAGCTTAGAAATTTGACATTTTTTTTCAAGCTTTAGTCCCATGCAAACTTGGACTCACCACTTGGGAACTCACTGAATTTCAAAAGACATTTATGTGTCCAATCACCCAGTGAGATTTAAAAGCACCTTGTTATAAGTTCTATTGATTTCTTGTAAAAATAATAACATTTTTGGTGATTCTGTTGAATGCCTTCAAAATCCATACCTTAATTCATAAAGAATCAGTGCTTAAAGTGGAAGCAGCTTCCTAGCTTCCTATGTATTTCCCATACATTTCTACGGCTTCTTGTTCCCCTGATATGAGGGGAACTGAACTGGGTTAAAATATCATATCACCCAGGTCCTTTCAGAGTGCTCAGTGACAAAGTCTTTTATTCCTTTACCTTTTCTAGTAGCTGAACCCAACTCTTCATTTTGCTTATGGTCGTACCACTCCCAGGTCATTGAGTTTTAATCCTCCACAAAACAGAAAAGATGATGGCTATAGTGGGGTACCGTATAGGTGCATTTATAAATGCAAACTATTTCGAGAACCTGAGGTGCAAGAATTCATTCCAGTACAATGTTTCAAAAGCTTTCTGCCAAATATTTACTTTCTTCTCTCTACTTCTGTGCTGGTTTTGGCTGGGGTAGAGTTAATTTTCTTCATAGTAGCTAGTATRGGGCTRTGTTTTGGATTTGTGCTGAAAGCAGTGTTGATAACACAGGGATGCTTTCGTTACTGCTGAGCAGTGCTTACACAGAGTCAAGGCCTTTTCTGCTTCTCACCCCACCCCACCAGCGAGTAGGCTGGGGGTGCACAAGAAGTTGGGAGGCGACACATCCAGGACAGCTGACCCCAACTGACCAAAGGGATATCGCATACCACATGGTGTCATGCTCAGTATATAAACTGGGGGGAGTTGGCCAGGGAGCAGCGATTGCTGCTCGGGGACTGGCTGGGTGTCAGTCAGTGTGTTGTGAGCGGTTGTATCACTTGTTTTTCCTGCGTTTTGTTCCTCTCTCTCTCTCTCTCTCATTGTTTTCCTTTTCATTACAATTTATTATTATTATTATTATTATTATTTATTTTATTTTATTTCAGTTATTAAACTGTTCTTATCTCCACCCACAAGTTTTCTTACTTTTGCTCTTCAGATTGTCTCCCCCATCCCACCGCGAGGGGAGGGTGAGCGAGCAGCTGTGTGGTGCTTCGTTGCCAACTGGGGTTAAACCACGACAGCTCCTTAAACAGTCACCTACAGCAGTGAGCTGGATGGGCAATACCAAGCTGTTAGGCGTCAGCACAACCACAGTTAAAGCTTCAAGTTTGTTACAGTAGTGTGCTGTAGTGCTGCATAACTGAAATAACCATTGCATGTTAAAGCAGACAATGAAGCACTTTTCCCATCAGAAAGGAGCCCTTAGTTTGACAAATCAAATCACCACACAAGCCATATAAAGCCTTTCTATTCAGAATTAACTTCAATGATACTATAAAAATCTAGTTTTCCTACCCACAGACAGAAGTCCTTTCACTCACAGATAGTATGAGGATAAGAACCAGCCCAGCACAACCTTGAGGGTTTGGAGGGGCAAAACCAGGTTGCTGCCTTGATTGAATCTGTAAGCTAAAACGTGGTTGTTATGTACATTCAGGATGGCAACTTGCCCTCATTGCAAGCAAAGAGAAGGTCTAAAACAGTTAACTACTGAAAGCATCTTGTGCTTTCTCACAGCTCCTCTGAAGAATGGTCAGAAGAATGGACAAGTTCTCCCCAAATTTGACAAGTCAAGCAAAGCATAAATTTACTGTAACACAAGGAACCATATCACTAGAGTCCTAGAAAGATAGATCTTTACAATGCCAGTAAAAACACCAAACTTTCAGAAAACATCTACATTACATCTACAGTAAGAGCAACATGACTAAAATAACCAGCTCAGGTCTTTGCAAAAGTCTACTTTTACAAATATGAAAGTCAGGTTGCAGTAATTTGCCTTGCTTCTTGAAGATATTTTACAACATCCAGTGCTCTGTCCATTACATCTGTTAATATTAGTAGAGTAGTTATTAGTGGAACATCATACCATCAGAGTGATCTAGGCTGTCTTGGAATGATCATTATCCAGGCTCAAGCAGTCAAATATTCTGCTGGTAAAATGAGAGGAAAAGAAAAAAAAAAAAAAGTAATAAGAAATGAACACTTCAAGATTTAGAAAAATGGACAGACAATTTCAGAAAAGAAATAAACCAACCATTTTTACACATTTTAACTGGGGAAAACATTTCAGTTTTGTTGCTGGCAATTTCATTTTCCCATTTGGTTTTGAGTACATGTAAATAAGGCTATACCTCAGAACAAAGAGATTGGGTAAAGCTGAGAAAATAGCATAATGTGTAAGCTTCTCTTTGATGTTGAGCAGTTCACTCAACAAGCAGTTCAGTTTGTCCAGAATCCAACTTTAACAGCAGCTTGATGAAATTCACATGTAATGAACCTGTCCCCTGGGTATATTACTGACTGCTGAGGGATTGATCAGGAAAGCAAACTTCTTACCTATTTTGTCACCAACATACTCTTGTGTATCTATTCAACTGTTTCTTAACACCAGTGTGTGTAACTGTCCCTAGAACATCAGAAAGAAGTGAAGTCAAAACAATATTCTTTATATTTTTTTATTAGTCTTCTGCTTTTGAAAACAGACTGGAACTTTGCCAATCAGATGCAAAGCAAGCTTAGAGAAACCAAATAATACCTATGGCTCTAGTAGCATGATCTAAATATGTTCCAAGGTTCACAATCTACAGCTGTTGGCAAATAGTGAATATCACACATAAATACCCTTTATAAGAGATGTATCTTTATTTAAAACTTGATTCTTATATAAATAAAGTATTTCAGGAAAGTAATGTCAAATTGTTAGCAGTGATATGAAGCAGTCTCCACATGTCATTTGTTCCTACTTCCATGCAAAAAATGTTGAAAGAGCTAAAACATTCTTGGCTTCTAAAGAAGAAACCATATTGGATCTTTCAGCTATTTCCTTTGGGAGAACATTAAAGTCAACCCTGAAACATCAACAGGACATCTAAGGAAAAGGAATGGTAAGAGAGAAATCACAAAAAGAAATGATGATAGTTGTGGGGGTCTTGAAAGTTAGATAAACATTTCATGATTTAGCTGGCTTAAAGACATTAGCCTTACTGTTGCCTGTAGCAGTATTATACTGCAGTCATCCTTTGTACAAATGATATCAGGCTATCTATTTTACTCTCTCCCAATTAAAAAGTTCATGTTTCTTTTCCACCAAGACTTGCTGATAATAAGAAAAAGGAAATATTGGAAACAGCTTTTGAAGGTAACTTCAAAGTTTTCTTTTTGGCTGATAACATAAGATTTTTCTCCCACCAGTTCACCCAACCCCACCCTTCTTGTCAGCTCTTAAACATATTTTTCAACTATTCCTCTACTTGTTGGTCGTTAGATTTTCTCCTTTCCCACTGCTAGAACTCCTCTTGCCTATTAACCTGGGACTCTTCCAGATTATCCCTTTTTCAAAACTATCTGCTTTCCTGTCAATTAGTCCTAACCGTGGTCATGGTCCTTCTACTCATTCAATAGCGCATGTTAGAAAACAGAAACATCCTATTTCCCTGAACTGGAGATTACCTAGGGAAGAYACAGTCCTAAATAAAGAGGAAATGTTATATTTTTCATTACATCTTTCAACTGTGAAAGAATGTCAAGCTTTTTTCATGTTTGGCTCAGCAATAGGAAAGGCACTAGATTTAAAAAAAAAAAAAATTACTATTATTCTTATACTGGGCAGGTATGCTTTAAAAAGGTTGTGGTTTTTTTTTTTTTAAATCAACCTTCAATTGCTGTGACTCCAGATAAAGGCAAATTTGAAAACATTTGATTTTACTGTTCAACAGAAGAAGCATTAAGTTAGATTGCTTTGCTCATAGGAAAGGAAAGGTTGTGCAGAAGTGGGTTGAGTTGAGTAAGAAACCTGGGTGAGAGGGGAATTAGGCTTTCCAGCAGAGGGAGAGGCAGGTCATACCAGACTTCGGAGGGACAAACATCAGCAACAGCTGGCACATGAAGCCTCCTGAACCCAGTTATAACTTTTTGGGACACTTGCACAGTCAAAGTAGGCAGAGAAGCCATAGCTGCTCTCCAGAAGTCTAACTAAGCTTCTTAGCTAGGCCCTGAACTAGAGGACAGGCTTTAGGTCAGAGTACCTCTGGGGCAAATGCAGCAGGTTAGAAAGGTCCCAGATCACTCTTGTTTCAGATGCTCTCTGGAGGAACAGATCTTTATTTTCTAGAATCTTTTAAAAGACAAATCCTCTAATGCCTGGGGCAAGAACCACAATGATTCAGGAGCATCAGTCTGTGCTGGCCCCAAACTGTTACCTCAGATATCTTTTGATTTTTTGTGGGCTAGTGGAAATCCAGTAACTTTCAGACATCCAAACCATCCATCTGCCCAGGACCATCATCAGCAACGTGTTCCATGCCAGCTGGCCAAGCATAGCCTACACACCTCAGTCTATCTGTACTTTTCCTTTCTCTTGAGCAACTTTTGTCATGTAATATGAGGAAACCAGCTTGGTTTTTAAGGCTAGATCCAACCTCATCAAAGTAAACACAAGACTTTCCAATGACCTCAGCAGAATTTGGATATGGCCCTTCACCTTCTTCTGTCTTTGAAATATAGATGGTGATTTTGAAAAGTCCTTTGTGGCTTTGCGTATCTTTTCTGCATCTAAGACTAGTACCTTATAAGATGTTTACACAGAGCCAGGTGGCTTGCTGCTTCTCTTTCCATCTTTTTTGTTGTTGTTGTTGTTTTACTAATATATTAAAACCTTTAAAGGCAGGCTTAGCATACTTAATTTGTTTCCCATTATTGATCTGAACTTTTAAAAACCAGATGTCAGTCTTGAGCTACACCTCTGTGGAATTTGCACCTCAGCTCACCAGTACAGCACTGCTCCTGTTGCTGGAGAAAACAGCTGAGTGACCAGGTCTGTACCTGCCGCAGACAGACTCTTCTTTGAGAAAAATAATAATTAAAAGAAACAATTATCTTTCAGGCTTTTGTTGAAATTGTACTGAAAAACTCCTGGAGTATCTGAGGCTAGCATCCATGGCAACATAATATTTGCAGGCTTGAATCATAAGAAAGCTGTAAATGGCTATGTGAGTTCAAACCAAATGTTTAATTCCTTCAAGCAGGGAAGTCACAAGACACATGCTTTAACAGATATGAAACCAATAAAGGTGCATGACTATGCATATCCCTAACTTGATATTTCTAATATTACTCTGAACAAGACAATATTGCCTGCCCTTTTTTCCCCACTTGTCCCCAAAAACCACTCTGGATATAACATTTCAAAATATATTCATTTCCCTTTTAAACATATGTAAGTGAAACAGGAATAATATTGGAACGTTTGTTCATTCTTCTAACAGCTGTTCCATGATGACCCCATTTCAKGTTTGCTTTCTTCCTCTCTCTGCCTAGGTGCACCTATCTGACCCCTATTGGTACACATTTCCGACCTCCATTGGTATTCTGATCTGATACAATATCTGATCACTGTTCCGCTACCGAAGATGTTTGAACAAGTCACAGACCTAATAGAACATGTCTTCAGATTGCCTGGGGGAGGAGGAACCTGCATACACCTCTTCATCCTGTTACTATTTCTCAGCCATCTGTCACCTACTTTTCTGCAGTTCATCAGTCCCTCCTTAGCTTTGGTTAGCACCTCTTTAGGCACCCTTGGCTTTATATGAAGGGAAGGACACAGCAACAGTCTCCTTTCTACATCAAGGAACAACATGAGATTTGTTCCACAAAACATGATCTCCAACACTTCTGCTGAGTGGTGACCTGTTTCTTTCTTCAGAAGCAGGGCTGCTTTTTSTGCAATTTAGTTTTCCTACTTGTTCTTATTTCACTCACCTAGTTTGGGGGAACACGGAGAAACACAATTTTCTAAACTGTATTAAAAGTACGGGCTTCACAGTTTCTCTCTATGATGTCCTTTGGTTTTATTTGGGTTCACAAGTATGCTGAAGAACAGATATGTCCTTAACTAAAGTCACCAACCAGTGTTCCTTGATATGGAGACTTAAAGGATTACTTAGGTGCATTGCCCAATCATTAATGCATCCTTAGCCCCCAGTAAATGCAAGGTGATTGTGCATGGCTTGTCTTATGGTCATGTGCCTGAACACCAAAACACATGTTCTTCAGTATTGCACCAAAATATTTCTGTCATCTCCTATTTTAAACTTTTTGGGACAAGAGTTCTCTTTATTTATATTGAGTATATTGTAATAACCATAATAGTCTTCTGATCTTATTTATAAGACTAAGTCCAGAGCAGTGGTATTACTAGAGTCCCTATTTGTAATAAAATAAAACAAAACTCTTTTAATCTAATAGATTTGAAAAAGACTAAGACATGCATCAAAACAGCAGTTCACCAAATGTTAAATCAATGGGTTGTCAACAAAAATTTCTTTTCCATGCATCACCATATTCTCTTATATGCTCCCTTAACAGAAAATATTATTTAAAAAGCTCCTAAACACTATTCTGATCATGAGCTCCAGACCACAGAACAGTGAATCTTGGGCCACAGTTCAGAAAGTGCTACCCATCAGTGTTTGAACTTTGGCAGGAACTGGCTTTGCAGAATTTTTAAGAGGATTTCACTTTTCTTCCACATTTCCCAAAAAGTCTGTTTCTTGAAGATCGTGAGTTTGTGAATGAAAGGGGGAAATACTACTTCCCCACTGTTAAAAAAGGATGTTTTTGTGGTTCTAAACTCTGTTACTAAGGTATTTTATAATCTTCTCCCACTGTACAGAGAATGAATCTTTCTTATCTGTTCTGTTCTGTCAAGACATTCTTCATGGAAGAATTTAGATATATAATTGGTAGAGAAAACAAAAAATAAAAGCCTAATACTCCTCTGGTTTTCCTAAGGACTGATCCAAAGATACTACAATTTTCATGTCAAAATCCCTTTTGTGTGAAAAATTAGGGACTGTGTTATATCAAAGACATGTTCACTGCTTGCCAAAGCAATAAAAGTCCAGTATTGTTTAAAACACAGAAATAAAGCAGAAGCCTTGAAGTGGAATAATTGACACTTTCAGCTAGGAGGTACAGCACTGAGGCACTTCTAACCTTTGTAGGAGCTGGTAGTGCTTAGCCTCTTGATTTATTAATCACTTATCCCCTAAAAATCATCCCCAAGAAAGAATTTTCAAGTAGTTTTGAGGTGAAGGATCAAATTCAGACTTTGAGCATATGGAAATAACTCCAAGTTTTTCTATCTATTACCCAACAAAATAACCTAAGTGATCTCAGCCAGTTCTGAAAATGGGACTTGGGTATATGTATTTCACAGACATTAAATATTATATAGGGCCTAAATGCCTGAAGATCTTTTAGAAGTTGTGTACACGTGTAATAACTTCTTTTATTCTTTATGCCAGGCTCCAATTCTTTCTGAGATTGTGGGTATAGGAATTTACAATAACTTATATTGCTGTTATGTAAATTCAGCTAAATGCAAAACAAACTCATTTTCTCTAAACAAACATCAGATTTATTCAGTCAGATTGTTCACTGTCAACCTAAAGAAAGACTTCCCTAAACTAGTTCGATTATCTACCCCCAAGTTGTACCAGTTGCTTTAATAGAAGGTGTTACATTTTCCTACAGATTTGGTCAATGGACTGGGCAGAGCAATCATGAAGGGCAGAGATGACCATGAGTTCATATGCACAAGATGTATTTTCTAAGAAATGTTTCTAAGAAATGTAATGCCAAAGTTCTTCATCCATGCAAAAAGGACATCAATAGTGGTACCTTCTGTAAGCAGTTCTATGTAGCTCTAACAAGGGAAAACAGTGTATGAGAACAGGATATTATTATTATGAATGCAGAACTAATAGCACATCCATGTTATAGATATAGAGGAGAAATTACTGTACAGAAATACAAAGGATAGAAATAGAAAAAAGATTCTAATAACTGGACTCATCTGGACTTCTTTATAGTAGACATTATACAGTGTATGCCCTAATATTTCTTGGCTAAATTGCACCTATAACCAGAAAATATGAATTCATTCTGCTGTTTGACCTTTGCACTTGAATTTAGCAAAGCTCCATACAAAATTCGTGCCAACAAATCAACACAAGATCAAAATCACATTTCTTATTTCTCTCAATGCTATTGTTATAATCTTAACATGCAACTGTTTGAATTTCATTTTTTTTACAGATATGTACACTATTTTATATTATGTAGGAACATAAATTCTGTGCTGGAAGTCCAGGTCTTGGGTGTGTCTGGTACTTAGTTTATCTACTTTGAAGGCCTTCTCAAGGGCTGTGCCTGATTGATGGGTTGCTGCCCATAATGAACTGAACATGAGGCAGATCTTCCTCCCAGCACATATTCTCCTCTTTCAACATGTACTTGCTCTGGGACAGTTATTTGGCATGAGTAAATCAGCTGAAATGAAAGAATAACTTGTAAAAATTTTGAAGCCTCAGCTTAATGCTTTTTGGTAACAATAACATTTGAAGATGACAAAAACAGTTAGAACTAGGTGGAACATCAAGTATTTTAGAAGAACTGCAATGTGAACCGCAGTGTCAGTCAGATGGATGTTGGTCCGTATTAACCTTTATACATTGATCAGGTAAATCCAGAGTAAACTAATGAAAGTGGTGTGACTGGAAGGTTTAGGAGAAGGTTCTTAATTAAACAAAGTTCATGAAAACAATGCAGTCAGCAGTGCTATATTTAAACAATAAGTTATATTTGCACAAAAAGACAAACATCACATGCTGTCCAAGAAAATCTCTCTGATGGCAATCAGAGAGAAATCAAATTGAAAAGATGTAACTTTGTATCTATCAAAATATATATATGCAGCCAAAAAAATAAAGAAAGAATAGCTAAAACTAAAGAAAAGCAAAACTGAAGTTTTAAAAGAAGCAAGGGCTCAGAACATCTGCCTCTCTGTTTAACTCAATCAAGATCACAGTAATTTTTTGTATATGTCATATCTTTCAAATCTCTTTTGGAGATCCCAAGTCTTTACGTCACTTTCATTTTGGCTTCTTTTGTCGAGTGTGAAGACTTGAGGGCACGATCAGACACAGCACTTATAGGCATACCACAATTATTTATTAGCTAGTGCATATAGGCATGGGCCGGGACAAGTATGTTGTGAGGAAAAGCTATGGCTTGCCCTGGGATAGATGAAGATATATGGAAAGATATACGCTAAGGTATATTCACACACAGCAGTACAGTCACCTGATGAGTGTCTGCTGGCCATATTGCCATCAATGAAGTGCAGAAGTGTTAAGTTCTGCCATTTTTTGAAATAAAGTGATCCTCAGTATTGCTGATGAACCATCATCTGAATCTACCTTTTTTCCTCAGATTTTATACCTTTTCCTGCTGGTGTTTTTCTTCTGAATAATTAATTATTAACATATTATTAACACAGCAATCTCACTTCTTTGTTTCCACCTTCTTATTACACACAACTTATTGACCTATGCGCGCTCTCACAGATTAACAGCAACAGCTGCTGCTCAGTGCTAGCTGCACCTAGATCACAAGCTGAACCTCCCGAAACTAGAGTCAGGTCACATCGTTGGTTATGTAAGTCTAATGACACATGAAAGTGGAAAACTTCCATCTGCAGTTGACCAGGACATTACCTTCCCTCTAACATATGTATTTGTTACCTGTCAGCTTGATTTCTCCAATTCATATTTAGAGATGAAATCACATTCCAGCCATGTGCCCCATGCTCTGCGTTGATGCCTTACTGATCTCCTTGAGCAGAGGTCCTGTCCTGGGTTTCAGGCTTTATTGAGATTATAGTCTATCACAGGAATCCTTGCCTGCTGGCACTACTAAGCTGCTCATCAGTAGTTAAGGATTCCTGCGCTCAGCTGTCCTTGTTTGCAGATGTGTTGCACAGCTGTTTAGAGCAATAACTCAGTATCTGTCAACTATTAGGACACTGGTTTTTTTAGCCACCAAACTCCAGAGGCAGAGGCAAGAGTTTTAGGTACTTCAATCTGAAAATCTCTGTCACAGGGTAAAGTCTTCCTTACAAAAAGTATATTCATATAGTAAACCAAACTTGTCTTTCCAAGGAGGACTGTGAATCTTTATCAACAGCATGATGACACTAATCCACTACTGAGTTCATTATTTTTAAGTTTTAAGTCTTCTTTTAAGAGCAAAGTCTGAAAGACCCAAAGCTGGATTTCATCCTAGATATTAACTCCTTAGTGTCAGTGAGCGTTTGTACATTTTATGAAGTTTTGACATGGCAGATAAAGGAAGAGTCTCTGTGGAATGGATACAGATGATTTTTTTTTTGTTTCACCTGTTTTTTCCATTAGCACTGGAATGCCTCAAAAATGAGAAGGAAAGATCCACTGTCAACAACTATTTAAAGACTCCTTCTGCATGGATCATTTGTAGAGCCATTAGTCACTTAACTCCATATTGAGAGGGCAGCCTAACATGACTCCTACTAGTTCAGGGTTTGCTCCCTTAAGTGTTCACTTTGGATTGCTCAAAAAGCATTTGCATACAATGTGACTGGGTCTGATAGGAAACAAACTAAATGTAGAATCTCAGGAGGGGAAGGAATAATCATCTCAGACTTTTCCTTCAGTACCTCTGAAGAGGTTCTGTAAGACCCTCACCTAAAAGTTAGGCTCCAAGAGCCAATTTCTTCCTTTCCATCCACATTCCAGTTTTCCTTATTAATGTCCTAACAATCCTACTATGAAGCATCTGCCCTCCTAGAAGAGACTGAAAATTTGCTGCTTTTTTTTTTTTCTTTTTCTTCCCGTTGGCTTGTTTTCTTTAAACACCCAACAGGTCACCTAAGGAATTTTAGTTATCCTTTGATAAAATACCAGAAAGTTTTCTTCAAACTGCACTTGTTCTTTGGTTCAGAACAGTGGCTTATCTGCATTGCTATTTACAGTTGCATGAGCTAATCTAGATGGTTACAATCAGAAAGTTATCAAACACTGGGCTACTAAATGCAGTTGCAGTGAAGCAATAAAAGGTAGAAGTGGAACCTGTCCAGACTTCTTCCTTTCTTATAGATTTCTCCATAAGGAACGCTACACTTATTAAACATTCATTGTTATTGTAAAAGCCTTTTGTTAAAGACCAGAAAGGTTGCTTTTTGTTATTGCTTTGTTTGTTTTGTTTCTCTTTGATACTCCAATAATAGTGCCATCTACCTTCTCTCTATTCTATTTAACACATACACACACACAAATGATATTAACTTGTACTTTTACACTTATCTTTGCAACATGCATCTTTTAGCATCATCTAGCTATCTAGCTATGGAAGTTTTTTTGTTTGTTTCTTTGTTCATTTGTTTGTTTCTTTTAAAAGAGATTTTTATAAAGAGTTTTTTTATGCTTTTGTGTGTCATACAAGTCCAGTCCCCATGGGAGATCATTCAAAATGTCCTATTAGGTTGGAAAAGTTTTGACCCCAGTGCAAAACTTAGTTCCACCAAGCCAAGCCCTATAATTATGTTAATTATTATTCACTAGTTTAGCAGCTGCTTCCATAGACTCATACTTTTTTCTTATGCAATTTAGAGTACTTTCTTGGGAAGACCTGGAAGGTTTGTTTAAATGCATATTCTGTGAGTTAAGTGGTGAGTTAAAAGCATTAGCATGATGAATGTCTCTTTTCCCCTCTGCATGCTGCCTTGTTTCATAAGAACAAAATTTCCTCCTTTCCACACATAGTGGAGATACATCAGGTATTGATATGATACTGTTTTCTATTCGAGCAAAGGAAATAAAAGGTTTTCAGAGATGTCTTGACACCTCTACAATCTTGTTTTCAATTTAAACCTGTAGACATAGTTTGCCACCTTGTGGCAAATGTGCTTTTAAAAACTACAATGAATAGGCCTGTTGTCACAAATCATGTCTTATTACAATCATTTTCCAAACAATAGTCTTTAAAACATGGGTCCTCTTTTATAGGAACTAAAATTTAAAAAAAAATCTTTTTTTTTTTAAAGTAATCTCTCAATTTAACTAATTGAAGTACACTGCTGATATCTGCAGCCAAGAAAAAGCATTTAAGCATTGTTCACACCAGCCTTGGAAGTCATATAATTTATGTAGGCTGTTGACAGCTAAGTAACTAAAGGCAAAGTCTTTCATGCATACAGGTGCAGTCTTATTAAGAGAAAAGTTTTTTTCTGAAGATCAGTGATTATGGTTAAGCTATCAGCAAAGACCAAGGTATTACAAGCAGCTGATGTTTCAGTTTGGTGGTGAAACCACAAATAAACGTTGGAAAATTAGATTGAGTCAATCAGAAATAAAAATACTGCAGAATTATTTTCTGTTCTTTTCCAGTCATTTTATACAGAAAGAACAGCTTGAGTAGACTTACATGTATTCAACTAGGATGCTAGAAACAAAGATCCAAACACCTTTCTACGTAATTTGGAGCTACAGCTACAGCCTTCCTGAGTATCTAACTGTCAGACAGTAGAAACTGCTTCCTCTTTCTGGGCCATTCACTAGTCAAATAGTTTATAAGAAGGCCTATAAACAAGTGTTTTGGACATAAACCTGAAATGTAAGAGACATAAAATTCATTGCCAGTTGTGCACTGGGAGGAAAGGGGCTCTGAACCTTGGTGCACCATATCCCAAAGAAGTCCTCTAGAGAGTGAGCACTTGTATCTGAGAACTACTGCCGCCCCTACATTGGCTTGATAAATTATTCCACAGACCCTCTCCTTTCCCCCACATTTTTGATTTTCCAATTACTATTGTGTCAACCTGGGCAGTCATCTGAAGAGTTTTAAGTCATCTGAAATACTTCTCTGTTAATTAGCTACCAACTGGGAAGAAAAAACAATTCTTAATTGGCCAGACAATTTGCCTTGCAATGCCAGGATTTACTCAGATTTAATAACTCCAGCTTCACGCTGTCTCGTCTTTACTCTAATTTTTGCCAAATGTAGATTCAGTTTTGCCTAGAAGATTCTTCTGGCCCACAGATCCCATCCAGGGAATCTTTTTGTTTTATATGTGTTTCACCGCTTTGGTGCAGGCTCTGAGGCATAAGGTAGATGTGAAAGAGAAACTCATGTGGCTTAGGCTGATTAGTAATTGTCAGCAGATCCCTACTGTCCTAACAGATTAGTCTCCTAACACCAACTACACGAGAGAGTAACTCTTTTTCACATACAGATATTCTCAAAAAAGAAGAGAAGAGCAGTACTTCATTGGAAGGGGTTTTCCTCAGCTGCAAATGTTGTGTTTTCCATCAAGTTTTTAATATTAAGCCATAAAGGACAGTTGGAAAGCTGTCCAAAAAGTAAAGAGCAATTCATGTAGTTATTTCGAAGTGGCAGAGAGTTTCATGACAAATCATTGAGTGTTTCTGTAGCATATAATGTGCTAGCTCATTTTGGGATGTCATAAAACATAGTTCTCTGGATGACTTTTTCTCCATGTACTTAGGAAAACTTCCATTTCTGTTTTGAATGAGAGATAAATCAGACCACACAGCTGTTTCTCAAAGGCATAGGTCTCTACAGCCTTCCTCTTCTTATGAGCAGAAGATCTTTCCTGCCTCCTCCTTCTTACTGTCTTAATATATATACCATTTGGATTGCTTATTTTTTGCTTGTACTTTGAAGCTATATTGACATCTTATCCTGTTTCATATCACTTTATGGGCTGATACAGTCATGCCAAGACTGAGACTCCTCTTCCACTTGTTTTTTTTTTTCCTTTAGAATGCAGATACAACCCCCTCCCTCTGCTCTGTCCAAGGAGCAATTAACGCAATTGCAAAATGAGGGGAAATTAGGTGGCTTTAACTTGCCTAATCTCTCAGTATCTATATGCCAGACTAGTTTCGTAGGTAAGGTTACAGGAGCCTTAAGGTGTTTTTCACTTGCTGCAGCTATTTTGAAAATCAGGAGTAAGTAATGCACATGTTAACTCAGCCTTGGCCATTTTCTAGGTTCAAGATGTAAGAAATACTCTACTGTTTAGCAGTAATGAGACTGAAAATGTGCCCAAAGTGGATTGACTCCTTTCCTCCCTTTGTTTACCAGGAATCTTTTTGTTCCTTTGTGTTTCTAATGCATGGCACTCAAGAAGAGGATAGAATACCTGAGCTCTATCATAAAAACACAAGGGTTCAGACTCAAGAGCTTTCTGATGCCTAAATTAAATAAGTTTAGTCTATCAGCAGTTCTGTCATACCCTGCTAAGCTACTCTGTTCTTCCTCTGTGTAAGTATATAACTGTATCAAGACACCCAGGAGCACTAAATAATGACTTATTTTTGAGCCCCAAGCATATTAAAAATCAGCATAAAATAAAGATGATAAATATTCTACCATGTAGTAGATTGTAATGACTCTGCTTCTATATTAAAAATCTGAACTTTTAAACAAATCAGAAATAAAACAACTTTTTAGGAAGATGAAAGCTGCAATTTGTTGTAAATCTGAGATCCAATGCTTTAAAGAAAAGGGGGGAAACACCACTTAACACCATGAATCTTCAGTAAAATTATGGGAGCCATGTAAGTTAAAAATGCAGTACCTAATCTAACTTTTTTCTTCCTATCTAAACTACTAGCTTTTAAGCTAACATGAAAGATAATCAGCTCTTACTCACAGTGGGTAGATGACTCAGTCACTAGAGGCAACTGCCCAATTAGGAGGAAAGTGCTCCTAACAGCAGCTGAAGAATGAACAGCTGCAGATAACATTACTGTATACATCAGATGGTATAACCGATATGCTTTTCCCTTCATGCTCTAACATAAGAGTGTAAACTACCTTTTGGGGAATAATAGATAAAGTAGGTAAGGGTTGCATGAATTTGTATCATTGAGCATATCATTTGGAAATGTCTAAACAGAACTATGTTAATGAATTCAAATTATGTTCCTTACCAATTACTTGATTGTTAAACCAAATTAGCTTCAAGTATTCTAGAAGGTTTCCAGTGTTCAGACTAAATATACTACTTATCAGCTGTAAGTATTTGCATACATAAGCCTGAGGTTTTTTAAAATTTTTTTCATGAAAATACGTTCTTGCCTTTTCAAGGTGCAGTAGAGGCAAGGGATGCTGGTGGGCAGGGGTAGATGTTAAGTTGCTTTGGGATGTAGCCCTATAATTTTATGAGGAGGTTTTGGGGTTTTTTAATTAAGAGAAAAAAGGAAAACATCATTTTTTTAGCAAGCATTGATTAAGACTTTCATCCAAAGGATTAGGCTCATCTCTTCTATTAATTTTGTTAAACAATCTCTGTCTACATTCCAGAAATTCCTCTGATTTTTTCCCTTAAGGTAAATGAGAAGTATTTGAAAACTGTAACTTTGATTTGACCAAGACTTTTTTTTTTTTCTTGGTAATCTTAACCCAAAACTCTGCACACTTTTAAGCGTAAAATTTAGACTGAGATCTAGATAAATACATGCAGGTGGTCATTTTATCTCTATAACAAATCAAACCAAAACCTCAGGCATGAGCACCTTTAGGGAGTTCAGATTCATGTTTGAATCCAAATGCTGTGGCTTAGGCTCTCTTCAGCAGATACGCATGCAGTAATTGGAAATCATCTCGTGTTGCTAGGAGGGAAACTTTGAGGGGCATAGCATCATTTCTTCCTGTGTCAGGGAATAATGGATGTTAAAAGCCACCTAACCAGCATATTAAGGCCTACATGTTTTCTTCTGTACTCTGAGTACAATTAAGTTTTTGTGGGTTCCTGCAGGATTTTGTGGGTTTGCTTTTTACAGAAAACCATAATTTTTTTGGAACCCTTGGAGTAAAATCAACAGTCTCATGTATGTAAAGAAAATTAGCTTATCTGACAACTGCATGTGGGTTTTTTAACTTGACCATGGCAACATAAGGCTTTTGCTGTCAGTGTGCCTGTCCGTGTGTATTCCTAATTTTGCAATTCCTTTCTCCTCCCAGTGAAACCAATACTTTATTAAAGAAATTCAGCAGGGGAGTAGAAGTATCAAAGATAATTAAGCTTCTACCTGTTTTGTAAAAATGGATGACCAGCTACAGCAAGAGAACCTATGTGTTATGCCTAATGGAGGAAAAAAGGAGATGTTCGTATTCATGCCTCTCCCACATGGGAAGAGTTTTTAAGCAGGTCCCAGACACAGGAAAAGTTTCAAATGGAGCCTGTGCTTTCTTAGACTCCGAAGTCAGTCAGGCATGCAGCAGAAATATATGGAGCACAAGAGTTCCTTATTTCCTGTGCTTGTGGAACTCCTCGTTTAAGTAATTAGTCTTCATGACTGTATACAAATAGCTTATATAAAGAGAATGCTTCTGGTACAGTTGTTTTTTATGCAAGAGCAGATGAAACACCAGTTGTGCAAGAGATTTCCCTTTGTGAATTAACCTAACAACTGCAGGGTCAATTACTTCTTATCCTCCCATACACTGACTTGGAACAGCAGCTGTCTGTTGTGTTCTCACTGCCTGGAAGGCATAAGAGTATGTGATAGGTACATTGTTTTAATTAGCATTCTTGCATGGACTTACATACAATTAATGTTAGATTTAGTGCATGATGAAGCAGCTTGAAAACTGTCAGAAGGCAGGCAGCTGGACGAGGTTGTTGTTTTGATCTCTTGTGTACCTTGAATCTACCAGGAAAAGGTCTGACTTCCTTCTAATGAACATTGCCAGTGTGCCTTGTGTCTTAAGTATGGCTCATTGCTTTTCAGTCTCATTTCCTAAAAGTCTTGGCTGAGTAAAATACCTCGTTATGCCCTGACATGGAAAAATAACCATGACTTTTTCTTAAATTTCTGAAGCAAGTTCTGTGGGAGACGTAAGTTCTCAGAAATGCCTGAGCAATATTATGGCTCTTCAACCCTGTTATGATACCACAACATCTCAGAGTTTACCCTAGAGGTAAATGTAGCAAGATATCCTTGCTGAAAGATTTTTTGTGATACTTTTTTGGTTTGCAGTATGGTCTTTTCATTGTGAAGACCAGAACACTGTGCAAGATAATTTGAAAGAAGAATTGGACTTTTTTCTCAATATATTCATAAGACATAAGGGCATCTCTGAGGCATGGGTTGTAGTTAACTGTCTACAGAGAAATTTTCATATGAATAAACTTTAAGATGTCTGTAAATAAAGCAACCAAAGCTACTATCATGCAACTTGACTGCAGTGTAGGATAGTGGAGGAAAGGTTTTCCTCAGAGATGCTTCTTCTCTAAAAGTCTTCCCATCTTTTGTCTCTCATAATATGATTTCTTCTCTTTTCTCTAATATTTTGTGATTTGTCAGAGGTTTTGTTTTCAAATATAAGTGCTTTTATAGGGGAACCAGGTATAGAATGAGTTGCAGACACTTCCATCAAAACAATTTGCCTCATTCTTGGAAGAGGCAGCCTTTTCCTCTGTGTCTCTCTCAAACAGTTGTAACTGATTTACCAGCTCTCTCTTTCTCCTTGGCACTTATAATTCTGCACTTTAAAAATCCCTAGTCCCAGCCTTTTCTGGGAAGGTGAGTCTGGCTGTGAACACAACTTCCAAAAGCTACTTTGGAAGAAAAATTAAGAGCAGAATAGTCTAGGGGGWAMAAAAAAAAAAAAAAAAAAAAAARAGAAGGAAAAAAAAAAAAAGAGAGAACTCTCTATCCCCTGGCATATCTGTCATTGCCCTCTGTGTTTAATTATAACATTAAGGGTTTCATCCTGGGATATCTAAATCAGTAATTCCCAATGAGTAAGACATTAGCACCTTTCACCATGACAGCACTTTCCTGAAAGTGTTCCTCCACGCTCCTTCAAACACACAGTCCTTTACCCCTATTAGCCAATAAATCTGTCCTTTAAAAAATATAGAAGATTTTCTCCTTTAATATTTCCTTCCTCCAGTATAACAAACAAAAGACACAGCTTTCCATTGTCTGAACAACGGGAAGTATTTTAAAGAACATTAACAAGATTTTTCTGAAAGCATATATTATTATGTGGCTACTGGTGCTTTTAGTCTCATTATCAACAAGACAAATCATTTTTATTCAACTCTATTTATACATGTGGTAGACCAAGAGAAAATGTTTTTAAAAAGGCTCAATGAGGTGTTATTTAAATGTGGTTTTCAGCTTCAAGTGATTGATTATCTATAAACTCAAAGATTTCATTCCAGAAGGCTCTAGGTCTCTGCACTCTTCCTCCTCATTGCAAGCTGTACTTGAGCTAAGATTACAGCAGGTGAAAGTTCTAATGTCTGTTCAACAGACCTTATGAAATAATTACATCCAGGAACCATTTGGCTCTCATTAGATCCAAGACTGAAGGAGCAAAATCTTCTGAAGGAAGGAAACCTCCCTCCCCCAAGCAACACCCCACATYCACACACAAATATCCTATAAGCAAGTTCTTTCTCTCCTCAAAATATGCTTAGTAAGCATAGAAACCCAACTTCATGGACCTACCACTGTTTTTTAAATCCCATGATGTTTTCATTTCATAGGGCATTACTAATTAATTGTGTGTCTTAGTCTTCTTCTGCCTTCCAGTGTTTTTTCCCTGTACTATATTTTATAGCTCTGAATTTTTGTGTGGTTTCAGTTCTCTGTTTTTTCTCCCTGTTGTCTCCAGCTATTCCTTCCAGAAGTGTTATGGCTCTCCTGTCTGATAAAGAGTCACCATCACTAGTCTGAAAAGTAGTTTCAGAAGAGGAAGAAAGTAAATGCACTATTTTATAATCATGATTCCTGCTTTCATTTGTTTGTTATACTTCGTGTAGGTGATGATCTTCAGAAACTCATTCTGGCCCAGAAAATTCCCTCATAAATCAGACCCGGGAGATTCTGTCTAAATATTCTCAATAGACCAGGCATCAGAGAGTTGGCTCAGAGCTCCACTTTTTTTCTCCCTCAAAATACATTTTTCTGTTTCTTGCCTGAGGCCTTTGCTTCATTTTCTGTGACCAGAGATGTTGCCTAAGTGTGAAAGGAAAAGGAAACTGTCAGCAACTCAGACTGGGTATACAACTGGCAGCAGAACATTACATTTCTCAAGACCAAAACCTCTTTCTTCCACAATACATGACAACTGTAGACCTTCTGTCATCAAGACTTATGTCTGGAATGGCAGCCTTGGAAGGCCTTAAGTGTGAGCAACTACTGAGATTTTCTTTGATAATCAGATAATTAATTCATGGGAAGCTGTGTGAGTTGAGCACACAGTTACTTATGGAAATTCTAATGTGTATATATCTTCACCTTCAGGTGCCAAATCTAGTCCCATGCATCCTGCTGGTTCCTAACAAACCTTGAAGTCTGAGCTCTGTCAGCACCATCTAAAATTACTTGAAGACTGACATGGGAAAGTTACTCTAATGTTCTGGGATGTATTCATATGAATGTCAAGAACAGAACATAAGAAGGTCTTTCTTTCATTGATTATTAACTCATTAGAGGTCTATTGAAAAATTACTAGGAAAGAAGAGGAGGAGAGACTGAATTTTTAAGGTGCAGATTTGTTTGCCAAAATTCCATAATCATCACTATGACTCATCTTACATAATCACTATTTTAATTCCCTGTGTTTCTGAGATGCCTCTAGTCTGTAGCTTTCTCAGATGGTTTTAATTACAGACACCCAAGAATAATTATGGTGAAAGTAGTGCAAAAGCACAGTTCACAGTGGCCCTTGAGATGTAGGTCTAGCCAGTACAAAAAGAAGCTAAAACCAGTCCATTTATATCCTACCACCAAGAAGATGGGTAACAGATGTTGAAAAATATCAATATATACTTCAAGGGTACCAAGGGCGGTGTCCTTCCATCATAAAACACATTAGTATTGCTGTGGTTGATTGTCTCATCATCTGCTATGAGTATTTTCATCATTGTAACCACCTAATATGGTGGTCTGCTTCTTATGGAAGCTTGACTCTAGGGTTTTGAGAGATGAGGCAATCTCCCATGCCGCAGAGACAGCTGCAGCTATGCTACTAAAGTATTTTCAGTCTTACCATCTTATGGAAGTTTGTATATCTATCTAACCTGTTTGATCAGTATATTCCTCCATCATCATGTTGGAATCCTTTGAGTTAAAGCGAAAAGTTTTCCATTTCTTCATAGGTCACCCTCCCTTGTTTTATGTTTCATTTCTCACGTAGGGACAAATGGTGTAGTTAATGAGGACAGGAAGTGCAGAGACCAAAATCCTGGGTTTACTTTCCTTCCCTGCCACGATTTCTCCTGCTTGCTTGGTCACATTTTTGTACGTATCAGTCCCTTCTACGGTTAGCAGAGTGCCCTCAGGATACACACCTGAAAAATTCTGTGAGTTGCTAAGATACTATAGTAATAGAAGGGGATTTCAGATTGTTTTTTCTCTGGCTACTCCCTAGAAGTTGGGGTTTTTTTTGATAGTTTGAGACTGTTGTGGTACACCCCTCCCCATCCTGATAACTGGGAAAGCATCAGAGTTTTCAGAGTTACTAAAAAGTAATATTTGGCAGGAAAGGGTCTTCCTCTTCAGTGTTCTGAAACATCTCCTCCCTCTCCTGATGCTCAGGTTGCATGAGGTGAATATCCTGTGAGTTTAAATATCCTTTATACCATCTGCAGGAGAAGACACTGACAGGAAACTCAATCACTCAAAATAGACCTGTTACTTTTGGAAACAAAAACCTTTTCCCTGAAAAGGTTTATTTAAGTGTTCCAGTTAAAGCACACTTTCCCAATTATTTTTCCATTTTAAAAAGTCTCATAAACTGTATGTTCTAGATACTTTATGTCTCCTCAGATAAGGATTAATGTGTGCTATAGGACAAAACTTTGTGGAAGTCCCTTGCAAGTACATCTGTAGTGTATGATGGCTATTTCCATTTCATGATGAAGAGCAGGGATTGGTAGATCTAAAATGAAGGAACATCAAAGACATTATTTGCTGGTAGGGCAATAAGGCTGGGCAGGAATGTTCACAGTTTGCTAACATGATTAAATCGTGGTTAGGGACTACTTCAGTAGGAGTACCTGACTGCTTAGTATTCATTACATATGGTCCTTTTCTAAAACGAATGTAGAGGATCTGAGATTTTTCAGGGAATTTTTATCTCAAATAAATACCAAAAAGGAAATAATTAAATCATGGCTGTAATGCTGCTGGAGTTAGAAAGACTTGGGATCATTGCAAATGGTGTTCAACCAGATGCTAAAGCAAAGACATTATTAAAATAAACGGTTCTACTTGTGAGTTTAAAGTTGAAAAAATGCCACAACAGTTGCTGAAAGAAGAAAAAAGCCAGTAAAAATTGAAGTAAAAAGAAATTAAAAGGATATGCTAGTGTGACAAGACCTCAGATGTAGTTGACCACAATTTTATTTTTCTTTCTCCTTGATGGCATTACTTACTTGAAATGGAGATTAGCGCCACATAATCATCCAAATGCTAACTCTCTCTTCTGCTACCTATGTGCTTATCTGCATCCTAAAAGATCCTAAGGTCACAGTTTTGTGATAGGAAAAGACCACAGATTCTGCCAGTTCTTTCGTGTTGAATATTCCCTAATTATATTAACATTTGGTAATTACAGAATTGGGACATGAAATTTAAAAATACACTCTTTCTTCAACTATCAACCTAAAGGACTCCCATAGTGGAGTCCCCCAGAGGAATAAAGAAGTATAAGGAAAGCAAGTTATTTGCCTCGCCTCTTCCACCTTTGATCTTTGATATTCTTTAATATGAGAGTCTAAATAACAAAGATACTTTGTGAGGAGTTTGAGGAAACAAGAGAAGGAATCGTTGAATCTAGAAGAGGGATCACACAAGTCTAACATRGGACTAATTCTGCTGAAGCCTGGTCTAACTTTGTAGTGTGAGGAATCAGAATCAAGCCTCCCTGGCTTGAATGCCAAAACTAACATATGAGCCCTATCTAATCTTAATTCTTTCAGAAGCACCAGAACCTTTTTTTTTTTTTTTTAAGGGCTGTTTTTACCAGTCTCTAATCCCATTATCCAAAAGCTGTCACAAGCCCCATTCCCTGCTCTTTCAGGTCCTGCTTCAGCCAGCAGGAGTCCTTATGCAAAGCATCCATAGAAAGGATGTTGAAAGGCACTCACTAAACCACAGAATGTGCAGGCTCTAGCTGCTGATGCCATCGCTTTCAAATTAGTGCACTGATTGTGTGAGGAATCTTATCTTGGTGGTCCAGTCACAATCATATCAGTCAGCCCAACTTCTTGCCTGTGCCATATTGACACCTCTCCTGCATGGAGCTCTCCCAGGCACGGGTTGTCTGTCTGTACAAAACTAAGTATTGTCAGTCACTAAGTACACGCTTATGACTACATGATGGTGTAGCATTATAAAAAGGTCAAATTGCCTGGAAAAGGCATGTCTTCACGGCATATTACGGTGCCATGTGGGAGGAGTTTTCAGTCCCAAAGGCAGAATAGCTTATCCACATCAACATCTTTGATTTCCTTCTAACTGTCATCAGCAGAAGCTACTATCCCTATCTCTGACTCCTGGTTTGATGATGGCTAAAGTTTAGATGAAAGTGGGTCTATGTAAAAGGAATGTTCTTTCTTATGTGCCCCTATGTGACAGCAAAAGCACTAACAGTGATAGAATTGAAGTGGTACCAACAATCATAGCACATACATCAACCACAGTAAGATGGCATTGAGAGCTTTTTTTTTTTTCATTATTATTATTATTATTTTCTCCCTGTAAAAATACAAAAAACAAGAAAAATCGAAGCACTCAGAAGCTCAAGAGAAGGATAGAACCCTGACGTCCAGTGTGCAGGAGGGTAGGGTACTGATGGACACGTGAATAAATAGCCAGAGGTTCTCATAGGCCCCGGCTAACTTGTAAACACATATGGGTTCCACATGTTCACTTCTGATCTGAAGCTGGTTTCAGTCTCTAAATAGAAGGCTTGGCAAGCATGTTACTAGTCCTGGGGACTCTGGTTTTTTGTCAGACCTGAGACATTTGCTCAAGAGAGCGAGCCAACTGACCCTTCACCAAACGTGCCCCCCCTAAATGCTTCTGTGAAGTTCCCACAACGCTACCCCTCCAAAACTGTCCTGTGGATGGCGTAAGTCTTTAAAAACTTGACGTTAATTTTCCTTTTATTTAGGTCCCTGTATATCTGTGTTATCAAACTACGTAAATACAAGATCTCACTTTTACAGGCCACAGTTATAGAAAAGAAAAGTGTTTAGTAYTTTGCTTAAAAGGATAAATCAACAGGCATTTTTCAAACTGGCTACAGAGAGGAGCACCAGGGACAATGTTGCTGTTCTTATCCAGGAGAGCACCCACAGATAGCTGTTCAGAGAGCAGACGGTAAGCTAGCAGGAGCGCTGGGAGATCCACTGCTGTGGCTTGTCCTGGGCAAGACAAGGCAAAAGCCAGAAAGGGATTCACGCTGAAGTGCATTTTCCTGGGAGAATGACAGATTCAAAAAGCATCTTTTTTTTTTTGACTGGGGTCAAAATCTGTCCCCAAATTTTCATGATACAGTAAATAAAACTTGGAACGTGCTGCTTTCATCCTGCTGAAAAGCTTTGTTTTGCTTCTGAACTTTAGGACAGCATAAAAGATTAGCAAGCAAAGTTTTGAACAGAATAGTTAAAGTTTAGGAGGACAAGATAGATCTATTATTTTACAGTCTTAAAATACTTTGCCATTTTAATTCTTTTTTCACAATCTATTCAGTTTTGGGTTTATCAAATAACGGTTTTCACAAACATTACCAAAGGATTCCTGACATGTTCTATTCAGAGATATATAGAAAAAGCCAAGGAGCTCTAAGAATACTGATAAATCCTTCATTTGATCCAGAACTGTGTTATTATTGTAACACACAGACACATACAAACTTCTGAAATACGTTATATTGTAAACAGATTTTTAAAATACGATCCTAATGACAGAAGATTGGGAGGGGGAGAAGTTCATAACTTTACTTTTATAAAAAGCTCATAATTTTGGTACACTGAAGCCATGCTTTCTGGAAGTTCAGATGTGGTATCATTGATTTAAGGAACAGCCAAGGACTTTACTCCAGAGATACTGCACAATCAACATTCTGTTCTGGCCTTTCAAGCCAAAGTATTTCCACACATTTTTCCTCAGCCTTCCCTTCTGCTTAGAACATCATGCCTGTCTCCAGAAGCCAATTCTTAAAATCTGGCAGATGTTGAAATACTTTATAAATGGTCAAAAAGTAAGGTAGCTACTTCTTCATACACTTTAGGTCTGTCCCGGAAGAGTGTTGAGATACTTCTGCAGAGCGTACGATATCCCTGGCTCCTTGCATCATTACATCTGAGGATGGTCCATATTTTCCCAGAATGCATTGCAGGAGTTTCGGATATCAGCCCTGAAGTACAAGCTCTGAGATGTATCAGAGACCCAGACTACAGCAAATCTTTAAGTTGCCCAGGATACAGTATGTTTCCCTTTACCATGAGCAGCCAATACCATGTCCTTTAGATACGGAATAGTCCTTTTCAACAGACATATATATGAAACATCCTAACAAATTATCTGAGGAGCTTAATAATGTTTACAGATATTTGCTTGTACCAGTGAAACCCTATGTCTCTCAAAGATGACATAGGAGTTTATAACTTCATAATTAATATTGTCTTTTGATTTTTTTTTTACCACTATATTTCTGAACTCCATGAATTTGAAGGAGGCAGCCAATGAGAAAGACAACAGTGGACATTTCTAAGGTCTTAATTTTTGTGTTTATTATGATCCTCTCAGAGATTCATTTAATGTCCAGTGGTTGGTCTCTCTCCCTTCTTTCTCTCTTTTCATAAAACAAACAAACAAACAAAAAACCAAACACAACAAATAAAAAATAACTGAATTAAAAGTCTGAATTTCAGAGATTGCTGACACAGATTCAGAACATGAAAACTGGTTTTATGTAGAGGTGAAACACTAAAGCTAGCAAAACTCATCTGAAGGCTGAATTGCATATTGACGATCACCTGCCACCCAGTTAGTTCTGGTTATTTTTGGTGTAAACTCGAACAGAAATTCAGGCTGTTTTTCTCCTGGTGTGCGGTCTTGCTACCATCTAGTGGCTAAAATAAATCTTTGCACTATTCTTTCCATGCCGGTATGCAGGTGCTACAACTATCTCTATCTGCCCTAAAAAATTTTTGGAGATCTTATATTCATCAGCAAAGACACGACTGGTGAGAAAATTATAGAATGGTGCCAAGAATGGAGACGAAAAAGGGTTTTTTTTAGATGAATAGGAAGGTATGATTTCTTTACAACACAAATATATTGCATAATTTTATTGCAGGAGTTTAGACATCTACTGATTTCAAAAGAGAAGCCTGGGAAGCATTTTATGTTGACTCTTCTTAACATTCAAGTACCAGCATAGCAGATCTCACTCTTGGTCTTCAAAGTGACTCACATAGTGATTTACTCTAATATGGGTAATGAGAACTGATACCTAATGGCAAAAATTCTGTTATACTGGATGTTGGACCTGAAGATAGATACTGTCTAGAGATTCTTTGCTGCATCCTGAGTTTAACAGATAGATGTAATCAGTGGAATAAAAATAGAGGGATCCACCCAGGACAAGATGATATTGCACTGGACAGCAACAAAACATAACAAATAAGCTGCTTAATCACTGCTCATAGCTCTCTTCAATCTTGTTGCTTCTGCATGGTCAAACTCATTGTCTCTTGCATGGACAAATAGATCTATTTCATATTCCATGATGGGGAGCTGCTTTTCTTGTGGATTTTTACTAACAGCTACAATACTGACTCTGCTATCTACTGACAGACACACAAATAAAGAATAAGAGCTAAATTCAGGAATGCTGAATGGCTTGGAGTTTCTGGTAACGCTAGGAAAAGAGTCCAGTTATTAAATTAATCTTTCCATTTGGTCTTCTGAATTAATCTATGCACATTTAAAACTGAACATAGTGAGTACTTAGACATTTTGGTCATATTATTACTTTTGAGAAGGATCTGTGATGTAGAAAACAGTATTCACTCAGTTTTTTATGCAAGTCAAAATAGTGTTTTTGTAGTATCTCAAGGCCATGCTCATGATCAGAGCCCTGCTGTAGCTTTCCTTAGTGAAGGTTTAGCAGCTTTTTAAGCAAGTTCTCTAAGCAAGCCAGAGGAAAGTTTGGCAATAGTTAAAAGTTATTTCTAGTTTTATCAGCAGAGAAATCAAGGCACATAATATTTCACAGGAAGTCTCTGATTCAACCCAGCATAGAGAACAATAGTGGTAATTTCCACAACCTTGTCTTCACCACAGGCTCATGCACTACTCTATAGCTAGTTTCAAAAGTGATTTCTTGTGTTAGCAAAGGCGTTTTAGGGTAAATCCTTATTTTTCAATGTGACCTGGATGCCAAAATGTTTATTTCAAAACTGTTCCTACTGTCTTTCAGGATCCCTGAAAAGTACAACTCTTAGTGCTTATTTTCTTATATGTTCCAGACCTTGAAGACTTTGCTTCTTCCCCTAACCTTAGGGAAAAGTCTAGCCTGAAGGTAATAGGTAAGTTGAAGTAAATACTGTAAATAAAATAAATGGTACATTAAGAAATACCACAGGAATAGATGGAGGAGAATCAACAGCAAAACCAATAAAATACATAGGATGAGGAGTGCTCCAGGAAACTGTGGGAATTAAAGTCTTTTTCTTCTCAAGTTTTAAACATTTGACCTTATGCAACTGTTGCTTTCATCTCACAATAACAGAATGGGCTAGAAATTATGGCTAAAATGGAAACATGAAAGTAAGATCAATCACATCTGTAACTCTTGGCAGGCCAAGATGCACAACCCACACATGTTCAGCCTCCCTACAGCCTCTTCTGTTGCTGAACCAGTACCTGAGGTGATGTCCAGTGTATGAATCCATAAAACAAGAGACACTGTGGAGCTGTACTTGTGCCAGCAAATGTATCACATAGCACAATTCAGAGCGTAACAGCTCTGAACTAGAAAGCCCACACCATAGCTGCAGGCTCAGAGCTCCTCCTGCCTTATAACCCCAACACGTACAGCATGCTTCTATGAACTGAGGACAGCTAGTATCTAGCTAGACAATGAACAGAAACATTAGCTTCATCTAGAAGCTGATAAGGTTGCAAGACTATCTCAGAGCTGGAGAGTTTCAGGCCTACTAATGTTTCAAGTGTGCACTGTAGATGAATATGTTTTTAAAGAAGCAACACTCCAAACTAAAAACATCAAGGCAATTTGGCAGTCCATTGTGTGGAAGCTGCTTTGAGGTTAAACAGATTGCCACTGCAGATCCAGCAGCCTCAATGAGCACTTGATTTTTCTGTGAAAGTCTTCGTATTCCAGTAGTCAAGAGTCAGGCTTCAGTAGAAGAGCACAGATAGCTCGCATCTGCATTAGGCAGGCTGGCACAGGTCAATAAATGAACAACACCGGATTTGGTGGAGAAGCTGGTGCAATAATGACAGGAAGTTGTGCTGGAAGTGATCTCCATATTAATCTATGCCTTTGCCTGCTGACAGGATCAACTTCAACTTTGTCGTCTGTTACAGTCTGTGTTGACTTTCATAGAAGCTTCCATAACAAAGAATTTGTAACCTCCTCAAGAAAATTCTTCTAGTGTTTTACATTGCAAGGCTTTCCTGTAATCTAATCTCAGTCAGTATGACAGTATTAACAGAGAAAGGAGATCCTTCCTTTTCTCTTTTTTTTTTTTTTTTTTCTGCACATTTTTAACATTTAAACATAACTAAATCACCCTGTAATTTTCTCTTTGCTGACTGAGCAACCCCAATTACATATGTGACTTCTGTAGGAAAAATAAAAATCCATTCCCTTCTTTGTCTAATCAAGGTCTAAAGGCATACTGGGATGTGCAGATCTGATTGATTGCTCTTAATTCTGGAGAGGGACAGTTGCAAATATGAAACTCTAGCTGCCATATTTCTAGTGAAGCCAGGCGTACCTGGGTTGTGTTCCTTGCCGATAGAAGTCTGTAGAGCTCTGTCAAGTTCTTTATTCCCAAAGCTACCACAATAACCCAAAACATGGTAAATCACTTTAATGTTACAAAGATATAGATATGTGTATATATTAAGTATGAGAAATTGAGAAATTCTGATATAAACACCTCAGCTGATATAAACTGAGTCACTTAAACTCATCTCTAAATTTGACTGAGTCTGAATTTATCTCAGTTCTCAATTTCCTTTGTTTAATTTGGACTTCCAAGAGAATGACTAGGTTTTGTGCCCAGGTTGTTGGAGTTTGGAGGAGCTACGTCAGCTCTGAAACTGATGTAGTTTTGTTCTGCCTCTGCAGTGAGTTCCAGGTGTGGCTTTCATGTTCAAGCAGAAAAAACCCTCTTACAACACCCTTCTAGCATGTTGGTCTAGTCCCAGCGCTTACTGTAGCAAGCTGCTCTACAGAGGTCATGAACTGCTATAGAAGCCTGAATTTGTCCAAGTCCTCAGTTCAGCTCTGAGCACAGTTCTGATGGCAGGATCCTCACCCGCCATACGAACTAACATGTCAGCTGGTTTYATTCCCCAAAAGCCTGCATCTTGCTGGACTGACTTCTGTGGTTGGTGCTCATATATGTCAAGCAGAGGCTTCAAAACAAATCGAATAGCCTTCCTGTGCCTGTCCAGTGACACCATGCCTCTGTAAAAGTGAGGTCCCATCTCTGAATCTCAGCAGAAAATACTATGTTGCCAGTCCTTTGACACTGCCTTCCCAGGCCAGGTTGAGTTTGTAACTCTCTGCTACTTCATGGATGGTGCTATTGCACCACCACGCTGCTTTTCTTCCTTCAGATTGTTCCGGCTGCTCCYGCTCCTTTAATATAACGTCTTTTTTGAACAAAAACACTGACAGGTGGCATTTCTTTTATTAATCCTCCATTGTAGTTCTCTTTTAATTATAGCAGCATATCATGGTTCCAGGCTTGCACAGAATCTTACTAAAGTGGTAAAGTTGTCTGTATCTTTCATTGACAGCTTGTCTCTTGCATTGCCAGAGATWTTTTTTTAGACTCTTACCTAAATTATGAGGATGGAGAAGAAAACAAAGCAGGCTTTCCCCCTCTGAATTATATGATAGAAGTGTCACTGGAGTAATACGATGATTATAGGCTGAAGAGAAATTCAAGTTTTTCAGTTCTTGCTAATACTTTTCACARATCTAAAATATCCACAGATTGTCAAGGCACCCTCCAAACTTTTGTCAAGCAAGATTCTTGCCATATTTCTGAGGCCTCATTCCATACCTAAGGATTGTAAAATGCATAGATTTACCATCTCCAAACACAGAGTCAGGGACGAGAGAAAAATTATTGAGTGTCTTAGTGTTAAAACAGGACACTTAAGCATCTATTTGTCTTTACTGTATTTAAACTCAAAACATTTCTAAAGAGCAGTGATATTTTTCTATTGTCAAGAGCATAAAGCAGCAAGATTAAAGGGAAAGTGTGAAGGGCATTTAGGCATAAAACTGAAATTGAAATTGTTGAGGGTTGTGACCTTAAATATCTTTTATACATCTGYCTGCTCAGTTGAAGGAAAACATCAGCTCTGTCCAGAAAAATTACAGGGAGGAACAATCTTTCTCTTAAAATGCATGATGTTCCAGGATCATTTACAGTGGGCAAATATTTTAGTTTTCTTTAATTTGTAATTACTATGATAATTTTTCTTTCAGAAAGACAGCTGATGGAATCAAGCTGGYGAAAGCAACGGGATTAAAATCTCACTCTTTCCACTTAACATTTATTCAATGAGAACACAATGCTCTTCAGCAAAGATTTTTCCTTTTATAATATATTATCCTATCATGYATCTCTGCAATTTAAAGTGAGATTATGCCAAGAGACAACACAGCTTAAGAGATCTGTGGGAAGGGACTAGACCTTTTGCCTACCTTTGATTAGCAGGTGGGAGAGAGATGAAGGATGATTAGCAAGTGGGAGTTAGATGATGGATGAATTTAGATTAAGCCAAAATTACACATAATATTTGGCTTTTGCACATTTCCAATAATTAGAATAAGACAGCCTTTCTCTGTTCAAAGATGTTTTAGTCATGAAAGATTACAGACACATTATATAAAAACTGGTAGATTAAAAGAAGCAAGCAAATAAAGAATATCTGATACTGAACTAAAAAGTAATTTGCATTCTAGGATCTGACATTTCACTACTTTGTCATCTCTGCCAGCACCATTCTTTGATTTTTCATTCTATGAACTGGCCATTGTCCACCCTATTTTGTCCAAAACACATTAGTATACACCAAAGAACAGTACCTTGAAAGCTGGCAGTATCTTTTCAAAGTGAGGCATCTGGGATCCTAACACCTTTAATTCATTCGTGGAGATTATCTTTTTAGTTGATGAAGATCAATAAATCTCTGCCCAGATGAACAAAATATAGTARGATTAATAGAGTAAACAATTAGGACAATAGTTTGGCAAAATTTCAAAGTGCATAGTCAGAGAAGCCTAGTGTGGTGTTTGCCTAACATTATCGCTTTAATAACATCTCATACCCCCCCCCGCAAATAGATTCATGGAGGAAACACGGGAGCAGTGTGGAGATGTGCTGCCCTGGAGAGGCAAGGCTCCCCCCGCTCCCAGGGTGGCTCTCCATGGTACTGGTTGGAGCCCCGTGCCATTGCATTCATGCGGCCCGCGTGAAAACTGGATGCAGAAAAAAAAAACATGTTTATCAGATCTTTCTGCTCCCTGCTTAATTTTATCATATTCCAGAGAGGAGATACATATCTGGACATGAGCCAGCAATGTGCGCTTGCAGCCCAGAAGGCCAACCGTATCCTGGGCTGCATCACAAGAAGCATGGCCAGCAGGTCGAGGGAGGTGATTCTGCCCCTCTACTCTGCTCTGGTGAGACCCCACCTGCAGTACTGCATCCAGCTCTGGGGTCCCCAGTACAGGAAACACATGGACCTGTTGGAGAGGGTCCAGAGGAGGGCCACAAAAATGATCAGGGGGATGGAACACCTCTCCTATGAAGAAAGGCTGAGACAGTTGGGGTTGTTCAGCCTGGAGAAGAGAAGGCTTCAGGGAGACCTTATTGCAGCCTTTCAGTACTTAAAGGGGGCTTCTAAGAAAGATGGGGGCAAACTTTTTAGCAGGGCCTGTTGTGACAGGACAAGGGGGAATGGTTTTAAACTAAAAGAGGGTAGAWTTCRACTAGATAGAAGGRAGAAATTTTTTACGCTGAAGGTGGTGAGACACTGGCACAGGTTGCCCAGAGAGGTGGTAGATGCCCGATCCCTGGAAACATTCAAGGTCAGGTTGGAYGGGGCTCTGATCAGCCTGATCTAGTTGAAGATGTCCCTGCCCATGGCAGGGGGGTTGGACTAGATGACCTTTAAAAGGTCCCTTCCAAACCAAACTATTCTATGATTCTATGATATCAGGAAATAGAAAATAAATAAATAATCTGGGAAACAAAACAAAACAAAATAAAACTTTTGGAGAGACAGCTTTCTGAGATGTACAGGTACAACTTGAGGCAGAAGAAAAGGTCATAAGCCAGAAGAAGAAGGTGTGAGCCCATTGAAGCTGCTGGAGCTGCTCCAATCTATATTAGGTGAGGAGCTCTTCTTGCACTGTCAAGTATCACACTATCAAACACGTACAGGAAAAATATCAATACTTCTCTGCATTTGCTTTGCTTTAGTCGTGTCTGTGTAGTTCTGCTTTCCTCACTGCTCACTCACTAAAACTAACTGTGCATTTCTTTGGGATTTTTTTGTGTCTGCATTGAACATATTTTGTTACTTTTTCATCCGAAATCACACATGAGTGATAGCAGAATAGAACCTGAAAAGTTGTGTCAGAATCTGCTTTCTCATTACATTTAGATATTTGTGCTTGAACAGTTTGTGATTTTGTATTCAAGAGAAAGAGGACACTTTCAGTTATGACTTTTAGAAGAGAGCTGCAGTAATAACAGATCCCAAAGTCAATATTAATGGATTTTTGCTGTTCTGATAACATCCTCCTGTTACACTCTGTGGAGGTTATACCTCATGTGTGTATCTTTAYAAAATCCACAGCACGACTTGCCTGTCTTCGAAAAGATGTTTTCCAAGTATGACAGGATTCTTCCAACAAAGGTTACAGATATAGGAAAAAAAAAAATCTTTTTTTTTTYTARWAAWAAWMAMMYKTYCYTKTTTTTTKTTTTTTTTTTTTTGTTTGTTTGTTTGTTTTTTTATTTCTTATTTTCAATACTAGTCTCATAGTTGCCATGCTAAATAAGTAAACTTTGCAGCTGCAGAAGTCAGACAGTAATTGACTTGTCCAAAGTGAAACAAAGTTCCAAATACTGCTATCAATTTTATAAGTCTGGAACAGGTACACCTGGATTCTAGAGTAAGACCTGACAGCCCTAGTTAAGCTGTGGCTTTTCATGATGTACGTCAGAGTGACTCAGCTGTATTTCTAGTGATTGGGTTGAGTGGAAGATCTGATCTCAATCTTTTACCTGTAGTTGACTTAATGTTTCTTTTCCATCTCCATTTTTAACTGCATATTAAAAAAGAAAATGTCATCTAAAAAAAAAAAAAAAAGATTATTTTCTTCCACAAAAAGAAAAAGAAATAGAAAGTGTGGAGTCACTTTATCACCAAAATCAAAGTGTTGCTAACAATGAGCAATCGATAAGAAACGTTTCACTCCTAGAGCCCTTTAATCTAAATGAGCATTTTCAATTTCCATCACCTGGAAGCAAGACTGTAGACTGAGAAAACACTTCATCCTTTCTTCTTGAAGACTTTGGAATCTTTTTAAAAAATGTTTCTAAACTTTCAAGTTAGAAGTCAGATCACATTGTGTCTGTCTCATCCTCAGACCTTCACATCCACTTGAAGTTAGAAGACATTCAATGGTACTTATTTTGAAGATATGTACTTGATAATGGGTAATTCAATAAGCAAATAAGCCACATAATGAATTTAATTGTGGTTATTTTGGGGACAAGCCATTATTGTTATGATGTTACAGCTTTTTATGGCTTATAATGATAGAAGTTCTTACTTAAGGAAAATCTCAAACCTCCAAATAGTGGCACCTGAATTCAAGACTCTACCTAGATGCCAATGGTCCCACAATAGTCACTGAGAGTCTGGGATTCAATTCAGTTGTCTAAACACCATCGTTTTGTGTCTAAGCATTTCATTTTACCTCCAGGGCAGATGAACTATTGTGCTCTAAGAGTTTCTTGATTGCTCATTTTATGCTATCTATTGTTGCTAGCAATAAAGTGAAAGTGATTCCTTGCTTCTTCTTTTTCCCTTTTTTTTTTTTTTTTTCTAATTTTCAGAAAATGAGAGTCTACTCTAGGTCCTTCATCATATCTGCCAGGCCTATAAGGAAGTTTCTGAAATCCAAAAGTATCTCAAATGTTGTCAGGTTTTTGCAACTGAACTGGCCCCATGCACCACTTCAGAAGAGCACAGCTCTCCAGGGGCATGTTTACCAGCCATGTGCTGGTGTCTCAAATATAGTTGTTCTGGCAGGCTCCACGGACTGTATTGGTTAGAATGCCAATAACTATGAGATCTTAGACATCTAGCTTATATAGACAGCTAAATATAGGTGTCTTAATCTTGAAATCAATCCCACACAAAATGACAAATTAGTCATTGGTAAATGACAAGTTTATCATCATATGTCATGTATGATTTCTATGAAAAGTTAGAATAACACTTCATAATTCATTAAGTAACTTTTTTTGAGATAGAGTGTCTCTCAACTTAATTAAAAATATGGTGGATGTGGAAATGAAAAGATGCATTTGAGAGGAGTAACTCACACTTTCCGTAATTTCCATTTTATATCTCAGTGCCCAAATCCAGAAAACAGAGGGAATAAATTGCTACAGACATATTTATTAAAGACCATTATGTTGTTATATCTACTTTCTAAAGATAAAAGAATGAAGAAAAAGCTGGATGGGAGCTGTGGAGAAAGGAGTGGGGAAAAGAAACAGAAAAACTACTACCACTAATTGAGGAGGTGGGAAAGAAAGGAAGAAGAGAGGGAAAGGAAATGTGGCAGTCATTTCTCCAGGTCCCTCTGAGAAGAGATGGGCTGTTCTAAGCATCTGACTGGTGCTAGTAGTTCATATACCCATTCCTCGTTCACCCACATTAGTAACAAGAATAAGCAACAAACATTAAAGTGGATAAAGACTGAGATACAGGATCCAAAGCCACTGAACTGGCCATGTGGAGATACTGAGGAACATAACATTTGATGGCTTTGGAGAACGACCTTTGTCTCATGGGAATCACTAGCTGACAATTGCGGTTATGTGATTAAAAACTAATCAGCAAGAGCACAAAGGCCCAGTGAAGATCAGCAGAACAATGCCAGACTGAGGAACCCTATAACATGAATGGGGCACCCTGAACTAGATCATCCTGGGACTATCCAAGGAGAATGGTGGGACCATTGTCCCCAGTGGGAAGCCCACCAAGAACCAAGGACAGTGTCTCCCAGAGCACCTTGCAGTCTGAAGGGGTTACTGTCAACACAGGTAGAGGCCTCATTATAGGATACCAGAGGAAGCAGACTTGGGGATTACATAAAACTTATTATGGGGTATTTTAAAGGAATTGTGGGAATGTGTGAGACAAGATAGGATGTTTAGGGGAGGACCAAAAGTGGGAAAAGAAGCAGTCAAGGTGGATTAGGAAGGTACAAACAGGAAAAAATAGAGAGGAAAGGAGATAAAACAAGCTGGTCAGGTATAAATATCTTTTGTTGGTACATGTGTCAGACTGAGCCCTGTGTTTCATAATCCCAATCTGCCCTGTCTTCTCATTAAAACCTCTTTCTAATTATCTTCTGTATGGGTGTGCTCTCTAATCTGAGTTGGTATTTGTGAAAGATGGTGAACTTCAAGCTGAACTAGCCAGCAAGTAAGATAAAAAGTACCAGCTACTGGATAAAAGGTACCAGCTGCTGGAGTGCAACTGTAAATCTCCTCGGCTTGTCTGTCTGGATACCAGCAACTGGGGGGACCAGGACATCTGGGGACCAGCTAGTGGGTAGGCTGAGCATCTAAGGCTCACCACTGGAGTGATTAATATTTTGTGTGTGTGTCTATATATATRTGTGTGTGTGTGTGTGTRTATATATATTTTCCACTACTGGATTTCCATACCGATCAGCCAGAAAGCAGGAACAGGATCAGGCCATCCACACTGTTCACGTTTGTGTGAGTGCTGTATGCATTTATGTGGGTGTGGGAAATGCACTGTTGTTGATGTGCGTGGCCAGCTGTGCATATGTGTATGCGTGCATATGTGTGTGTGTCTTGTGAATACATACTCAGCCCTGCTACTGGCTGAACCCTGGGACAAAAAACCACAGCAACCTCACATCCATCAGGCTACTGCTTTCAACTGCCTCGAACAAGAAATATGCTTGCCCYTGTGGGGCAAGGTGGGACTTCAGCTGAGAGAATATGATACTGTCAGCTGAGATCAACAGAACTGTGATAATTTACCCACTAAAAATGTATTCTTCTATTATAGATTTTCACACTTCAAGGGAGGAAGCTGTTACTTTATTTTTTGAAGGCAGAGGTGCTTAGCTTACTTTTTAATAATGGTCTTATATGGCTTTCTGAAAAAAAAAATGTTTGAAGCAACAATGGCAGTATTTCAATTAACTTGGGTTTGGAATATCTAGAAATAATGGAGTGTTATTGCTTGGAAGCCTACAACTGTGTCCTTATTCTTGATATGAATATATCAAAACAATAGTAATTGTCTTAGCTTCATATAAAATATAGTATGTTGCTACTTATAAATAAGAGGGCAAAAGTGGGCTCTGATGTGATTCACATTGATTCTTTAATATAAAGATATTGCATTTTTGGAAGGAAAGATACACTATGCATATCAGTCTTGTGAGAAAGAAGCTATATTTGCTGGCACTGCTATTGTAGCTCACAGTTTTTCAATATGTCTGAGGAAATGGTGCTCTGCAGGAAACACTGTGAAGCTAAGCAACTGTGGAAGCCCACAACAAATGCATGTGTGTAGTGTAAGTATCGGAAAGGAATATTTCCCCTCAAAGGAATTATTTATTGTTCTGTTTCAACTGGCTTTCTCAAGTAATATGTCAGCATTCAGACAAGTTGGGAAGTACATGGGTAATTTATGATACCAAGTGTATTGTAGCTTGGAAGGTCAAAGCCATATAAATTGGCAAAACATAGAAACAGTCTTGAAGAAACTACCATTCACTCCTTTGTGTTAAAAAAAAAAAAAAAAAAAAAAAAAAGACAGAAAAAGGGCTTAAAGGCTCTAGGTCATGTCATCCAGTCCACTGTTATTTCAAATAACCCTATCATATAGATCTCACAAATTGACCTAACTTACCTTAAAAAATGTTAAAGATTCTTTTTCTCCTGCAATATGTAATGGAACTTAGTATTCATTGGATTATAATAAAAAAATCTAATGTTTAGAATTCTTTTAATTTCTGTCAAAAATTTACCCTTGACATGTTTGCTTTTGTGCCAGCATTGCCACTAATATGCGTGGGCATTTTTCCATTTTTTGATGATTGCTCATGCTTCTTCAACTATTACAACCCCTTTCAGCTGTTTTTTTTACTTAAAAAACCAAGAGCTGTTTGGGCCTTGGGTCTGCATGGGTCTGCATAGGTCTGCACAGCCATGTACAGGCAGTGATTGAAAAGCTTTTCCCCAGCTCCATGGAAATGAAGTATAACAGTTCTTGTCTCAAATATTTTTAAACTTGTTAGTAGGCAACTATTCTCTTCTCAGCTTGTCAGTCCTTCATTGCCTCAGTTCTAATAAAAGAGCAAAAGACAACACAGTCCTAGTGACTTGCAGAGTATTACATTGACTTGTACCAGCTGTGTCCTACAGCGACGCAAAATTTTAATAGGAAGGGGCTAATTGTTTCTGAAACTTAAATCTGTTGTGATTCTAGTAATATGCTTAATTGAATTTGGTGCAATGAGAACTTTCTTGCTTTTGATCCATATCTAATATTTCAAGATGTCTGCTGGTAGAGAGTTAGTTTGGATGGGAGTCTGAAGAAAGACCATTTCAGACGTTCATAAGGCTGAATTCCTGATAAATGCAGGCAACTTTCTTGAAAATGCTGCAGTTACAGTCCAGGCAACATGAGGAATTTCTGTAGATGCAGTTTCCTGTGTTCATTTAAACAGAACTGATGTTCTGCAAGCCTCATTTTGCCCCTGATATGGTAGCTAAATGCATTGTCGGACAAGATTGGAAAATGACAACAGCAGTGACAGATTTATTCCATTTATTAGGTCAGTTGTCACTCTTGGCAGCTTTCCCATTCTCAAATTATCTTCAGGATACAAAGTAGCTAAGGTGGAAGAGAGTAATTTGTCTTCAGTATGGATTATGGAGCTGAAATTTTTCAGAATCGTTTTATTTGAGATGTATTCGTTTGCACACTGCATTAATGGTTATATACTTCTTTCTTTATTAAGACCAAGAACCTGCAGATATGAAGCTTAAAAGAAGTCCATTTCCTCTTGACAGCTTCACCTTTCCACAGGGACTGAGGTGCTATCTTCATCTTCAGCCCTTAGTGACATTGTCCGTTTTCTTCACTTTGGGAATAATAGTTTCCAAAGTGATTTTGGAATCAAGCAGAAAGGCAATCAGACAGCTGCCGGCTATCAAACAGCAAGCATCCTGTACGTGCTAAGATAGACCATGGTATAAAATGGGGCTTCTTGCGTTGTAATATGAATTAGTCCTGCCATATAATCTTATTGATAGATTTATAAAACTCTAGTTTATAACAAGTTGTATTTTTGGTCTTCTGGAAGGCAGTTTTGAAATCCCACCAGTCTGCTGGTAAGACCCAAAATTACAAGAGGTCTGTTACCACGTAACTGTACTAAACAGTAGTTGCCAGTGTAATCTATACATTGTGGTACAGCTATAACATTAGCCACAGTACTGTTCCCTCAAACAAAGGGGATTGCCTGTGTTGAGCTCCTTGCAAATTCAAAGCTGAAGAGAAGTATGGACAAGTGTTACGACTGCTGGCTTGCACTCTAAGGAAAAGATTTTGCATTAACTTCTTTTACAGATAATGATAGTCTGATATTTCAGGTACAAACTCTCTTTTTCACCCCCTTCTGAGAAAAAGGCAGGCAATGCTTAGAAAAGTGAGAAATGGAGAATACTAATATTATGAAATTACCTAACACACCCTGCTTTGCCTGAATACTATGGCATAGTTATTATATTGAGACCCATACTTTATATCCCTATTTAGAGACTTCAATACTAACTGCAATGAAATTGGGTCGCAGCTGTCATGGCAACTTTAACTCAGAGTTCTGCGTTGTATGTCATTATAACTGCTATATGAGATTTTCTTCTGTTTGTTATTTTCTCCCTTGGATGTTGCATTTCTACCCTTTATCCTCTTGCATAAAGCAGTACGGGGATATATTACAAACTAATGACTGTTATCAGTATTAACAATGAATCCTTATCTAGAAACCCAGCTTAATTGAAATATCAGTGTAGTGAGTCTGTAAGTAAATGCTAGAGATATCGCTGGTATTTTAATGCTGGCAGATCTCCCTTGCTTTCCCTCCCCTCACACATGATTTTGCTATCTCTAACCACATCTAACTCTTGCTCAGGGACCCAGCTCTTCATCACCAGGAGTTCTCCTGCAGCTCTCCACTAACCAAAACTGGGCTCTTCTCACCCTGGGCTGACCTGCGGTTTAGCAAGACACACTTTAGCAGGGAAGAAGGAGCACTTGTGCAAAGTACAAAAAAGTCTGCCAAATTTTTTTTTTATTTTTTTATTTTAGCATTTGTTAACATTTGACAGTATGTATGTTATGACTGAGCACAGGTAATGTGGTACTGTTTGTTCTGAACGGATAAGCAATTGAGTCTTTTTTAGGATTATTACAAAYGTAAAATCAGCATTTAACTTTTGTTCTATAAGATTTGCTTAATATGTGCAATTTCACTATTTCTGCCAGAAAAAGTTTTCAGACTAATCAGGAATGACATGAGATAAGAAGCAATGAGAAATTCTTTAAAAACATTCAATTCTACTTGAATTTACTTTAGAGTGTTATCCACCTTGCCCAATTATGAAATGTTTCAGATTACGAAATTCAAAGAAAAGAAATTTTCTATTTAAATTAAAAAGTAACCATGGCTTATTTGTCTGGAGATGGCTGTAGCAACACAGATTAACATCACTCCCTTGGGAAAATCCTACAAATTCAATTAAAATTTAATAGAGAATGATTTCCATTTCATAGGGCTTTTAAAATTATCATGTAGAATTTTACAGTAAGAGTATTTAAAACTCCAGTTGGATTCAAAATGGTCCCCTCACACCCTTACCTTGCATGTGCAGGCACACACACGCACACACTCACACACAGAGTTTCTTTTACAGGGCCATTTTACACACCTGAACATAATTACCCTTATCCCCTCTCCCCCCGCTCCCGGTTTTAATTTAGTTTTATAAAACCAGTACTGCTCTGTCTTCACTCCTCTCTGAGTCTAGGGACTTCTCATGTCTCCCATCCCACTCATCCCTATGCCAGCTTTTCACACACTGTCATTTTTATCTTTTTTTTTTTTTTTTTGGTAACAGGCAGTGTGCTACGTGGCTAAATTAGCAGAAGCATTGATTTTAGACTCCCCTTGATGTAATAAAGGGGGTTGCAGCTGAAAGGGTTTTTTCCATAAGTTCACCAAGGCTCAGAAAAATCCATTTTTATCAGGCTGTCAGACATGCTCCAGATCTACTACCCCCAGACATCAATACCTCAAACACTGTTTCTAAAGAAAAGACTCCTGTTTGTGCCATGAAATCTGGTTTCTGTTGGGGTAGAAGGGTGTAGCTCTGGGTGTCTTCTGGAAGAGAGTTGCTCTCATTTTATTCTCATAATTTTACATGTTTGGCAGCATCTTCACAGCCTGATAAGAACACACTGTACCAATATGAAGAAAAGTATAAAGTACAAAGCTGGTCATTGGTTATGTGAATGAACTTTGTCTGCTTTTCTATTTTGTTCTTCCTATACATTAGGAATCATTTTAAAAGAATGAAATAATTAATTAAGCAATAAAGAGTTACATTCCCTGTAGTGTCTCTCTTCGGGTGGACAGTAGCAGAAACATGGACACATGCCAGTGATGTGCAATTCTCTGCACCTCTTCTTTTTTAATTTCCTTGCCTCCCTTTCACCCAGGCCAAATATTGCACACAATGATCAAAGATACACCAGTTCTTCACTTTCTCAGCTTTCTTCACCTTGGACCCAAAAGTGACCTAGAAGCTATTTGAGAAAAGTGTTGGCCTGTCTGAATACACAGCTCACTCCAAAGAGTTTTGAATTAGACTGTCTCTGAACTTCTCCTGAATGATGCTGTTACTGAAAAACGACACTCAATATTTTGGCATTTTGGGCCAATGCCAAAGGTTCAGGAACAGTAGCAATAACTCAGGAGAGAATTCAGAGCTGTCTTCTGGCATAGGCAAAATGTGGCAAATGTAATACAGTGTTAAAAATAAGGTACTTCTCTTCTGCTGTAATAATTCTCAGCTCCTCAAGGAGGAGCTTGTGTGCAAGCTACAGACCAGATTTTCAGTGGGCAAAACATCATCTGCATTATCTTTGTTTAGTACAACATTCAACCTCACATGATTTTTAATAGCTTAAAACCTTCMATTTGGCAAAGCAAAATGAGCATCCAGTTCGTATAACTTTTCAGCAACATGTAGCAGACTTCTAAACCATGGCTGTTTCCTATTTTTTAATCCAATATCCCAAGATTTAGCCAGAAAATCGTAATTTCTGTGGTACTGAAAGAGTAGACCTGAGGTATGGTTACATAGCTGACAGCACTGACTTTGAAAAAATCTTCTGTTGAAATCAGAATTTTGCAGTTGGGGTGTATGTCTATTATGTTCCCAAATAAGATAGGCTGAAAATTTTTCTGGTTTTAATATGCCAAAAAGATAATTAAAAATATGGAAAAGACTGCTACTTTATGTTGCTAACATCACATAAGTAATTTATACAAGTATTTGGATTTTTGCGTGTGAGGAACAATCTCAAGCATATAGTCACTGATCAAATATTTTCTTTTTTTTTATTCAACCACATTTACAAAGTAACCATTAACTCCTTTCATATAGACCSATAGCCATACCTTTCACTCAAAATGATGGTTAAAAATCTTTCCTCTAGTCTGACAGAAGAAATACTTGAGAAATGTTTACTTGTTCTCCCAGTTTGGCAGTATGCGGTGTCCAAGAGACCTGACTCACAAAGCAAAAGCTCTTTATCTGAAAGTTTGAAGAAAACAAATTTTATTTAATTCAGCACTTTTCCATGGAAATTTCATTGTCCTCTGACCCTGTTCTCAGCAAACTGCTGAACAGATTTGCTGAAACTTTCCACAGAAATTCAGCCTGAGGCAGACACATGGTGTTTAAATTGCAAGCCGTCCGGTTAAAGTTTAGACAGGTAATGTGTCTGAAAATAGAATTTTAAAGTAGAAAATGTAAGGCAAATTGATAAACTGTGCTACTGGCACCAACTGTAACCTGCAAATAGTTAAATGTCTGGAACTCAGAAATATGTAGCATAGTTCTTTAGTTTTGCATGATTAATAAAATCCATGCCTTCAAATGGCAGATCTTAGCATTAGTTTTTAATCATCAGATCCAACAGGGACAGACCAAGGAGTTGGATCACTACTGTCTGACTGTCACTCACTACCAAATCTGAAGGATTTTATGGTATTTTGCTGAGATGTCAATGGTTCCAAAATGTAGGCAGTTTTGAATATCCAGATGCTGGCTTGCACTGAAAACACATTACACTTTTCCCTACTAATACTATTTTCCATGTAAGGAATTTCTATAGCAGATGCTGAGCTGCCTTGAAGAATTATGAATGAAGAGAAAGAGAGCTGTGAAATGTAAAGTTGTTGTCAACACTGCAGAAGTCTGAGAACTTATACATTGGAAAGTACATGCAAAGAAAAAGTTATACCGTGGGAAGGATGGAGAACACATGATTTCATATGTATCAAAATGTAAACTGGTGCCAGTTCTTTGCTGTTCAAAGAAGGGCACTCAATTATGAAGATTTCCTTTTTTTTTTAACTTGAAAATTATTTGTTTTCTAAACTATGAGTGAGAGTGAGATTTAGTGGCTAGAACCTGCGAGGGAAAAGAGTAACCAAGCACTGAGCTTATATGTAGCACGTGCAATTCAAAGTAGGATTTTTAGGGGTTTATAGCTTTAAACTTTTTTCAATATTTTTCTTTAAGTCGAGACAAAGAATCATCCACATCATTTAAAAAAAAAAAAATAGTTTCACAAAGAGCTTGAGAAATCACTGAAATCCATGGAAGCTACTGAATACATCACCTACTGAAAAATAGGACCAGGCTGACTTAGGTAGTGAAGCTGAGATTCGTCATATACCACTTTTTCAGTACCTCAGCCTTAACTTAAAAACCTTATGACCCCTAGTTTAAAATGAGGTGTGCCTCATAACAATACCGAGCTTTAAAAGGGCCCAATATATATTGAAAAACTTGAATGAAGCTTACAGTAGGAAGGTAAGGCTTTGAGTGATTAGAATGAAAGGCAAAAAACCTCCCAAAAAACCCAACCGAATCCCCGTGTAAAGCTGATGAATTCCAAGAATTATACCTTAGAAAATATATCTTCTCTTCTAATGGTAATTGCAATAATTTTCTTGGTTTTCCTTCTTTTTTCTTCCTCTTTCCCTCTCTTTTTTTAATTTGGCTATAAACTAAATACATTTTTATTTCTACAATATATTAGAGTTTTTTGTAAGGGCCAGAATCCAAAATCTGTATCCCAGATAGGTGTTTGATGCAAATTTGTATATACTTGGCCTAATCGTTCTGCATGAGTTTGAGTTTGTTGAACTCTCTTGGCACAGATATTGACTTTGGCAAAGAACAGAAAGTCTTTACTGCTTTTCACTGTTGAACACTTCACAATGAGAACTAATCCAGATGCCAAAACATACCTGAAGTCACTAACATGCCTTTGGGTAACTCACTCAAAGAAGAATTGTTGGCACACAAGAATCTACTTCAAAGCCTGTGGAAACTAATAGAAAGGCTTCTTCTGACTTAATTTGAATCCTGATCCAACATCAACATAAGTCGATGGGCCAACTCATGCAAGTAGGTGTTACAGGTTAAGACCTTGTAGGAGTATTTATTGTTTATTATAAATGCAGTGTAAATAGATCTACTTTTGATGTCTTTCAAGAAGAATGAAGGCGGTAGAAGGATTATTTTTAAGTCTTTTACCAGCACCAAAAATGTAGAGGCAACAATATCTTATACCATAGAACAAGAGAAAATTAGAAACTTAATTACATCCTGTCCAAATACAACTCAATTCCTACTAAGAAACGTTTGTTTCCAATGAATAGGCAAACCATTGTTTGTGAAATATTTATTACTTATTCGTACTTTTTTAAAATCACAGTTGCTAGGAATAGCTGCATTAACTTTGCCTTTATCTGAATTCCTTTGTGCTTACTGTTATCCTATTGCTCTAGCTTCACAGGTCATTTTTGTTTGAAGTATGACTCTACAGTCAGACATTATGGCTAGATGCATACTAGTTAGGGCCAGGGAACATCCCTGTTTATAGGTCTAAAATATTAAAATGGTCTCTAGGATGGTACTGGTCTGAGCCAGCTAGCCCAATTGGGCATGGTTTGGAAGTTAACACAGATCAGGACTGATTCCCAGTGGGTGGTTTGCAAGCATCCAGTATGATCTGGAGGCTGAGAGTTTAACAGCAGAGGTATAGGTCACCTGATGGCGGCTGGCCACAGTGGTAGAGAATGGTCCCACGCAGATCTCATTTGCTAGTGCAGACACAGCTAACAGAGCTGCCCAGGGATACCTCCTCAGACTTGGTCCTAGGTGAGAAATGCAGGACTTGCATAAGAAATCATGGAGGAACCAGTTGTCATGTGAAAGACAGGAGGTTTGATGGGAGACAAGAGAGAGGGGGGAGCAACTTCCCCCTGAGTCGTTTATGCTTTGTTTCTATTTATCTGCCAAATGCAGATCCACACCATAATTTGCAGCAGAGCATGTGCTGTGCAAGCAGTTTTTATAAGCACAAAAGCGTCCAAATTTGTCAGTAAAGGAGATAATTTCCATTAGCAGGCATGCACTGAGCTCACTTTGCATCTGGAGCCTATCAGACTTCACAAGAAAGTTATGTGTCATATTTAACCTACAAGATAGTGATTGATCTTCATAGCTGAAATCTCAGGGGAACAGTTTTGTGAAAKACGACAGCATGAAAGTCAGTAGTCTAGCTTTTCTTTAAAATGCATTTAAGTGGGAAATAATTCCACTAGACAAGTCTCTGATCTCAGTCAAACTGTTGGAAATCTGGAACACCAGATACCTTGCTGATAAACATCAGCTGCATTGTTCTAATTTATCAAGGAGTAATGGGATAATGATTGCCCCTAGAAGAGACTACACAATGTCATGATCCAGACAATAAAGAAACAGAAAAGCATAAGGGTTGTTTGTAGATTATCCTACATTAAGCTTAGCAAATGAATCTCCATATTCTGAAGTAAGTCTGTGTCATACTGTCTAACAACAAATACATATTTTGTTGTGAAAAATGCACAACTTCATCCAGAAGGTCTTCCTTGGAAAGAAAAGGTGAGGATTAATGACTATAAATTGTGAAAACTTAAAGTGGCAGAACACAGAAATCCATAGAGTTGAAAACTTTCTCTGGGTTTTCTGCAAATGATGAAAACTTTGCTCCATAGTAACATTTGGCAAAAGTCAGTGGAACTGTTTCAGCACTTGAAATTGAGCATTTCTTTATCCACACAAGTATAGGAGTTCTTATGGCAAATCCTGTCTCGACTGTTTCCTTGTATCACAGCAGAATGATCCAAAGTCCAAACCTCCCAACCCTGTGTGTGCTTCCAGAAGAGTCCTAAACTCAGATGCAAGTGCCATATATAAAGTCCTTTTCAGTCACATACTTAGGGATGTTTGCAGATGGATGAACCCATTTTGTTAAAGACAGGTTGATGATTCACATGTTGAGCCACCCTCTGACCTTCCTTCTTAAATGTGTGTGGACTGAACAATTTTAAAGGATTCAGTACTAAAGACCTGGCTTCACATTTATTTTCACCCTCCTCCCTTTTTTTCCTTTTATTTTTTATTTAGCAAACTTTAGATGGTTTGTATACACAATATTTAATTTTCCAATTTTTTCAGTAGGAAAAACAAATTCAAGAGTGAAGCTTAAGAGCTACTGACAGGGATAGACTGTCAAAAGGTAGGACAGAAATTGCCAGATTGTGAAAAGTTTTGTTCTTGTGTTTCAAGAAAGTAAGCTAATCTCCCTTTTATGTAGCAGGGTGGAATAATGTTCACATATTAGATTTTTTAACTTATTTCTCCACTAAGACTCTTAATAATGGATGAACTTTCAGGTTATGAAATATTAATTCATAAAACAAGGATTTCTAGAGTCTGAAAGCTTCACTTTTGACCTTGTTCTCCATTTTTCCATTTTTAAATCTGGTCCCATAATCATAAAATCATAGAATCATAGAATTATAGAATCATAGAATAGTTTGGATTGGAAGGGACCTTTTAAAGGTCATCTAGTCCAACCCCCCTGCCATGGGCAGGGACATCTTCAACTAGATCAGGCTGATCAGAGCCCCATCCAACCTGACCTTGAATGTTTCCAGGGATCGGGCATCTACCACCTCTCTGGGCAACCTGTGCCAGTGTCTCACCACCTTCAGCGTAAAAAATTTCTCCCTTCTATCTAGTTGAAWTCTACCCTCTTTTAGTTTAAAACCATTCCCCCTTGTCCTGTCACAACAGGCCCTGCTAAAAAGTTTGCCCCCATCTTTCTTAGAAGCCCCCTTTAAGTACTGAAAGGCTGCAATAAGGTCTCCCTGAAGCCTTCTCTTCTCCAGGCTGAACAACCCCAACTCTCTCAGCCTTTCTTCATAGGAGAGGCGTTCCATTCCCCTGATCATTTTTGTGGCCCTCCTCTGGACCCTCTCCAACAGGTCCATGTCTTTCCTGTGCTGAGGGCTCCAGAGCTGGATGCAGTACTGCAGGTGGGGTCTCACCAGAGCAGAGTAGAGGGGCAGAATCACTTCCCTCGACCTGCTGGCCATGCTTCTTTTGATGCAGCCCAGGATACGGTTGGCCTTCTGGGCTGCAAGCGCACATTGTCGGCTTATGTCCAGCTTTTCCTCCACCAGTACCCCCACGTCCTTCTCGGCAGGGCTGCTCTCAATCCCTTCATGCCCCAGCCTGTATTGATACCAGGGGTTGCCCGGTATCAATAATGAAATAATGAATAATGGCAAAGTCCATCTGTTTTTTGTTTTCATACCTTCTTATGTTTGTTAAAGCATGGGAATCATCCAAGTTTCACATGTTTTAATTACATATTGAGTATACAATGTTTTCTGAAGATGAAAAACTTTGCCTTCTAGTGGTGCTTAGGACTATGACAGATGCATTGTTTCAATTTGATAAAATCAGGTTGCTTGCTTCTGGCATTTGATGTTGCACCATGTGCAGAATATGATGTTCTAATTGTTGAACTTCTTACTAAAATTATTAAGCTGAACTCCAATAACTCACCTGTATACGTAGTGATTTTTCTGGTTTTTTCTTCTCCAGTTGTTCTTGAATGCTTGAGTGCAATTAGACAGGATATGACCATATTCTAAGAAACAATCTGTCTTTTAAATTGATCAAGGTCATTGATCAAAGGTATCTCAGAGAAGTGAATATTTATGCAAAATTTTGGTTGCGAAAAAGAGAACAATGTATGGGAAATGCAGTTAAAATATAAAAGTTTGGCTAGAGTGCTCACATGAACTTGGACTCACACTGACAAAGGGTTAAGCATCACTAAAGTGTCACTGCCAGTGCCTGGCTTACTGAGTAGCATTATTGCTATTTACTTGAGCATTTGTGTATCTTATACGCTGAACAGAAAGAGTACCTGATTGATACAGTTAATATTGTGAGCAAGAAACACATGAGCCACCCCATAGGACACGCTGTAGAAACCCATTCAACACTTATGTGTGTGCATTGTTTTTTGTAGATATACAAGAGGTGTGTATATCACACAGTGACATCGAGAGGGCTTTAAACTAGGTTCGCAGGGGGAAGGGGATAAAACCAGGCTCAC
>JAYKAV010002888.1:0-134383 GCA_035582835.1 Phoebastria nigripes | reverse complement strand
GAAGTGGTGGAGTCACCATCCCTGGAAGTATTTAAAAGACGTGTAGATGAGGCACTTAGGGACATGGTTTAGTGGGGCATGATGGTGTTGGGTTGATGGTTGGACTTGATGATCTTAGAGGTCTTTTCCAATCTTAATGATTCTATGATTCTATGATCTACAAACTTATGTAATAGCCTTATGTTTTTAAGCTTTTTACCCAGATACTAAGAGTTTGATGTTGAAAGTTTCCTACTTGAATCTCTTCCATCCCAAGGAACTCTACTAACCAGGAGGTAAGAGGCAAGGCTGAAAGATTATTTCTTGAAGTGGGACAACTCTGCTGAAAATCTTGCCATGTTCGAACATGAGAAATCAAAACAGAGGGGCTGAATTCAGAACATTCTCTGTGGGGAGATCTGAATGCTAAGATACTATTCATAAACTCTGTGTTAAAGCGTCACCAGACAAAATGTGTGAAGTGTACTGGTTGTACTGAGCATGGGATTCCCTTTCCCAGTATGTGTACTAACCACTTGGACTCAAGAGCCTGTGTTCCACCCAAGCTACATATTGGGGTTATAAGTGCCTGTCTGGATCTCAACCCTAACCTGAGAATATAGTGTTATTAGCCTGAGTCTGCAGTGCCTTGAGTTCTCTGCCAGGTCCTCCTCCTTTTCCATTCCAAACACACGAATGACACATGCGTACTTTCTGTGGTTTGGCAGCAATTTCAGTCTGAATCTGAGCCAGGCACATAAACCGTGCTTAAGACACCTCCATATGCCACTGGTTACCTGGCTCATTGCCAGCTGGATTCCAGCCTCAAAGCTATTGAGGTGGTTGTGGGGAGTGAAGGTATCCCGCCTCGGTGAGGGTGTAGTGCTCAGGATTGGTGTCAATCCTAAAGTATAATCTTAGTCCCATTGTAATTAGCAACAAAACTTCCATTGTGTCAATGAGATCAAAATTACCCATGCAACACCAAGGAGTGATAGATAAGAATCCATCAGCTTGGGTTTTGAATTGCTGCTATATCATTTATAATGAAGTGGCTCAAGGCTGATGGGCATAAATTAGACTTTTAATTGTATTATGCATTCTGTAAGGTCCCTCAAAAATGCAAGATAAATTCCTCCTTTTCTTAAAGCATCACAAATACTAATCTCCATTTTTATGTACTTTAACATTGCTAATAATAATAATCTGTTGAATGTACAAAGTAAAAAATGGGAAGAAAACTAGAAAAGGTGAAGACATATGAAGAGTTGCTTTACCTTTTAGTGAACTCTGTTTCATCAACTTCAGTTATACAGCTGTTCTTTGGCCTAAATCAATGCAGAAGAGTGAAGTAATATTGCTAGATGGTTGTAAACCTCAGGGAAATCCTCTATTAAGGGAATGATAGCCCTTAAGGGAATATCAGGCTTTATTGTTTCTCTGTTTCTTTGAACACTGTGTTCTTGAACTCTGAAGTAGCATTAGCACCCAGGATTGTACTCCCTAAACCAGGATTGGCTAGATAACTTTGTTATTCTTGATAGATACGTATTATAATATTTTGTTGAATTTCCATTTCAGGAGAATTATTTTTCTGCTTCAAAATTAGTCCAGTGGAAAAAGAGAAACATTTCCAAAGGCTTGAACCTTGAGGGAGAAGACACAGAGTTAGGGCTTCTGCAAACAATATTGATAGTGCTGCCCTAGCCTATAGGAGATACAAGTTCAAGAGCCTGTCTAGACCAATTCAGAAGACAGGAAGGTAATTTTTTCTTCCCAAAATGGTAATTCAGACAAAAAATAATTTGTATTTCCATTTTCCACATCCCAGGCTAATGCCCCACACCTTGAAATACAGGGACTTCAAATGTCTTCACAGCAATCTTTTGAAAAACGTATTTTAGCTTTAAAATTATTTGTTACTTTTTTTTTTTTTTTAACTGCAGGTATTCTTACATGTCAAATATTTTCCACATCTAAATAAAGGATGTGATGCTAACTTTGTACACCACTTAAATCCTTTATGCATTTCAGATCATCCAGATATTTCTTTAGCATAGATATCTTTATAATACAATACATAATGTATAAATGCAATGTTTATTACTAGACCTAGACCAAAATCCAGATTTTAGTGTTAGTGCCAAATACCAGAGATGTCCATGATTTTAACTCACTGCTGTACAATTTGAAATCCAATGAGGTATTCATCAGATTAGGAACACATAAGTATAACCCTGAAACTCAAACTCAAAAGGATACAACCTGGCATAAGCAGTTTATTTGAAAACAAAAACAGGAAAAAAAACACACACAAACAACTTAACTATAAAACTTACCCTCAAGTTTGTATGCATGGTTATTTTTCAACTGTCCATAGCTGAACTTTCTGAGATTCTTCTGCAGACAACATGTCCTATGAGTAGATCTTTAACTCAGATAGATAGAAATAAACCCAAAGGTCCGCGTATTAGAAACAAACAAACAAGCAACTATTTCCACCTGGGTCAACCTTACCCTGCACAGTGCAGCAAGCAGACATTTTACTTCCTTCTGGAAAAATGCATCAAGCAAAAAATAGCTTAAGTGGGCTTAAGTCTGTAGGAAGAGGCAAAGAAAAAAAACATTGCTTTAATTTATTCCCCTTTTTTCAAACTAAAAATAAAATAAAAGAAAAAGAAAATGTGGCTCAGAGTGAAATTTTCAAAGACATATCAAGGAGATGTAAATCTCATCCAGACTGCACCCAAAAAGTTTTTTTTCACCCAAAATGCAAATAGTTCTTTGCTTTGACTCCCAGATTCACCAAGGTCACCACTCTGYCCATGCATGATAATGCATACCCATTTGAAGGATCATTAACACATTTTTATTTATTTATTTTATTGAACTTGTGTCCCACCTGATTTTCTCCACATATTCTCAACAATAAATGGCTTATAACCAAAGACACCAATTTTATACTGCATATTTGCTGTAAAATCACATTTATGTAAATACTGACTTCACACATTCAACATAAAAAGGGAGTTGATATCTTGCAGACAAGAAGGTCAAGAGCATAGGCTGTCTGGAGGGCTGCCTTTGGGTAAGAAAATCAATTAAGTGAGGCTAGTTTAAATTTTACTCCTTTTTTAAAGGCTTATCAACTAAAGGATGAGCTTTGTTATTTATATTCCAGCCAGTGGTGGGATAGGGCAGGGGCAGCATTGCCTGAGGGAAATTTCAGGAACCTCAGCCCCAGAAGAAATCTACCTCTCTTGCCCTCTGCCTTTCATTTCTGTAACCCTCTTTACTGAAGAAGGCTTAAGTGCATCATTGCGAAGCCTGTCCAGGAGAGGGATAAAAAGGAAAAATTCTTTTGTACCTTCATTCACGGGCTATCTGTAAGGTCCTTGAGGACATCAACAAGTCTTAACATCCCTTCCCAGGCCCCTGGGACTCCTCTCACCCTGCTCATGGCCCAGGACCCCATTCCAGCCCCCTCTTGGGGCTGTCAGTCCCTGCCCCAGGGAGATCGCAGGACGCTGCCTCCAGCCCTGCCACAGCCCTGCCCTACCCAGCCATCGACCATGCCAAGCCAGGTCCTCCCGCAGGCCAATACCCCATCCCTGTCCCCAGGAAGATGCCCAGTGCCTGGGGATGGGGCTGTCCTGTCTTCCCCCCTGGCCTGCACTGCTCCTGGCTGGGCTGCTATCCTCAGGAGTCCCTGCCACCCCCCAGCCCCGGGAGCTGCTGCTCCTACAGTGCTCTGACACCATGTGCCCGTTTAGAAATAGAAATGTGACAGCTAACAGCTAACGTCTCTGTTTTACAGGTGTCAAAACACAGGCAGTTATTGTTGGTTCTGGTAAGAAACATGGTTTTACAGTCTGTTTTGAATATAAAAGAGACCAGAGAGGTGCCTCCACTACTTAAACTGTTAGCTTTTCTTGGTCTCACTACTGTCAGACCAGAATTTTTCTCGTAGAGCATTTCCTTATGAAGAAAGAAGTGGATGTTTCCATATAACCATATTATTGTTTCTTGTTGCTGGAATTGAAAATTTGATTTATGGTTTGGCTTATATTTCTATCTTTTAATGGGAATTTTCTCCAGCTCCCTTCTAATGTTTGACTTACAAGGATGTTTTGCTACGTTATTGTCCCAACTTGCGCTACATGGCCCACGACTGTAGTATTTCAGAAGCAACACAAGCAATAACCACCTGCCCTGTCTGTTCTGAATGGTCATTCCCAAGTTTGAAGGGCATTCAGCAACTTGATGAAGCTAAACTTTTTGATTAGAAAATTTCAGAATGACCATCATTGTTAAAATCATCAGCTTCCACTGGGGACCAAGCTGCAGGCTGGCTTTAAGGTTTCCTGCAATAAAATGCACAATGAACTCATTGTCCTGGCTGCCAAACGCCAATGTGAGGCCCTTGACAGCATGATGATATCAAACCTCCAAATAAAAAGCAATTCTCCTAGCAGACTGTAGCTTCCGGCAATGTACATAGCTTGATACAGTCATTAGTTTTTATGCAGTTTTAGAGCAAACGTTTTACTAGGAACCCAATTTTCTTCTGACAGAAGAGACTATTAGGCACCCCAAGCATGACAAGTGTCAAGAGCTCCTTCCAATTGAAACATGCTGTTGACAGGACGTGATTTGCTATCAAAGTTACATACATATATTTTGTTTGCTTGGTTTGAGCATTTAAAAAAAAGGAAGGAAAAAATAGAAGTATCTTATCTTATCTCTTATAATCTCCTCTACTGTTTGTGGTTAATATTTGTCTTAAAAGTTTGCAAAAGGGGCTTCTTTAAAGGCTATATTCAAAGGACGCTTTGATTTTTGAATAGGTAACAGCCTTGAGTTTTGCATTATGCAAGGACAGCTGGCAAAGCATGTGGGCTGTGAAATAAGCGGGAGGCTTGGTAAAATCCATCCTGAAAGAGAAAACAAGGTTAGGAGCAATGAGCTGTGACTGACTAGAGCTGTGGGAGCTTGGAAACCTTCCCCCCAAATGCAAATGCTTAAGGTTACTTATCTGAATTGTCTGTTGAAAGACATTGCGTTCTGCAACAGTATGAAATGAGGGAAGATGAAGATCAGTCCTATCCTTTACTGTTCTGCAATGCCCAGCATCCATTCCCAAAGAAAGTGCTTAACCTGCAAATGCAACTTAATTTCTACTGGAGGGACACATACTGTACTGGAATATAAAATACACTGTATTCTGCTCTTTTAATCTCAAGGTATTCTTCATTCAGAGAATTTTTTTTTCTTCTTAATATAGACAACATAATCTATTCTCAGATACAAAAATGTCATGGATGGCTCCAGAGCTCGAGTTCTGGCCCTTTGGGGTATTGGGCTCCAACAGTGTTGCCTCAGAGGAGGCATTTTAGCACTGCACAATATACAGGAGTTTCTGTTTGCTGTGCCAGTCCCAGAAGCCAAAATTAGATCAGATACCTATTTCTCCCAAGGAGGCTCTTCTTTCTGTAGTCTGTTCAGTCATTAAAATGACCCAAACGTCAAACATTTTTTCTAGAGCTTTTCTAGAGAATCTCTTTGCTCTTCCTATTTCTATTACTCTATTTATTGTGAACTATTTCTCCCTGAGCTTTATGAGGTCTCTGAGACCTATCAACAATTTCTCAGTTAAACTTGCTGAGGATGACTAAGGAAAATAGGAGATTGTCTTACACATTATCTTGATGAAGTATATCCTAGAGACATAGTGTACAAAAACAACCATATGTAAAAACAAAACAAAAAAAAMCACCAAAAACCCCCAACACCGCATTTATTAAGGAATAGATGGCAAAGATGGATTTAGTGCAAATGTAGTCAAAAGTCTCAAATCTTTAACATTTTTAAAAATTTTGTCAGTAATCTGACAGATAATAACAGACTTTGTTTCACTTTCTTGTGGAGATCGTATTGATCACCTCGGCCTACTCTAGCACTCTTGATATTAGCTAGGTAGAACATTGTACTCCTCATTAAAAAATTGCATTACAAACAGACAAGCTAACCTCACAACAAATTAGGTAGAATGGACAAAGATGTAACACGCCTGAAATGAAAATCAACCCTGATAGATTGATGAAATGCCAGCATAAAGTATGAAACAAAATTAACTTAATTAACCTTCAAGGAGTAGTAAAAACCAGGATGATTTCATGTGTTAAATAGTGCGTTACATTATTAAGCTCTGACGTTGTTTGGTGAGTGATCACTTACATGAACAATTTTACAGAAGCCAGGAGCTTCTTTGTATACTAGTGTAATTCAGGCATTTGTCATAAAGTTTATTTTGCAAGTCATTCTATTAGTTTCAAAGTTACTTCTCAAGTTATGTTGCAAATAAATTATCTTTCAATAAGACGTATATGATAATTCATTGTTCATAGCAAGAATTAATTCATGGGAAAAAAAATCTTGAAGTTGTCGTTGACTTGCTTGGGACATTTCTCRAGAATGCTAAGTATACTTCTCTGCAATATCTGCACAGATGTCGTGAAAATAGTCAAGATGAATAGACACAGTATAGCCACAAATCAAGAAGTTACAATACAGATGCCAAAGATATATGTGAGCAGACGTTAAATGGTACACAGGGCCAGGACAAGGTCAAAAGCTGGAAAGACGAAGCACTGAAGCCAGGCATATATGGGAAGCTGCTGCTTTGAGCTTCTAACTCAACTAAATACTGAACTTGATTTGAGACAGGAGCTGCTGCTTCACACAGTGAGGTCTGATATGATCAGTGAGGTAATCAATAGCATTTTGCCTCAGAAAAGAGTATCTTCTGACTTTTGCTGAGTTTCTATCAGAACGTTTAATCTCTACTGTGCAAAAGAAAAGACTTTATTTCATAAACCTCTGAAAAGATACAAACTTTTAAAAAGTTGTTTTAAAAGTGATTGTACTCTGTATGAATGCTTTAAGGAAACCATGTGGAAACATACATTTTATTAAGATGAGATTGATTAATCCCTACCAGAGCAGAACAGAAGTGGTAGATAGTGACAGTATCAAAGAAATAAAATAAACCGACTCTCCAAAGAAACATTTCATGGTTGAAAGACAAAGGCAATTTCTAAGTATTTTCCCATTTTCTCTCCAGGAATAGTGGAAGGACGTGAACTAGGTAGATCAGACTTGATTAGATTATGTGATTTTGAAATATATAAAGAACATTTGGAAAATATAAATACATAAAATTTGATAATGTTATTCTGTACTTAGTTAGGACAAAAGCTTGTCTATAAGAAGTCTGCCCTCAATCTGTGCAGTTTAATTGGAAGAAAAGATTTTAAAAATTCCTACAATACAGGAATGTGTATTTAAAGAAGACCTGGAATTTCATGGAATAGTTTTAGCTTAATTTCACAGTATGACAAAAGTCAAATTTTTCTCTTAAATGCAGTTCCTGTTTAATTTAACAGGGTCCATGGGCACATTCCCAAAAGCAAATTCTGACAATTAAAATGATTGTCTGTCTGTTAATGTCTGTTAGAGTACTAGGCAATTGCAGGCTAGATGGCTAACCATTACAAGGATTTTGTGTCTTCAGTTAGAAAAAGTTTCGAAAGAGCTATTTGAAAGAAAATATCCTGCATAGTATAAARTAACATGAAAATTTTATTAGCGTTAGAATTTTAGCTTATGGAACAGTGCACCAGAATGTTCACATTGTAACCTATACATTTGGTAATATCTTCTACTTCAGTGAAAAAAGTCCAAGAGAAACTACACTTGCACTAATGTAGGCACACTGGCTGTTGCATTGCTCTTGTCCATAAAATTCACTGCAACCCACATGTTGTTGATCTGATGGTGATCTCATGGCTACAGATTAGGTGAGAACCACATCTACAGAAACCTGAAAAATAGTTTCTTCATTACTGAACAGAAATTCAATCTCTTCCTTCAGAGCCTAATCTATCTTTTGCTTTAAGTATCTGAAAAAGAATGTCCAAACTGTTAGCTGATTTTTTTTCTATCAACGAGTTTCTTTTTAGTTTTATGATCTTGAGAGCTGAATACTCATGTCTACAGTTCCAAAGGTCAAACCTTACTTATGGGATTTTCTACATTGTTCAAAGTCTTCCTGTTAATAAGAATGTACCACGGATTTAAGCAGTTAAATAAGCAGAAGAGACGTGCTGGGATGAAAATATAAAGGCATATAATCCCAGCCTGCTGAGATACACTGATATGTTTTCTCTTGTGTAGTCGGAACAGCTGTTATAGAAAGAGTCAAATTTTCATGAATGGAAAGGCAAAATTTATTGATGTGTTCTGTATTAAGAACAAATATTGTTCTGTATGAAGAACAAATATGATTTTTTTTTTGACATTCAAGTCTATTAGCTATATTTTGTTAAATATAAAGTATGAAACAAAACTCCTCCATTTTTCAGAAAGTTATAAAAAAACTTATAACAAGTTTATGGTCTCTGTTAAAAAAAAAAACCACATAAAAAACAACAAAAAAGAAAAACAACCAACACCAAGATATCCATCTACATCTGTACAAAAAAGTTTCCAAAAGGTGTCTAGGACATCATTGATAAGTTTATTCCTCTACCACCCCAAAAAGGAACACATTTTTAACACCATCAGTATTGTGATTCCCTCATTATTTATCATAGACAATATGATAAATATTAATTATTATACTATAAAAAACATAGCTGACTTTCTGAAGTCAAATAGTAAAATTGCATATATCCCAAGGCCCACTTTTATCTCCATACATCATGTGGGGGCATCAAGTAATACAACCTGTATGGAAAGAAGTTCTAACACCTACAGATGAGTTTTCTATGATCTACAGAAATTGGGGAAAATCTTCCTTTGTTTACAACCATATTTTAACTACTGGAAAAGACATTGCTTCAGGAATCATTAAACAGTTAAAATGCAAAACCAATCTCTGGCTAATATCATGTAAGAAAGCTAAAAGCTACAGCTACAGAAAAACATATGACTGGCAAATCAAATGAAGACCATAGGGGCATAGTAGAGTGCTTTAAAAGTGGTCTTGGAGTTCTCATTATTGTATCCCTTGAAGACAGGAGGGAAGTAACAACAAAGAGTGTCTCCTTGTTTTGATCTTTTTTTAGATTCCTTTCTTTCTGTCCCTTTTTCTCTCTCAAAATCCTTTTGATAAAAAGGTGTTTCTACAGTCCATAAGCAATTCATTGTGTGTGCAGCTTGTGCAATGGAGCTTGTGCCAAGCAAAGACTCGTATTCAAAATTATTTAACCTAGTTATGACTCCACCTATTCCTTTGTGTATGATTCTTCCTAGTCCTTCATATTCATGTAGAATCCCTATTCACAATGTCAGCAAAGCTCAGTAATAACTAAAATGATAGTCAACTTTACTAGGTAAATAGTTGATGGATGGTGTTTTAACTTTTGGCTCTGGAGGAAAGCCACATATAAAAATACCTTGAATTTGCTCCTAAACCTTTGAGCTTTCACATGGGACTGACCTTAAAATCACAACCCATGGTGAATTGAATATTTGCACTCACCTGACCTTTGGTCATGCTGGTCTGTTGGTTGTCCTGCACTGTCACACCAGTAAGGAAAGAGGCAATATTGTAGGTACCCAGGAGCTTAATGCCTTCTTAGGACAAAAGCCGTTTGCTGCTCCCACAGTGAACTCTACTAACATTCCACCAATTTTAGTTATTTTCTGGGTGATGGAAATAATTCAAAGCCTCAAACTGAGTGACTCAGATGACAGGTATTTCCTTCCCTCCGCTATCAAATGGAGTTTCAGTTCACATGTAGGTTCCTCTTTATGCAGTAAGAAATAATTCTTACAGTAACAGTTCAGTGAGACAAATATTTAACATTTTGCAAGTTATATAGATTTCTGTATTCTTTAAAGTACTTGCTTCCCTGAGAAGAAATTCTCCTAAGCAAAGCAATGATTGAAAGATCATTCAGGATAAGCACAAAGGAATTATTTGAAGGTTACATCCTTTCTTTGAGAGGATGCTGTAAAAAGTGAGAGAATATAAACTAGTGTGGAGATTATCAGTCTTGCAAGGATGGCATGTGAGAATGTATTTTTCTTTCCCAATTTAAACTTAAAAATTTACAGAAGACAGGAGAGGCCAGTACTTGCAGCTCCTGGCTTTTCCTTGGCCCTCTTGAATGCATGCTGTCTAGTACGTTGCTGATTCCTAACTTAGAGTTTACAGCCCAGAACCACAGCAAAAGATCTGTGTTTTTTCCTTGACTCGGTCTGCTACCTTGGGCAGATCTCTTATATGGTGCCTCTCTGTCCTTCTGCTGAAGAATGAGAGCTACGTGCTTGGACAAATATTAATGATGCATAGCAGTTAATCTAAATGGTGCTTTAAAATTCTGCAGAAGAAATTGTRTATTCACCCCACCACACCAGTTTCCTGTAAGGAGTGTCATCTCTTCAAGGGCAGGACTCAAACTGGTATGCTGTTCAAAGTGATATGGTACTGTGCATTTCTTGGACTGGCTGGACTACCCTATTTTTAAGGAAAACCAGTGCATTTTGGACACCTGCAGGAATATAACATTGTCGCTGCCTTACACARTAGCTCACCAAACCCAGTAGCTTCTCCCAAGCAGTACTCCCTGCTACATTAAATTCCCTGGGCGTCGTAGGGAAGATGGACCCAGGGGCTGCCATGTGGCTCAGCTGACAGGTGGTAACATGCCACAGACCACAACTGAGCACAACTGAGCTAGAGMTGGGGACTCTTTCCTCCATGCGAGGAGATGAGCCACGGCTCCTTCTCCCTGGCCAAGGCACGGGTTCCCAGCTTCTGCCGCACGCAGAGCTGGGTTCCCATGGCTTTCCTGCAGGTGGACAGGGGGAGGGACTGCGCTCCCATGCTGGTTCTGGGGCTTCAGYGAACCTGCACAAAGTTAGGCTTGGCATCCTGGTGATATATTGCAATTTGTAGTAAAATCCATGTAACCTAAGGCTACATACGCAGACTTTCACAGGTGATGCTAAGCACCTCTTGTTTTAATCTTAGTCTATTTATTTGATTCAGCAGAGGTTTTTCATAAGTTTCATTAGTTTATAAGAGTCTCCTCCATCTCCTCAAAGTGACAGCTTCTATTTATACATCATTTCCAAAACAATTCATGTGTTAAATGATGGATATATTAGAAGAGGTAAGAATAGTAAAAAGCAAGCTTCTTTATATTTTTTGAGATATTTAGCTAGTGACCTTCCAAGGACTCTCATTTCATCGATAAATTATTTCTTCAATAACTCTTAGAAGTTTAAAGATAAATCCATACTGTAGATAAATCCTGTGTAAGAGGGAATAAAGCTACAGAGAGATTTAGAGTACATTTTAAAACTAGTTTTCTTTGTTCACTTTGATATAGGAGTGAAAAAATACCATCTCAGGAATGTAGTTACTTGATTTAAAAGGCAGATATGTCATTCAGATCAAATCAATTTAAATTGGTTGAGCCTTCTGTCTCTCTTTTAATTAAAAAATATCAGTAGACTTCATAGGCTGATGAACATTGGCAATTCACTCATTCAAGTTATTACCATTAATAGCAATATCTTTCCTTCACAAATCGTTATTAAATGTGCCTGGGGATCTTGAGACCAACTGTGCAGCTAGAGGGAAGGATCCTGTCCTGGCTGCATGCATGCTGATCGCTGCAGGTGTCCCTTCCGCAGAACGTGCTTTCTGAGGCGAGGGATGTTAATACAGGAGCGGCGACAGTTGTATAGCTGTGAGTCAGCCCCACTCAGGAGTCTAAAGCCAAAGCTGGCAGACACACTGATGCAGAGGAAAAATGAAAACTTCAGAAATTCAGTATTCTGTTCCAGGAGAACAGATTACTGTTCATGTTTGCCCTTGGGACAAGGGACACTTCAGATTTTGCACAACTTAACTTTATTGAAAACTGTATCAGTAATTTCAAGTTACAGAAGTAATTTTAATTCAAGTATCAGTAAATTCACAGCTAAACAAAACTTCAGATTTGGCCCATCAGTTCCACATGAATACTGAGTTAAACTTTCTGAGAGCCCTTTTAAACATTTACCTCCGGTGCTGTGCAGTTTTACAGCATTTTTTTTTTCCTTTTCAGAACTGACCCTTTACATTTAAATTGGGAAAGACACTTATTTTTAATACACTGCTCTACACTGTGACAATTTAGTGTTGAGAAAGTATGAGAATGCCATGGGACATTGGCTTTTATTAGACAAAAACAGCAGCCTTAAAGCCCGGCTATGTTTTTCTGGTGTACCAATTCAGAAAAGTATGCTCATTCTGGCTTAGACTTTCTGCAAGTAATTGTGCTAGATCACATAAATGGAAAAAAAAGATGTTAAGTTCTGTTTCAGTTTTATTTCTTCTACTCTTTTCCCCTCTGTTTTGCCTGTGCCTGGCCAGGGAAGAGACAAGCTCTTCAGGGAAGCTGTGATCTCTAGTGTTACAATTTCTAACTCCATAGGGCTTAATTTTGCCATAGTACGTATTTACCTCGTACTTTTGAAATATTTGAGTTATGTTTTCCCCTAAGATAATGCAGCTCTTTTGCTGTTATGGTTTATTTCAGGAAACTATTGTAAGGTGCTCATCTGGCTCTCTGACAGATACTTCTGACTGTTTTCTAGTGGGAATAGTAGATTAAGAAGGCAAAGAAGAAGACTAGACACCATGAAATAATGGTTCAAATACAATCCAACTTGATTCAGTACTTCCTGCCCTAATTCCATGTCATTTGAAATAAAACAAAATAAAAATCCCTATTCTGCCCACTAAACAGTAACATAAATTGTATGAGGGCTTCATAATAGGAAGTGATCACTATCCCATGACCGTTCTTGTGGACCTTGTGCATCCTAGGATGTAGTGATCTGCACATACTCACTCTGTGGACATCTAGGAACTCCACTTAAACATGAGTATGACTTGCATTGACTTAAATGAAAAATCAGCATAAGTGCAGATTTCAGGACTAGGTTTGAGGAGGTCCATAGAAGAAAGAGTCATCASTCTTCAAAAAGTTTCATGTCTACCCTTTCCTGTGTGAAAGAGGAGGATTCTGATGTACACCTTTCAAAAGAGATTACTAAATTACAGGAGACATTTCCCTTGTTGTTGGAATATCRAGATTTTCCTGTTACCTGCAATGAATATTTTGAAAACCAGCTTCTTTATTACCTATATCYTTTGTGTATCTCTTCTGGCCTTTCACAAGCAAGTTACGAACATATAACTGTTTGTTGTCATAAGACAATACAAACATGAGATACCTTTTAATTCTAATTTTCATTAAGATTTACAGTAAATAATGGAGAGSGGAATCTTAAATGCTAATTCCGTAATTGATTTTATAGGCTATGCAGTCACAGGAATAATAATTCACTTAAATAGACATACCAGTTAAGGTCAGTAACAATTTTTACTAGCTGCAATTAGACCAATTAACAACAATAATTTAAATAAGTAAGTTAATCATCTGTGATCAGGTTCTGCCATGACTCTTCACATGGATTTGTGTCTTTTCCCTCAGGAAGCCCTGTTACTATGGGACCAACTACACTACAGTTATTCACTGTTCAGCCTTACCCTGGATGGCAAAAAACAAGACAAATAATATTTAATCACTTTTGATACACAAATGCAGGCAACTCTATACTGTAACTCGGGTTTTTAGAAACAATCACTGCTACTTCTTACTAGGAAACCTGTGAGAGGTAATAGGTTAAATAGTAGGAAAGCTTAGGAGACGCCCTAGCCAAAGATCCATGTGTCTGTTTAATTGTATAAATTTGCAAAGAGTGATCATGGAAGAAGGAAAAGAAAAGTGAGAAGAGCTGAAAAGATTCAGCTCTTTCTTAAATACTGAGGAGTTATTGAGCTCAGGTAAAGAAGAACAATGTATTAGAACAGCTCAGTTCTTTCTATCTCTGCTGCCTGTKCAGTGAAAAGCAGGCTTCAGTTCCCACTTGGGTATGAGGAAYGGGACAGGAGCTCAGCCCCATGGTCCTCTGGTGGGAGCCAACACCTTTGTAAGCAAAATTTCTAACTACTGGTTCTGAATGCTTAGATATTCATTCTTGGTTTTCAAGGTCAAAATATTTTTTGTTTAAAGTAGGGTCATTTTGCAAGTGCAGTGCCTGAACAGATCCCAGCACTGCAGAACTTGTAATGTGTCTCTACTCCAAAAAACTATGGTCTTGAGGGAATGAAGACCAACCTAAAGATGTCTTTCATAAGTGATGTATATTGTGAAGAATGGTGTATTAGTAGAAAGTATTGCCTCCACGTGAGCCGGTTAACATCATTACAAACACACTGGTTGCCAGGTATACTGCTTAAAGACAAAAACATCTCACCTAAATCAGCCTCTTTTCATTACATTTCTGCTAGTTGATAGGTTTTGTTGAAAAAGTTTTTTCATACCTTGGAAAAAGAAGTTGTAGCAAGAGTTCAGAAATAGAWTATAAATAAAATACTGAAGAGCCTAGGAACTATCAAAACTGAGTTAATTAAAACAAAGTTCAGGGAGCAAAAAATTTAGTTTTGTCAAAAAAAAAWTTAAAAATTGTGAAATCTCTTCTTTCCATATGGTTTGACATATCCTGTATCCAGGCTTACTCAAAATGTGTCAAGAATTACTATTGCGGGCATATTATACAACTTGGCTGTTATGTGTTTAACCTTAGGAGAAGACAGGAAGACTCTCTGGGGATGAAAAGTGAACAAGAGCTTCACATTCTTTTGAAGTGCATGAACCAGAAGTCACAAGACATCTGAGAATATTCACACACACACACATAGCCCGCCCCAAAGTTTGAAAAGTCCAACTTTGAAAAGTCCAACTGCCATAAGTTAGAAAACACCACGATGAGGACTGAAACCCTTGCATAGTGACTACTTTTGAAAAATGTCTGGCCCTCTGGCTCCGGTCAGGGAGACAGGAACCCGTCTGTACCACTTCAGGATCCTCACTGTGTTGAACCACAGAGAATTACAATTCACCTCTCTACTTGCACCCTCTACCACACCCCAGTGTGTGCAATAAAGATATCCTCAGCTCTTGCTGCACCTTGTCCCAGGTTCTCACCAGCAAAGACAGTTAAACATAGTATGACATTTCGCAGAAGTGTGGTGCAGTTCTTCGTAAACTTCTAACATGCTTCCCACGCCTACCCCAAAATCTCCTGACAGGAATTCTTTTTGAGGGATATTTGTACCACCTCCTCCATCCTGTTCTTGTCTTCAGACGTGGTGGAGAAAAGGCTAGACTTCTCTGCTTCATTCTGCAGCCCAGCATCTGCACTCACTCTCCCCAAGGAGTCTGAGACACCCTAATTAAACTTACATAAGTGTTTTCAAGATAATTTTACCAGAGGTTCACAGTTTCTCGGTTGCAATCTCTATTTTGTCTGCAGTGCAGCACAAGTAAACCTGACATCATCTGGGTCCTGTTCAAGCTGCAGCTCTCTGGATCTGCTTAGGAGTTAGCCACATAAGTAGGTATCAAACTTTTCAAAGATGGATTGTAACCTGAAATATGCTGAGCTCCACACTGCTGCAGTACCAGCTTTTTGCAGAAGGACTAGCTAATTCAAAACTTACATCGCAGTTATTTCTGTGAAATTCTTGAGTTATGGATAACCAGTTTTGGTAAGCTTTTCCTGTAACTGCAATATAGGCATACTTTGACATGACAGTATTCTGCCACTTTCTGATCCACATAATCTATCCCAGCCTGATACTATTTTTAATCTTTAGTCATCATGCAAATGGATAGTGACAAAATTCATCAATATCATGAGTCTTGCTACTGAGACTACAAAAAGGCAATCACCTTGGTTTAATGTTTTTTCTATATTTCTTTGGATATAATATATATCTAATAATTAGAATATAAAGAATACTGTGTATTTATTTGCAAATAGATTCCCACAGACTCCTGATCGTCTTCTAACACTACAACAATCCTGCCCTCAGAGCCAAGTGAGTAAAGACCATGGACCCCATCCTTTCCACTGCATCCAACTCAGAGCTACATGTGTAAGTCAAGGTTTCTGCACTGTTTTAGCTCTGCCTATTTATGGAGAAACAAAACTAGCATAATACAGTTTCAATTTTTAAACCAAGGGACTAAACATAAACTGAATGTACAGTGTGTGGTCTGGTATAGTGAAGATCAACCTTTTAGATTCTTTGCATTCTCCTGTTTACTACTTTCCTGCCACACTGGGGTATGTTGTCTTAGATCTAGTGCCTGCTTTAATGTGGCAAATTAAAAAGTTCTGGATAGATTATGTATTGAGAAATGGATGTGTGTCTGAATGGGTGTGACAAGTGCATAAAAAGCTTGAAGAAGGATTTGTGTATACCAGTTTAATGGCTTATCTTTTCAATTAGATTAAGCTCTGAAATTTGACCCATTGACCTTAAGTGTTGACTCCTCTGGACAAAGCATGTCAGTAACTTATTCAGCATATACTGCAGACAAACGCATGGAGAAAAAACTCACTTATAAATGAAGTTATATTGCAGTATTCACAGATCTGTTGCCATGCCACCAGCATTAAAGCAATTTTGTTATCCAACCAATGACTGTTATAGGAAAATTTTAGTCTGTGACTGGTGCACTTGAATGAAAAGTTATTTTTAACAGCTCAGACCATGGATCTTTTACTGGTTTACCAATTAAAATGTTAATTACCTAAGTCTTTGAGGATATTTTATTTAATGCTAACATTTCATAGTGTGTTATCCCCAGAGAACTCTGAAAACTATTGTTAAAATCCTGGTATTAATTTATAGAAAATTCACTCACTATTCTAATCTTCATCTATTTTGCATATTCCGTTTTGTGTTGGTATTACATAGGCATACAATTACAGTCTTTTTCTTTAGGTGATTGCCATATGTAAGCTGTTGACTTTTAATACTGATGTACAATTAACTGTCTTTTCTACTTTACAGGAGCTATCCCACAGAGCTGTTCCCTGTGTTTTAAAGCTTCTTTATGTCTTTGACTTCTCCCATTAGTCTTCCCTCCAGCACAGTTTGCTCTGAATTGTCACTAGCAAAAGCAAAGACTGGGAAAAATCTTTGATGAAACCAGTTGAAATTTTCAGTCCATTTTAAACAATAATCTGAAAACTGGTTAAGCCATTGGTCAAGCTGATTTGTAGACCACTCACGGCTTGAAAGTTGTGTGAAGAGCAGGCACCAGAGACCCTGGACCTAGCATGCTTGACCAAGAGTTTGGCAGCAGTTGATTGGTTGTACTTAGGCCCCAACACTTAATTAAGAAACTAAAATCTATTTTCTCTGGATAGTCTGAATTTCCACTGAAACTGAATTTTTACTTTTTTTTTTCCTTGTGCATCTTGTTCCCATCCTCCTCTCTGGACAAAGCTGTTCATCTGTACTTCAATTTCTGCAACATACAGTCTCCCTTTTCTGAGAATTTTGTCTATTTAAAGAAAGAAGTACCAAGGGGATGTATTATCTCAGCAAGTCACAGTTTCTAAACCATTACATGTGCTATAGTACCTCACAGTTCTCTGTATATTATCATCCATCCCATGTTTTATGCCTATTATGATAATGACTAAGTGATTATTAAATATTATGACACTTCATTTCTTTAAGAAGTACCTAAAATATAAATATAATGATTCTGAAGGAGACATCTCTTGAGAACAGCCTCTAACAGCTACAGCTGACAATATCCTGTGACATGTCAATGGAATTTTATGCTACACAAAACATTATCCAAGAAACATGCAATGAAAATGCAATTTTTTGGCAGAGGCAAACTAAAATATTGTAAGCACAATGTTCACTAGCAGTTTAAAGCATGTGTATGGCTTGCTAGCTGTCTCAGACATGGGCTGTTTCTATTGTCAGGTGTACAAGATTTTATTTCTGGGTCTTTTGTTTCCACCTGCTGTTTCAATGGCTGCACAAGAGTTGAAAGTATTAAGGCACCTGCTTACCTGCTGGACGTTTTTTAGTGAAAATTTTGAAAAGCAACCTTGTTTCCTTTCAATAATCTTCTGTAAAGGTGCTTTTTAAACATCATATTATCCACTATGCAGGCATACCTTTCTATGTCTGTTTAGATTATAAACTAATGGGGCTGGGGGTTACTTTATATAATTCTTATAATGTAGATTTTGAAGGTTTGAAAATTTAATCACTTGAGAAAATACCTGTTTGGTTCCTTAGGCTGGGATTTCAACTAATGTTATTCAGAGTGGCACTAAAGAGATGACAAACAGCTGTGCAGGTCTTTTTCAGCTTTTTGCATTGAGTAGAATACAGGAAAAGAAGGAAAGAGAAGATAATTTAAACAGAGAAATACAGCTGTAAATGTGATGCTCTATATTTAAGTAGTTATCATTATTACTAAACCTACAGTTTGAATATGTAACATGACCTAAATATGCCTCTGGAATGTACTTTTAAGAGAGTTTATACAAAACTGCTCTACCATTTTTATGTTAATACAATACTTGAAGTTTAAGGCTCTTATTAGCCTTATTAAAAAAAATGTAACTTTCCCTTGAAAGCTATCTGCAAGTGAAACCCTACTTGAATAGGAATACTTTCATTACCTACTTTATTCTTATCTACACCAAAAAGGTTTACCTAATGTAGCTATTTAAAAGGGGGATGGAATATTGTACTGAGTAGCTATGCTACTTTACAATTTCCTTTGGATGCAATTAGACAAGGATAGAGGTGCTTCTTGAACTGCTAGTAGAAATTATTTAGTTTGATGTAACCAAAATGAAAATAAAGAATAAAGGTATAACTGTGTGAATATGTAGCTCTGGAGTTGCAGTGAAGAAGAGCACAGAAAAGGAAAATGATTGTATAATATGAACTGTACTAACACAATTGTTTTTCTAGGACAGATTACTCAACCCGTTCTCTCTCAGCTTGGTACAATGCAGATCTTGCTGCTTTAGGGCTAGATCCAGGGCTATTTTCCTAAAACAATTTTAGAGATGGATGCAGTGTTTCATCTCATATTTCTTGCAAAAGAGAAATGTATTCAGCAATACTAAAACGTACAGAATGCATATTATATAGAAACTAGAACTTTCCAACGTATAGTATATTCCGGTTTATAATTCATAACCTTTCACTTAGAAAACATAGATGAAACAGCTTTTTATTTCGTTGTAAAAATGAAAAATAAACTTGTTTTTAACCTTGAATCAAAGTATACTTCTGCTTGTTCTGAATTGACAGGTCCCTGTCCTTGTCCCCACTGAAACAAAATATCTGCACCACTGCAGCATTATCTGTCCAGCAATACAAGTCTTACGTTGCCAATGAAGCTTTTCGGTTTTAGTACTACCACAAAGGCAGCAGCTCTCAAGATACACATTCTGGCTGAAAGCTGAACCAGAACTTGAGTATCATCCGCTACTCATTAATCCTTCCTTCCTCTTCTTTCTGCTCATTCCATTTTTCTAATTCCACCTCCTCTTCCCCATTACTGTTTTCATCTCTGCCCCTCAGCTCTCTTGCATTTCACTGCTCGTTTACACATGTAGCTTTGCATTTCGCACATATGGTGAAAAGCTAACTGTCAGTAGAAGTTGTGAATGCCCAGTCTAAAACTTACTCCATGTGAAAAGCCCTCAAAGAGCTTTGGATCAGGACTCTGTGAAAGAACAGTACTAAAACAACTCTTGGGTAAATTATTATCATAGCAGTCTCTAGAAGAACCTCAGCTTCCAAAATTAACTACACCTTAACTTCAGCTCATTAGCTATACCCAAGTCAGTGAAGAAAGTTGACCAAAGAGAACATTTTCACGTTGGCATTCTTTTGACAGCTTCTAGAAGTTCACCAGACTTATTTTAATCTTTTGTTTTGTTTTTATGCATTTTAAATGCTGACAAACTAAGTTGTGCTATTGCAGAATCATTAACGAATTACTATTACTAGATTACAGCTGCAGACAACCCCATGTATTTCTCAACCTTGGAGACCAACTCGTGAACATGCTTAATTTCAAATGTTAAAAAAATAAAAGCAGAAATAAAATGTTATCACCTCTCGTTCTGCAGATAATCGCTGAGTTATATGTCACTGGAAACGTGGAGAATACAGAAGGTATGTCTGGCCTACACTGCGCTCTGATCACATCCTGCCTGTGTTCAGTTGCCATGTTGCAACTCCCTGCTCTTTTGTTTTTTTCTGTAGAATTTAATGCCTTCTCTTGGTGTGATTTTTCTCTGAAATCCTGGAGGTGCTACCTATCTCTGTCTCAGCAATATTACTTCTCCTTTCAGTTTTGCCCTGATCATTTTACCTGGCTCTGCCCTGTGAAATTTCTCAAGGTTCTTTCAACTATTTAGCAATGTCCGCTGAAGTGTGAGCCACKGCTGCCCAGCAGCGTTGTGTCGCCAGCAGCTGAGCTGAGGCTTGGGGAGGTGGCAGGGAACTGGGACCCACGCGGGTCAGATGCTGCAGAGGATGAAGGAAACTGGAAATACAACCACAGCTTAGAAAAGCGGACAACAGGAATAGGGAAAATAAATGAAAAATATTGTTAGGGAATGGAAAGTAGTGACAAGCTTTCTCCACACTCCTTTTTCCTCCAGTCATTCTCAATGATTCTATACTTCGTGTATTAATCCGCTGATTATAAAGATTGGTTTGCCCAGAACTTAAGAAACCAGTCCATGCTGGGTTTCTACAACTGAATATCATTAATCATATAAGAAAAGTAGCCTGTAGACTCCACCACAAACCTCTCAGTTCAGTTATACAGTAGTTACAGTATTTGTAAAGGGCCTAGTAAAATGGAAGTGAGATCTGTTTGTTTCTGGGAATCACCATACAATAAGTGAACAATACAATCAACTTGAAACTTTTTGTAAAAGTACAAACCCCCTAACTTTTAAAGAGAAAAGAATATCTGAATTAGCGGTTTGACAATAGACATTTTGGCATTACATTCTAGCTTAATACACTGTGATCATACAGCTATTCTCAATGATAAAACACAGCTTGAAAGTGTCATTATGGAAAAAGTAATGAACTTTTAACAGTTTATTTTTTATCAACTTAGATTACCTAATTTAGCAATGCAGAAAAAGAAACTTAATATTTCTGACACAGTCAGGTCTAACATCCAGGATTTGCTTTATAAACTCAGATAATTTAGATCGTGACTAGCACATCAATCTTCTTTTGGAAGATGGCAGAAGCATCTTTTTGAGCACTTTTGGAGAAGCTCTTTTGGAGCACAAGCATATTTCACAACCACATAGAAACTCTGCATGAACCATCACATCAGAAGTTCTGCAGCAAGCTGGAGTTTTAACATCATTTCCTCTGCTGACTCAGTCATTTCTACTAAGGGTTTTTTCTTTTTCTATGAAAAGAAAATAAACCTTGCAGAGAAGAACCTAAATGGGAGGAAGAATACAATCCATGTTTTAGCAAAAAAGTGTAGCAGAATAAATMTAATCAGTATTTTTTTCTTTTATATTGGGCTGGTCATCTGCATGTGCATAAGGGATCGAAGTACTTTTTGGGGACGCATCACTTGACAGTTCTTGCCTCCAAACACAGCTCCCTCTTGGATGGAAGTTGCCAGCTGAATTGAATAATGCACATATTCATTCAAAAGGCTGAGCAGATTCCTGGGAAATGTTGCATTAGGTCTGTTAATTTTCTGGTTTATCGTTCTGTGTATTTGCTGGGTATAGTCTGCCATCTGCCAAATGTCATTCAGAGATTGCTGCATTTTAGTAGTGCATGAAATTTCATTTGTCTGTGGTTCATATTAGCCTATCGGTTTTTCAAAATGATTGGGATTTCTTGAAGATGAAAAGCAGTACTTGTTAGTAATAGTCTCTTTTATTCATCTGAAATACCACGACTCCTGAGTCTAGTTATCTAGCCCATTTGACTACATCTCTGTTTAAAACAGATTTCTTCTCAATTGCCTTAATAAAAGATTCCTAGCATAATTTACTGAAAATGGCACCTGACAGTCTGTGATATTTGATATCATGCAACCARTTCTATCTCCTAGCTTTGTAGTCTCTTGTCATGAGGGATGACTGTTCTCTAAACCCAACATTTAACATGTGTGGTACTCAGGCTTATAGTTCCCCTGGCTCAAACAACTACTGTTCCAGTACAYGGCCCACTATTTCAGTACTCACATCATAAGGACAAATGCTTGATAAACTTTACTAGTCCTGTGTGGGTTTAAATGTGGTGGAACAGATGCAATTCTGTTGCACTGGTGCAGTCACTGGTCGTGGCCAAGAGGCTTGCTTCTGTACATCTCTGTTTCTATAAGTGATTCATCACTAGAATGGACTACATGACAAGGTACTGAAATCTGGAAAGCCTGACGGAGAGGGAAAAGCAATCTGTTTCAGTAATGTGAAAGTTAAAAGAACAGACCTGATGATATTCTGCAGATATCCACACAAGGGGAATGCCTCTCCTGGTGGAGCTGTCTAATCTAACAGGTGAGGCTGGATAGTGACCAGAAAGAAATCACGCATTTTGAAAAAGGAGTAATGAATCATTGGCACAACCTGCCTTTGGAAGGAGGAAAGCTGAGACTCCTCAAAAAGTGAAGCACCAAATGAATATTTTTTTTTTTTTTTCAAAAATAATTAAATCTAAATAAAAAAATCTAGTTTTAAAATAAAAAATTCTAAGTCTGAAGCAGAAGCTCATTTATCTTACTGTTAGAAATAGATCAACTTAATTTGTAGAGTCTAGGTAACAGTTAAAATGATGCTTACTGGCCATTTTCTTTTCTTTTAACTTTATCCTCTCCTCTGAGTGAAGAAAGGTCATCTGTATTCTGGGTAATGTGATACACTACCATCACAAGAAGCTTTTACACCAGATTTTGTTTATCTTTCCAAAAGATATGCCTTAGTACAAATATAAATTATGAAGTTGATGTAGTAAAACCTATGAGCATCTTTGGAAGGCTGCTGCATTGACTCAGCCAGTTGGTCATGTCTGGCCTGAAAACATAGGGGTTCCTGATCGGCTTTTTGTCTCTCCTCTGTGAAACAAAGCATTGCATGGCACTGAGTAGAAATGTCATCCTTCAATGAACAGTTTAGATATTTCATATGCTTATTATCCCCTCAGTTCTCTCCATCACTGAAAACATTGATATATCCCTATTATTATATACATATCCACAGTTTATTTATCAAACTGAATATATCTCTTTTATTGTCAGAAATACATCATCTGAGGTGAATGATAATACTTGACATGATATTTCAATATCAAACATCAAACAAAAGTCTCAAATGCTCATATACTTTGTGTATCCAAAGAAATTACAGAAGCTTTTTACCTTCAAAGAATTGTTGCTTTATGTGTTCTAAAGAATTCAGTTTTCATTGTTATTTTCCTAATTTCTGACATATCATTTGTTCCCTCTAAACCACTGTTTCAAACCTGCCTCTGAAATAGTGAAAATTCTTCATTCCAAAAATGAAAGAGCATTATAATTGATTTTTGTTATCTGTCTTGTTTTGTGTCAAAACGATAAGCCTGCTTTTGTGATCTCATTGAAACTTCATTTATCACAGCTTTGCAGTAACAGATGGGAAAGCTGGAAGTGACAAGAGCATGCAATTGTAATCCCTTGTGCTTGAGATGGGACAGAGAAAAGATTTTTTGTTTTCAAATTAGAAAATGGTAAATAATGAGCATATAGAATTCTAATCTGTGGAAAACATTTAAATGCAGTTGTGTGCTGCCAGGATTGTTGGCAACTATTTTTACTAACTGCTATTTAATGTATAAGTAGTGTGACACTTACGGCATTTTGTAGCATGGCTGAGAAGATAATAAAATGTCTGCTTGAGTTCCTCCACCCCTCGCCTCCCATARTGGAAMAAATAAGCAGCAATTTTGTAGATTTTTTTGTTGATGTAGGTATTGCTTCCACTCAAAATTTCAATAACAGAATCAATTCAGGTCAGATCAATGGTGAAGATCACTAGAATGGCTTTTGGGTATTAATCACATTATCTGTTTTGTCTCTATATCAAGCTGTTAGGGTCCAACACACTGGTTCTCAATTGTAGGGAATTTTTTTTTTTTTTAAATCAATGATGAAGCAGCTGTGTGTTTTCTTAACGTAAGCTTTTTATTTAGTAGTTTATTTCATCTGTCCTGTAACAGATATAGAGCATGCACAACCTTTTATTTCATCCTATGCTATGCTATGCTATGCTATGTTTTGCTATTCTATTCTATTCTATTCTAAGCTTGCTTTTAAAATTCTTATTCGGGTACATTGGATTTAATCCCAGGGATCCACTTCCTCCTCAGATGTGTTTCTGCTTAGAAGTACAGAGGCAGAGAACAAATGCTTTTGCTGCTTACTAGATCTTTCCTCTAAGAAACTGTATCAACAAGCGACTAATATTTTTGTCCATAACTAAGTATTTGCTCATGGGAAATAAAGTGTACATTTGTAGCACCCATTTCATGCACCATTCTATAAAAATATTGAGACTTTGGATCACCTGTGTGGCTACGATGCAAATGCAAAGAGGGGTTAAAGAGAGAACACCATGTGAGCTGAGGTCATTGCATATCGTGTGTGTGTGTGGTAATCTGAGAGCAGAACCAGTTTTGAAATCTGTACATGGGGATAGAAACCTGTCAAAAGGGCAAGCAGCAGAAGAGGAGAGGTTAAGACAGTCAGGTTGCAGACACTATGAACCACATCTGTTTTTTTCTGGAAGAGGTCGCACTACTTTCAGAGCAACATTACACATTACATGTCCTTCTGTGAGCACCTGCAAACGAACAAAAGAAAAAACCAAACAGAATAGTAAAATAGCAGAGAAGTATTGAGTTTTTGATTTCTTTTTTTTTAAATAAATGAGATACCACCTATATCTATTTAGTAAAAAATTACTTTCTACCCATAATGAAGGCTCAGTGATAGTATGACCACAATTCATGGAATACTATATATATATAGTACTCATATACATATAGTAAACATAGTATTTATATTATGACACACATAAATATATGTATATGTGTGTGTGTGTGTATTTACAGACTATGCCATAAACTATSTATAGTTATAGCATCCATTATATGTCACAAATCATACTATTGATATAGTATACTATAGCCATGCAGTAAATTGCCACTCACAGGGAAGGGTATTACTCACAGCGAGTAAACTTTACATCAGTCAGGGTCTTTGCTTGCAAATGGCTGGATTTTGCTCGAAGTCTTCTCCCTTTCAATCTGCTGTCAGGGCTGTGCCCAGGAAAGCCCTCCTCCTGCAGGAGGTCCTGCTGGCTTCCGTGGCAGAGAGCGATCCCGCAGAACAGGGCTCGGCACAGGGCGAGTGTTTGGAGGAGCTTTCTGACAGAAAGGACAGGTTTGGTGCTTGGTAGACATTGTTTTCTCCTTCCTCATCATCCACTTGTTTTCAGACCTAAGCTGATTCTTTACTTTTTAATAGTCMCTTGCTCTGTTGTTTTTCTTAAATTCTAGACAGATCATCTCATTGGGATTCTTATATTTATTCTGAAAGATCTTGGAAGAAATTCAAAATCCTCTTTATTGTATCTGTACTCTCCATGCCAAGCTGTCCCCTGGCATCCAATGCCAGCCTTTCACAGATGGACTTTGTTACCYTATTTTTCTTACTCCCCATGGTCCACAAATAAGAAAGAGTAGGTTCATAGRTGTGACAGTAAACAGGCATCTTCTTCCCGTAGTGCAGACAAACATAACAGTTGTCTGTATAATTACATATCAAAAAATGGCATTCTCCCTTTCCAAGTAAATTTAATGTCAAGAAGGAAGTATGCATTAGTTGACACTGTGACTCAAAGGACTTTGACCCAAGACATCTACAAACTATGACAAGACAATGAGAGGTTGGAAATGTCTGCCCAGGCAAAAGACCATAACTTTGTAATTGTAACTAGCTGGGTAAATCTTCCTCCAACCCCCCCTCTCCCATATCTATTCATTTCACAAAACAACAGAAAAAGAGAATAGAAATGGTGGAAGATTCTGGAGAAAAAAAGGAGAGGGTTTCTATTCTCTATATTGTGAATGACTTGAGCATAGAGGAGAAAATAAGAATGTGGGAAAAGGAAAAGAGAGAATAAACCTCTAAGTCAGTTCCTCAACACTGATCAAGCGCTATGCTCTTTGATGATAAGAAGTGCTTGATGCCCTGTGCTTTACCCTCTTATACCCCATCCACACACTCTACATACATGCAGACTGAATGCAGGTGTTCGATACTATCACAGAAGCTATTATTGGTAATGTGGTTTTATTCACATAATAAATTTGAATGCAMTTATCTCTTTTTTGTTTAGGAAAGAGACTATTTTGAAGTGATTTTGATATTCTCTGCATGTGTAAATAGCTGTCAAACAAAACACTCCTTYTAGTTGATTTCTGTACTGTACCTTTCCTCCATTAATATTTGGTCAAGAGTGAGCACATTTGAGTAAATGTGTGCAGTACCCTTCTCCTATTCTCCATAGAGAGAATTGGAATGAGCAAATTGAGCGGAGCCTTCTTTCTGCTGCTTTTAAGGTTTGGGGAATGCACTAGGTTTGGATGGTTATCAATCAGCTTCCCAGAAACGACAAGAATGCAGGAGAAGTCAGCACAAGCTGAACATTTACCTGTATTATCAATTCTTCACAAGGCCTTATTTTCAAGCAGGGACACAATACCATTTGTCTTGGGCGAACAACTGCAGCATAAAAATGGGTGGGAGCTTATACAAGCCCCTCTYCTGCCTCTGCTCAGCCTGGCCGCTTTAAGCACATCACAAACTCTGCTGGCAAAGGATCCCGTACTAGAGTTTAAATCACAGGCACAGACGCTGGGTACAGCCCATTCTACTGGGCTATGGGAATTGGGAAGCATTGTCTTGATCTAGACCTTACAAACAAGCTGTGGATGTCAAATGAGTTACAATTGCAGATTTGTCAGGCAGGGACTGAGGCCACCTCCTTCCTCTGTTAACAGTAAGGCTCTTCCTGCCAGCTGCCACATCCCAAGGTGCAGCTGCACCACCTATGCTCTGCGAGAGGGCTGTCAGCGCTTGGCTTCCACACAGGATCGTTCACCCCTGCCGGAGGTGTCAGCAAACACCAAGCTACCTTCCTAATGACTGTTGAAGAGGAAAAGGTGATGGATTTCACAATGAATATTATGTGTGACAAGTCGATAGGTTTCCGGTGACTGCACATCAGTGTGTCATAAAGTTAAATTCTGTTTTTAAAAAGATTGTTATAAAGTAACCAAAACAAACCTCTTTTTTTTTTCTTTTTCTTTTCTTTTTTTTTTTTTTTTTTTTTTTTTTTTTTTTTTTTTTTTTTTCCCCAGCTATTGATTTTAAGAGTACAGTGAAAGGAAAGAAATAATGCTTATTCTCCTAGCACTGCTAAACAGACCAATCAGAGTTTTCTGTACTTCACAGAAGAACACGTATATAAAGCCTACCTGGAGATAATAAAAATGTAGTCAAGATACTGCTCAGCTTTTATATCATACCATATGTTCTTTAGGAAGCCAGTAAGTATTAAATTTACAGATGGGGAAACTGAGGCAAACACCCATGCTCAGCCCTACCCACAACATAACAATGCTCTTAACCAGCGTGTACCACTGCCTTAGCTATTACTACACCCTCCTCTGATTCCTCACCAGAATGCCAATGTAACAGGTATGCTCTGGACAACGTGTCTATTACTGAACCACTCCCCACAAAACCTTAATGATCCAAAGACCTTGTTGCACTGTAGATGCTATATTTGGAAATAGCTACATTCAATAACCTTAACAGGGAAACATTTTTTCCTCTTGTCTGCCTGGTATCTTGGGGGGCTGTCGGATGATGGGCACAAGGTCGTGCAAGATTTTTTTCTTTACAGAGTCACCTATAGCAAAGTTGTGGGAAGGAGAGAGAGAGATGATTTAATTTTCCATCAGACCAGGAGGAACATGACAACAGCTGGTGGCTCCACTCTCCAGCAGCAGCACTTGCTAAGGCAGCGCAGACAGACACCAAAGGCAGGGGCGGGAGGGGGTGATTCCCACCACTGCCAGATGATGGAGAAAGACAAAAGGAAACAAGGTAGGGAGTTTACACATAAATCTTCAGAACCAGGATGGCCCTTTTTCTCCTGGGCAGATGGCAGCCCAGGTCTCTGCAGGAAATTCTGGCAGCTCCTCTCACCCTTTTGTTCTCCTTCTTCCCTTCTGCAAACACCCTTCCATTACTGTACAGAGTACCAGGAACAGACAGCTAAACGCCTGGCTGAATGTAACACAGCACAGCAGAGACAGATGAGGATTCATTCAAACCTTGGCTCTCACAAGGCCTCCCTGCCTCCCCTTACAGTAGGGTAGCTGGTCTGATGCTCTTCTGCCTCACACTTGGGAGAGCTTGTTCTTACCCACACTCATCATACCTTGCAGAGATCTTGTGTCTCTCCTAATCTTAATTAGAGCCACATCTGTCTTCAATATCCATTAACTAGACTGACATTTCCAAAGTAAAGTTCTCACATTCGTTTTAATAGTCCAGACATATTCTGCTTAAAATGGAGGTAATCCCTCCTTGGCACACCCCATACCGAGAATGATCAATAGCCTAACAGGAATGGAAATGTGGACTGCGTTCACTTTTCTTTACGGTAGAAAAATAATGAGCTCAGCTGTTCAGACAGTGGAACAGCAGCTTCAGCTATCCTGTGTATTTCACATAGAGTACATCAATGTACTTTGTCATAACAGCTGTCACCAACCAATCCATCACCAGTCAATCACTGCCACTTTGGTAGAAGCCATGCTAATTTGTTATACCATGGACTGCACACTGGGAGTCTCATGTAATACTGAGACTATCACACCCCTGAAACACCAGAGCCCAGGACTGCACTGCAGCTCATCAGAAAAAAAAAAAAAAAATAAAATTTTATCATAGAGATATGTCTCCTTAGAAAAGGCTCTCTCACCCTTCTTGGAATGAGATTTCCTTTTCCTTCACCTTATCCATGTTCCTTGACAGTGGCCCTAAAGCAGTTTTTTTTTTTTTTGGTCTCAGCTCTTGCACATCCATTCAGTGTGCAGGTTCTATGGCCATACAGAAGAAGCCAACGCTGTGCAGCAGATTTGGTCAGGCAATCTCAGTGGGGTTAAGGACATGCCTTCAAGTCTGGACTCAGCTTCCCATCTTTCCTTCCCTAGTTGCCCATCACTTGTCCTAGGACCTATTCCCAGTCCTAAATCTCGTTCAAATGAGGTGGAGCAGAAGGTTTTGTTGCAAAGTCTTTGTGGCTGGATCCAGGGCAAACAAAAAGTAGTCCCAGAGATGCATAGTTCTCAGCCCAGTTCCAGGAAGGTGTCTCTCTTTGCCCTTTTGAAAAGGATATTTTCTGTCTGTACCACACAATAGTTAGGGTAGGTTAAAATAGGAAATAAATTCTTCATTTCACAACCATGTAGAAGAGGAGCTTTCATTTTCTCAAAACAGGAAGGATACAGATAAGAAAAGTGGTATTTTCCAAGCTCAAAAAGTCTAGTGAAGTGTAAAAGGAAGGAAAAGCTTGAGCCCTGCAGTCCAGAAAAGACCAGCAAAGTAGCACAGCTCAAAGAATGAACAGACTTTGTAGAACTGCATTTCAAACTGTGTTGTAGATGGTACCTTATTTGGATCAACACTGCTTTTTTAGAAGAACTTGCAGAGGTACAGTCTTTGTTCTCATTGCTGGACTCTGCAGGTTACTCCAGAGCAAAGACCACTCTCCTGACATACCAAAGAGAAGATCGACCCTGACTTTCCATTAGTATCTTTATGTTAATCCTTTTACATAAATGCTAAATAAAATATACGTCAAAGGGCTCTTGAAGGTGTAGGCTCAGATGTGGTACAAAAGGAACTACATGTGTTCTTGATTATTCAATTAGTATGCAAAGAATACAGATATTTGTAGACAACAGTAGGAAATATACTTCATGATTCTTCTCCATGCTGTATGGAGTTACAAACTAACTGCTAAAGTAATCTCAGGAATTTGACCAAGATACCTTAATGACCCCACATCTCTGCTTGTGTTTCTAAATGTGTTTGCTTCACAGATCTGTTGTAAGAAACACGCTCCAAAATGCAGGGTTATTAACAATTTCTACTTATATGTCATTTTTACAGCTTTCTTTTTGTGTGCCTCTTACTCACAACTCAAACCCGCACCATTTTTAAGTTGAAAAAAGCTATAGAAAACTGATAGAAAAAACATAGCTGAAATTGCTCAGGGACTTTTAACACACTAATGCATCTTATCTAAAGAAGGGCTCACAGATTTAATGACACAGAGTCTACGATGAAGGATCACCTGAACTTCTTTCAACAGACATTGCTTTTTCATTTGATTTACGTGTTGTCATGTGAAAAGCGGTGTTCATAATCTATCTGATCAGGTGGGGCTCCTTTGAATGTTATGATCAATAAAATGGACTTAAGCTAAGGTGACTTTGATAAGGCTCCCACAGCATGTTAGGTTGTTGTTTGATTATGGTTGTAATGGCTGGAAAGTCTCATGTTGATTTCACTGCTGAAGAAAAAAAATGTCTATTAGATCATCCTACAAGTAGAGCTTAGGTGGCCTAGAATTTTTTGATGGCATTATTAAGAGACTGACTGAAATGCAATACAAAGTGTGCTGTCAGGAATGCCAAACAGCCTCCATCTAATATGCTCTAATTTAGCTTTTCAAGAGAGAAGGCAGAATGACAGAAAAATGGATTTTATTTTCTGCACCAAGTCAATTATCTTGAGGCAATGAGAGTAAATCATACTAGATCCACCTTGCACCATCCAAAAGGATTTTTCCATTGTATTTCACAAAGATCGTCTTGAAAAGAGCTATCAGGTTGGCAGCTGAAATGCCAGTTGTAGGTCCCAGATTTGATAAAAAGCATTTGCCAGAGAACAGGAAATTGCTGTTTAACCTTCTATCTGGGTTCATCTGTGAGGGGTCAACTGTCCGCCAATCTTGTTATTTTCAGGATAGTGGGAAACTAAARGGATTCTGTGTGCAGTGGCTTTTTGCAATTACTGGGGAAGAGGAGAGAGACAGAAGTCACATGGCATGACATCGTGAGTAAGACAGCAAGAGGTACTTGGACTGCTAAAACTGTTGTTTCTTCTTAAACTATGAAGGTCTTTCAGTTACCGTGGGGAGAAAGGGGAAAAAACACTGTGAAATCCTTCCCCTCATTCTGTTTTCATGCAAGACATTGGTAAAACTTGCATGTTTGGCATTCAATTCARAACACTATTTGGAAGTGAATAGAGTATTTTGATGAAACTTCTTGAACTGAGATGAGCTGCTTTGCTGATGCCAGGACATTTCATGGAGATATATTATTTTTGGTAACGTAGTTTGCATTGAAAGTGATTTTAAGGTCCACGGATTAATTTGTTTCTAATAACAGAGAAACATRGGGGCTGGAAGAAGGGAGGGAAGGAATAAAAACCCAAACTTATGAATCCAAAAAAAGCCATTTTGACAGAGTTCTGTTCTGCATGGTGAAGCCTTCAAAGACTTGGGGAGAGAGGAGAGGAAAAAAAAAAGTCTTTAGTACTTTCTTTTCAATAAAACCTGGTCTAATAATGCCTAGGTTTATTGGAGAGATGCGCTTCTGTGATGGATTTTGCAAGAGGTCACATTAAAAAAGAACTCTCTATCAGTTATGATGGCAAAGGTGGTATCTTCATTAGGCCTMTGACCTTTGGCTTTCCAGCTGTCTTTTACCAAGAGCAGGAGTCATACAGTTTTATACTTTTGTTTTGTGGGGAGGGAATAATAGCAATATGTCAGACATTAGGAATTTATATCCAACCGCTCTTTCAATAAATTCTTTMTCTCTTAGACGTAAATGTGAATGAATATTGGATATAAATGTTGACCTTCATGCTACTGTTAGTTATAGAGCTGGCTTTTCACCAATCAGGTGTTGAGGGAATGAATCTCTCTGTCATKCTTGAACCTAAAAACTGCAGTAGAGATTTTATCTAAATGATCCTTGTTGAGGTTTTTTTGCTTGTTTTTTCCACTGAATTCTGACCTTGGTGTTTCTATCAACACCATAAATGAATACGTGAGTTCAAACTGTTGTTGTTTATAAACTTCTCTGAACAAAAGTTTGGGATAGAGAACAGGTTTTTTTTAAGATCTGAATTTTAAGAGAACAGCCTTGCATAGCACGAACCTCTGCACGTCACAGAAAACCTCTTTAAAATACAATTTTCCACAATGTCCTTTCCCAGTCAAACATTTACAACACTGAAATTGCTAAGTATAATGCAGGTTATCAGCTACATTTAAACAATGTAGTGACAGTACCAGTCATCATCTAYGGCTATACTATTTATGAAAAGTCAAACAGAGCAAAAGTCCTTCTCCAGTTTAGGCAAAGGGGAACCAGTCAGTTTTGTCCATAAATCTTCACTGTGAGTCTGCTGTAGACCTCATACCACATTCCCATTTTCCTAAGACATAATTAATGTTTGTTGCATGATTTTTCRGTTTAGAGAGTCTGAAATAATGTGAGGAAGTGTTGTTGCTTCAGGGACTGGAAACTGGGGGCATGTTTTGCATACGCTGAGGGTGGTGTAAATCTTGCTAAGATATTTGGAAGAATAGCATAAAGTGAATGAAGCCAAACTTGGTGCAATCTTGACTCTACTGAAAAAGGCCCTGAGACATGAAGTTCCCTGAAATATGCCCAGGCATTGCCAGGGAGAGTGATAAGTGGTACAAGAGCATGTTAACAATTAAATGTTATAATTATAAGTTTCTTTTTCTGTTTGAAGTGATACCTACATTCACCCAAAAAGCCATTCCTTGTGATACTCCAGCCATTTGTCACCACTTGCCATAACACAGCTATGCTCAAGGTTTTTTTCATGAAAGTGGGAATCGGTGGATCCCAAATCATAGAACTGTTTTGTTTGTCTTTATCTCTCTCCCTGCTTTTTCCAATCATTCGTATTAACTCCTTCTTCTCAGTTTTCTATCAGAAACAATATCAACAGATGGTTACCCCTTCCTCGTTTGTGCTGTTCCATTGTGTAACAGTTATGCACTTTAACAATGATAATCACATCTCAGAGTCTAGCCTGGCAACCTTTATTATCTTGACATCATTTTCTACCATCCTTTACTGAAGAATGTATATTCTTGATAAGACAAAGAGCTCAACAGATATTAGCACTGCAGTAGATGACATTTCTCACACTGTTGGGACAAATTGGATTTTTTTGTTTTCACTTTCTTATTTAACTATGCAGATATTCAACTGATGTTTAATTAATAAGGCCTTCCCCATCATGATGTTGTGGGTTAATGTCTATTAAAAGATGAGTAAAGGATCCCCAGTCCACTTGCTTCCTGCCTCTTCTTGTGCCTCCCTACCAGGCTGCATTAGATAAGATAAAAAAGAGGCTTTCTGAAATCTGCTTCTCTCTGTACAACAAAAGTAGGTCCTACAGTCTGCAAGAAACTTGGATGTTCTTCATTATCACCTTTACAAATTTCAATGAGTCCACTAAAAGTGGGCATTTAATGTGCTTTACGTCACGGTATAAGGAATGACAAAAGCTAAYGAAAACTGACTGGTGCTAGGCTGAAGAGAAGCTTTCCATGTCAATCAGCCACTTTAAGGGCATTCTTTATATGTTGTGCAGAAGCCAGTACATTACTGTTTGGTTTTGTTTTTTGTTTTGGGGCTGTTTTTTTTGCTTGGTGTTTGTTTTGTTTGGTTTTGTTTTGGTTGGTTGATTGGTTTGTTTCAATTTTTTTTTTTTTTTCAATAGGCTATCTGGGACTGAATATTGCAGACTTGAGTTAATTCCAAATTGGATTACTCCCCCATCTTATCTTGTCGTTCTATCAAGCCCATACTATAGCACACTACTGTTAAACTGCTCAGACCTGATGTAATCTTCCCTATGCTGCAGTAGGTGTTTTATAATCTGAAAAGGAAATTCTGTTTCATTAAAAAGATTGTTTTAGTCACTACAGCACAAAGCATGTTCTTTCAGAAAGGCTGCCTCCAAAAACTGTAATGTTCAAGAAAGACGTAAATGGATGCCTGAAGCATTAGCTTTCATTAAACCTTATAACCCTGGAACAAAGACACTCAGGAAGAAGCTATTGATAAGAATAGGAAAAACTTTTCAGTTACAAATACTGTGTAATGGGGACAGAAAAAGATATTCAGTGATTTTTCTAGCAAAGTCTAATTTATGTGGAAACAGAAATTATATTAGAAAATAATGATACAGTAAAAAGGACATTCTGATCTATGCATAGCCAGCATGATATCTAACATAACAGAAACTTGGAGACTGGCTTCTAATATCCTGGATTATTACTCCTTTAGTGCAACGGGAAGACTACATAGGAAATAATTAATGGACTTGTACTTTATACAAGGCACTTCAGAAGCAKGAGCCTGATGTAAAAGTTCAATAGAACCGCGGGGACAGACAGAAGGACAACTTCAGACAGCACTCTAGATCTTAGATTCCCCTTTTCTAAACTGACTACRAACAAAACTCATAGAGCCTAGATCCACAAGTCTCTTGATTTTTAGATATCTTCATGAGGTGTCTAGCATTAGGTGAAGGAGTCTGGAAATTCAATCCCAGATACTTTTTTTTTTTTTAAATCTGGGTGTTAGAAAAAAAAAAAAGCCCTCTTTACCACTCAGCATAAAAAGGTTTCTGTCCTGTAGCCAAGATCTATAGTCATGTTCTTCACAAGGACTAGAGACTGCAAGAGTAAGGTCCTGCCTGTTAGTACCAATTGAAAAATCTCTTGAGCAAGATGCCATTTGGCTGCACCAATGAATCTTYGCTCTTCAGCCAGTTATCTGTACTGAGAGGAGGGCTTCAGAAACTGCATTAGGTTGATATGACTATGCCATCCTTGGATCTTGCTCACCTTAGCTTGGGGATCACTGTAGGCATGTCCTGGTGGTGCAGAATCAGACCTCGAAGTTTCCATCTGTAGTCTTTCYGTATTAAAACTCTCCGTAATCACATATAAATCATTTCTTCGCGTGTCCTTTCACTCTCTCATTTACATGCCRTGGAAGGAGCAGCCCCAATGCCATCAGTGGCTTTAACTGTGAGGAGAGTCAGACACTGAATTTGGTGGTTTAATGCACAAGGAGCTTAATGGGACAAAAATTTTCACCTTGAACCAATCTCTTTTAATTTTTGTTAGAAATTATTTGTTAGAAAATCCTGGAAATGGTATTTGTCAGTCCTCAACACTGAGTCTTAAATCTACATCAATAGATAGGCAGTGGTGGGAGTTAGATTATGTAGGTATGTCTTATGGCTGACCCATGCCTCTGACAGAAAATGAGGAGTAACAACATGCAAGGATGTGGTTACCCATAGCAGTACGTCTAATTACTCATTCTAATACACCTGAAGTCCCCTTCAAATGCTGTTTTTATGTGTGATGATAAGAGTAGTCCACCTACGTGAAGCTATACAAGAACATCAGAGTCTGGAAATTCAGGACCAGATAATATGAAGAAGCAGATTTCATCTCAAAGGTATCCACAATACTATACTTAGCAGAAGCAGAACAACAGTTGTCAGAGAGAATGAAGAGAAATTGATAATCTGAGGAACATGGGTTTTGAATTATTTATCACCGAAGAAACTTTTTTCTGCAAGATCAGCTTGGCAAAAGGGACATAATGGATGGTTTGGAGAATCCCAAGATATTTTATAAATATTGGTTCAAGCAATTGATCTATTATTCTTATACACATAACTCATCTGAGATGAAAGGAAGAAGACAGAGAGATGTCAACACAGATACAGCTGTCTTTGCTAGCACTTTTTCTACAGAAAATTTCCTGGCTACAGGGTATTATTCGCCATGGGGCTTGCATCCACTGTGTCAGGTAGTTTGGGGAAAAAAAATTGTAATTGAATTAGATGAGACTACTGCTGTCCTGTGCCAAGGCCCACAGTCAGACCAAGGCATGAAAACCTCTGTGAAGCTCACACACACTGGGACATGCATAGGACCTGATCCAAGTCTCACCCTTAACAGTGGTGTCTTAGAGGTTACCTCATCTGACACTTGAAATTGTTGTGGATTCTACACCCTTGGAGATATTCAAAACCTGACAAGACATGGTGCTGAGCAGCCTGCTTTAGTTGACCCTGCTCTGAGCAGGGTGGTTGGGCTAGATGATCTCCAGAGGTCCCTGCCAACCTCAGCTGTTGTGTGGTTATGTAAAGCTACAGCAGCTTTGCACATGCAGAAAGTGCCATTAGGCTGAATCATGACTTTTGTGCTTGCCTTAGGACATACTGAAATGAACTGTAGCTTATGCTGGTAAGGGCAGACGTTTCCTCATTTCTCATCACTTATGGWTCCTTCACCTTCTATTTACACTTACTTAAATATGGTGATCAGATGCTACCTAGCTACATGGACAGTTTGGCTAAGCCTGGGTGTCATGTCCGGCCTGTGCGGGAGAGGTGACTCAGATTCATAAATTCTCTCGGTATGGATTAAGGTGAAATGACACTCAAGGTCTGTAGATAAACAAAGACTTTTACTCTATAGCTAGGCTCATTGGTAAATAATTAGGTAGCAGAAAAGCTTTTATTGCTCACCACTGCTGTGGGAGTTTATGCCTTGCGTTACTTACTAGGAAAAGGTAAAAGAATAAAAGAAAGAGAGAAGGAGAGAGCGAGAGAAAGGAAAAGAGAGAGAAAGAGATCACTGGTCCCGGTTCCAGCGCTGGTCCAGCCAACGGGGGTCTCAGGTCTGCAGGAGCGCTCCTTCAGAAGTTCCCACAAGTTCCCGAAAAGAGTCCCAAGTCGAAAGTCCCCAGATCGAAAGTCCTCCCAAGGCACTTGCCTTCCCCTTTTATGCCCGCCGTTCACTTCAAACTGCCCCTCTGCTACGGTGGCAGTTTCGTAGTTCGCTTCTATTGGTTCTTGTATGCCTCATCTTCGCTTAAAGTCACCGCGTCCTGTCTTTTTACTGTGCATATTCAGTGGGAAAGGGGCTTTGTTGGGTAGGGGGCTTTTCCTGCTGGTGGGTGGATTTTTTAGTATGCTAATTAGGATAGTTCACTCAGTTCAAGTAGTTGTTTCTTTGGTTTCATCAGTAGTTCTTGTTTTCTTAACACTTACCTGGATACTCCCTTATTTGGCCGACTTATGGTGTCATCGTATTTCTTCTCCCAAGGCCAGACCCACTTAACTCTCTACAGAGGAGCCTTCCTGGGATTCACCATCCCTCAGTCTTGTGAGTGTTTGAGACATTCCTCGGACAGGCTCAGGGGATCTCCACCCCCGGCTCCCTTACCAAGTTTTGTCTCCTGTCGTTGGAAAACAGTTCTTTGTTCCAGTGGGTTACAAGTTGGCCTTGGTGTTAGCTGCCAGTTGGTCTCTTACAGTGTACTAGCTGTAACTTAAGCATCTAAGAGTTAGAGGTCTGCAGGCCCCAAGCTTGTACCCAAAAGAAAGAAATAGCAAACTCCAGGAAAAAGTTCATCTATGTGCATCTGTCTAAAATGGGTCATGCGGCTTGGAGGTACTGGAAGCGAAAATTGAATGTTTAAATGTTTAGTGGTGCCTCAGAATCACACTTGCAAGTAACAAATGCCTTTTTTTTTTGGCAACAAAGAATAGGAAAAAAAGATTTTTTTAGCCAGCACTTCAGTGGAATTTTTCAGAAGTATTCTGCTCAAATTCCTTTGGCAACAAGGAAGAGGTTCAGCTGCTGAGAACTTTCAGTCTTTAACTTTCACAGACAATTAAATACAGAATATTTGTTTTTCTTCTGGATAAAAATAAACAAACAATATTTTAATCATTAAAATATTTAAAAATATTGATTCACCCTGTCCTTAACACTTCATTCAATAAAGAAATTTCAGAAATGAAATACATTGATACATAGTGTGTACGGGTAATGTACTCAGGTTGTAAAATAYAAACATGAAAAAAAAGAGTTATCCATGTTATAAAGCAATCATTTGCTCACCGCTTCCCATTTGTAATACAGGCAGGCAAGCTTTGTTCAGAGTCATTTAGCGAACTGTGCCAGTGCTCGAGCTCTTTTACATTAGCTGGTACCACTGAATGGCTTCAATGGATTTTCTTTTAATAACATTACTTACAGATCTGTCTGCCTTTAAAAAACTTTGGTCATTTTTTGCACAAATCTGTACATGTTCTATTACATTTGAGACTGATAGGGGAAAAACAGTGTTTTGGTTTGTTTTTTTGTCCCTGTAGACTTTGCAAAGGAAAGTATAAGGAACGTACTTCCTTTTGCAAAGGAAATCTCAAGATTCAATTTCATTTTTAAAAGGGGAAAAGTAAATGGGAAGGTTCATCCTAGTTACTTTCAATTTAGTTGGTTCGGATGTCAGTAATACAAAAAAATGAAATCTCATTGATAACTAGAGAGGCCTCTGAAGGAGCTGGTTTCAGCCATTGGCTGTTGCACATGTGGTCATTCATTTAACTAAACATCAGCCAACACAATCTCTGGAAAGAAATCCAGAACTGTAGATTAAAACTGGATCAAAGCCCACATCACAGTTCAACCATATTTAAATCCTGGAACTGGAGTTTGTCAAAAGTGTTGATGAAATATAACCACCATACATTCTTCAAAAATATTATCTATCCAGATCTTCAGACAAATTCCAGTCTAAATCTGAACCCTTAATTTTTATTAGAGAACACATATAACAGAACCTTTAAAATGTATTATGAGGCAGATCTGGTTCTTCATTGCTTGGAATCGCTATTCAAAAATAGCAGCAAAGAGGTTGAACCAATATTTTACACTGTGTGTCTCCTGAAAAATAAAATTGAAGGAAAAATTTTAAAAAGCAGCTTAATTTTTTTTTTTATTTCAAGTATTTTATTTTAAGACTGGTCAGTCTACACTTTATAGGCAATACACAGCTTAGGTACTATGTAACTGAATCTTTATTTATAGACTGTTTTATGTCCTGAGATGGTTTGAAATGAGTTTGTTGCAATCTGGCACAGCCACCAAAACAAGTGCAGTATTATTAATATCTCACAGCCTATCAAGCTTTTCATCTCCCAGAAGCCTGAATAATCTTATTCATGCTGAATATTATCCAGCACATTAACACATTGATATTTGCCCACAAATCGTCGCTACTGTCTTGCGACCATAAACCTGTCGGATTGTGAAATGCATTCTGATGATATTCCACCTTCTGAGGAAGAATTAATTTTTTAAAAAGAGTAAAGAAAATATTTCTAACTGTTAATAAAGCCTGGGGTTGTTTTTTCTTGCTTTGTGTGTGCGTGCGTGTTAGCAATGTTGTAAAAAATGGTTGTGGAAAATTCTGTGTTTTATTATGTTCTTTGAGCATACTGCATATCTTGTACCACTTTAAAACTGTTAATCATAAAGGCATTTGCTAATCATCTGATATAAATTTGGCTGATGTATGTAACAGATCTGCTCTCAGCCTCTGGCTCACCTTCCCAGGCAAAATGCTACATGGGTTTTCTGAAATTCCTTGGACTTTAAGGGATTAACATGAATAATACCTACTTCCTGGAAGAGCAATTATTAAAGGCAGAGTTTTGCAGTGTGGGTCAGGAGAGAGGAAGGTGTACAAGAGAAGATAACSCTGAAGAACAGAATGATCTTCAAGCCAGAAGAAATGTATAAATACAGTTTATTATCTGATGATAAGGAAAAGAAGTTAGAGATCAGAAACCCTGAGTTATAAACCAAATAACCTTAATCCTCTGAAGTTTCCAGAGGTAAGGTGAGTAGATTAGAAAAAAATAAGCCAAAATGAGTGAAAAGGGCCAAGAAATCCTATGGGATTAGAGGTGAAAAATTATTCTGGATAAGAGCTGGACCAGWAATCAGCACACACTTTTTTGTCCCTTCTTCCAGAAGTGCTTTGGCAAACTATCTATCTTTGTTTCTCTTCTACCAGTTCTGGAAAAGATTTGCAGAAATTCTTAACATGAAGTCAATCGTGTTGATCGTGATAGTTCTTTCTGGTTCTGGAGCCTAGAGAATAATGAAATGATGTCAGATAAAGTAAAGCAAGCTTAGATTAAGTGGGGGTTGTGTAACTTTAGCTTAGCCATGTCCTGTAATTCCACAAGTGCTGAAGAATTCTGAATGAAAAACATTAATTTTAACTATTTTTATTTATTTGAGAAAGTAAATGGAKAATTTAGAAAGTTGGTCAATCTACTGTTGGAAATGGATCTTTTTCATGCACTTTATTGGATTTTATCTCCCCTTTTACTTGGCTGCTCTATAGTTATTTATTGAATTTTATTACTGACAAAATATACTGTTTAATAAGAGGTGAATTGTTTGAAGCTGGAAATGTTTCTTCTAGCTTCTCTGTAGGAACAATCCCTGGCTTTCTTCCTAGAGAAAAATGATGAGAGGAACTGTGATACGGGGGCTCTGTTATTTGCTATTCCCCCAAAAGATTTCTCTATATTCTATACTCACCATGTTGGAAGCATATTAACCATTCCTCTGATGGCATGTGAATGACAATGGCTATATCTTACTTTGCTATAATCTCTAGTGTAGTGAGCCCCAAACCAAAGGACAGGCAATAAATTATTAAGAAAATCACTCTGCAGTTTCTTCCTCATGATATAAAGGAAGTTCTTCTTTGTGTCTATTTGCAGTATAACTTGTCTAGTTGTAAAATTAATAGATTTTCAGAATTTCTGCCACAATGAGTAGGTTCATCACCTCCTCCACCATTTCTTCTGTATTTGTACAGAAGAAACGTATTTGAAAGATGCGTATTTGAACATGCATCTTACCAAGTGTCTAGTAAACAGCAAGCTATTCCTCCAATTCTCCCTGCTCCTGTATTCACATGATTTCCATATCCCATAGAAGTTCTGAATGGGCTTAAAAATCCATCTGCCTGGAAGATATAGGCACATGACTGAGGTCTATTACTTGCCTCTAGGATAAAGAATAGCCTGAAATATCCAGATTATGTCTACAGCTAGTCTGTGCAACCTTGTACTCCAGTCACTGATTCCCCTGCTCCTCGTCTCTCTCTTTGCTTGTATTAATAATGAACCAAATATATTAGTTGAGGAAATGTTTGTCTCTAATCATCAAACTAGCCTGATAGAACTTAAAATAGATGTGTTCTTTAATATCTTCCTGGAGGTTTCCATTTGAGAAAAAAAATATTATTAATATATAATTAACCCATTCTTGCACATGATCTTTATTTTGGATCTAAGCCACTTTTAGCTATTTATCAAAGTCTAAACTGTGTCAAATTTTAACAGTGTCTGTGTGTCTTGGGGTAAAATAGGTACCCCCTGACAGTGATCAATCCCATCCTAATACAATTACTGAAGGAAAATGGGAAGGTTTGCCTTCTGGAGTTACCTATTTCATTCCACTGGCTAGGAAGGGACCATAGGTTGCGAAATATCTTATTCCTAGGCATAGATAAATTTTTAGCCCTGATATCTTCCATCCTAAGTACAAGACAGGCTGACATTACAAGACTTTGCAAAAATAGACACAATTGCAGCGGCCAGAGGGCTGAATTACATCAGTCTGTCCTTTGTCCCCTCTCTGATCTAGGAGATATACTCTGCTTTCTGCTTATATTTTAATTCTTGTTGGTCAAGAGCTAAAAGTCTCTATACCTGAAATTGTCAATAACTGAATAAATATTCAGGAGAATTATCAGTGCATACTTGCTTTGTATTTATATATTCCTATACTCTCTTCCTACTTCTGGTTGCAACTGGAAACAGGYTATTAAAGATGGACTTTTAATCTGAGCCAGCATGACTCAGATTGGTTCATATGGCTCAAAGACTTAGATTTAGGTAGATCCAAAAGAAAGTTTCACACACAGAAACAATTCATGTGATTGTGAAATGTATACATTCTGGAGTTTCTACCACTTTTTCTTTCCTACCACGACTGAAAAAAGTGCTATAAAACAATATGGAGGAACACTGCTAAGTGTGCCATCTTTATAATCTTCTTTACAATCAAATATAAGAATCCTAGGGCTTCAGCTTTTTCCTGCTGTCAGCCTGTTGTCACTCCTATGCTGACAATTTGAAATACGTTGTTTGTTCTCTCACCCTAGAATGCCATACCGTAAACTGAAACGTGTATATTTTATGGGGACTGTCTTCTTTCTTTCTCTGATCTTTTCCAAGCCTTTTTGAACAGGAACTCCCTCTGAAAGTGCAGATAATGAGTAACCATAACCATTTCCCTCCTGAGGGAAGGGGAAATTGCTGCTTCCCTCCATCTCTTTTTCAATTTCTTTGTTTCCTTTCTGGTTTTATTCAAAATCATAAATGACACCTGCATGGCTTGTAAGCTTAGCTCCCCAGTGTTCCTTAATATACCCAGTGGGCAGTTCTGCAAGAGTGATTTCTATAATTTCATTTATTTATTGCACTTACTTGGCAACAAAAATTTGACATTTAAAAAAGGGAAAAAAAAAAAAGATTAATAAAAATATTTCCCAAAACACTTTCAAGTTGTTCTCAGGAAGAAAATAGCATAATAGTTTATTACTCAGAAGACTGTTGGATTTACCTGAGAAAGGAGGCCAGCCTAAAATGACTGTAATTGTACTATTACTCTTTTTGATTAGTATTGTTAGTAATAATATCAATAAGGTATACGATTTACATTGAAAAACATTCAAGAATAATAGTAACCCAAGAAAAAACTATCTATAAAGAAAAGATCCAAAAAATATTAGCAATCTTTAATGATTTCCACTGAGAGGAATAGGCCAGTGTGCTTTCCTGGGCTCCAAAAATCAGGTCTGGGAGCTGAGGCAAGGCTGCGTGTTAACCACCTAGAGTGACCATGCAAGAGCAGTCTCTGTAAAACGATGGCGAGAAGCAAAGACAAAAAGATAGCTGCTGCTTCAGATAAATGTTGGCATGTCTTATCTGGGATTTCTTCCTAAGTGTTCTGATATTGGTGATATCCACTGAAATCAAATAGCCTGACATTTATAGAAATAAGCAAATGATACCAAGAGAATTACACTGGCTTCATATCAGTTATTATACAACAGTGAAAACTTTCTCAGTCATCCCCAATTCAGGCTGTGCCTTGGCTGAAGAGGCACATTGTTATTCCTGCAACACTTAAACAGGTAGGATTTATTTGTGCAGATTTTGAATATTTAATTTTATTTTAACGTCTATTGCTTATAACCCTGGGCTGCCCCTGACTATATAATTCATACTAGACAAATACATAAAATACATTTATTTTGAGCAGAGAAAGGAGGTTTCAAAACTCTATGGTATTACAGGCCACTCAAATTTTACAAACAAAACATGCCTGATGGCAATGACACATTAACAACCTTGCATACTGGAGTATAAATTTATCCTTTTTCAAGGAATCTTATGAAGGACTTAGATGTATTGGAAACCTCAATAACTCTTAATGATGCAGATGTTGTGCTCTCATCCCCTGTGCAATGCAGACTTCACTCCCAGTTACTAAAGTATGCTGGGGACGGAAAATGTCTTTTCCATCAATCGATGAACTGTCCATGACAACCCCAAGGGAGAGTTACCTGTACGTCAGCAATGTTTGTTCTGCTTAACCAGCTAATATGTATGCTCTGGTTGTTAAAATACACCAGTCTGTAAATGATACACAGTCCTCTATTGCAGAGACAGAAAAAATATATCTCATTGCATGTTCCTTCCCTTGAGACTTCTCTGCTTTCTAGAGAGCAGGATTCTGGCAGCAAAGGTTGTCTCCTTCTTAATCTRTTTCCTCTCCAGAACTGACCAACAAATCTCCCACTGATAGTAAAGCGCTTTGGATCAGACTTGGACCTTCTGAGGGAATTTTCATTGTGTGTAAGTTTTGCAAGACRATTGCCATAAGTGATATTTGAAAATTTCATCCCCAAAATCATGTTGGCTTTGGGGGTGAGGCATATATCATCTGTAACAGTGAGGTGTCTCATCTAAAAGCCAGGTGTCTCATTTTAGTAATTTATTTATGGGGAGCTTATATAAATGGTTTAGACCACACACCTGTGGTGGGTTTCCTCTGGTCTAAAACAGACATTTAAAATGTGGTTTGGATCAAGATTCAGGTGATGGTTTCAGACATTTAAATTTAACAATCTGAATCCACAGGTTTCAGACATCTAAATTTAACAAGCTGAATTTCACCCTAAAAATAATTCCCTAAGTTTTAGATGTTTCAAGGTAGTTGAGATGAATCTTACCTTTTGTCTCAAAATAACATCCAGCTTATGAGAGAGTATTTACTGCATATGAGGAATGATAATAACACCCTGGGGTATTGATTTCCTCTTCTTTTAGAAGTGAGAAAAAAGGGACACAAGACAAGGAAAAACTTTGACTACAAAATCTGTTGCTTCCCTTCTGTGACAGCCAGGGATTCTGGTTGCAAGTGCTTGAAAATCTCCAAAAGGATTTTCAGGAAACGGTTCAACTGATGTCCTTTAAATTGTTATTACCCATGACTTTAAGAAAAGCTTTCTAAACRTTGTTGGTGTTTATAGCACAAAGATCTGGAAATCAGCACAATGAAGTAACACTTCATCTTCCTGTAAAGACTTTGTGGAACCGTTTTAGACATAAGTGGCGATAACATGTGAAAAATAAATATTGTTACAGGTCAACAGAATAACAAGTCTGAAACAACTGACAGGAATATTTTGTTAGTAAAATCCTCATCCTTCCCGGTAATGTCTTCACCATCACCTCCTCCATTCCAAGAAGCTTTTTAAGCAACACAATAATTCCTGCAATAGCAGCCATCTTCAGAACCGGTGAGATTCACTCTACCTCTCTTATGCTCTTTCCTGGATGTCCATGGAGGAAAGCTGGAAAATTAGACTCTACTTCTAACTGTCCAATAACCAAAGCAAGAAAAGACACCTTACATTATGAAGCCTGGCGTGACAGAGGGATATCTGAAGACTAATTCAGAGTCGTCTTCACACACTTAAATTTCCCTCTGATCAACAGAGATAGCAGATATCTATAAAGGTTGCCCAGGTGAGACACCCTTATCTCCTTGTTTACCATATGTAAAGCCTAGACCTATAAAACCTATAAGATGATTTAATTTTCTTGCCTGCTCAGTAGGAAGCTGCCAACAGTTGATTAATAGGAAATATGAGGCTCAAGAGTATACTTAAAATTCAGGACACTGTGTCCGCTTCTGAAAGTAGCCAACACTGTGGTAAACAAAGAACTCTGATAGSAAATCATCTGAAAGGGTTCAGAGGGAAGATTTGTGCAGATCAAATGTTGAGCTCCAGTATCCTCTTCCAGGAGACAGGWAGTCATTAATTCAACAATGATGGTTTTAAATATTTTCCTCTTGCGGGGGATGACAATGACGATGGGGGCGGGGGGTGGGTGTAGTCAAAGCATGCAGTTTCTTGCTGGAAGTCACACAAATTACAGGACTAAGGGGAATACTGAATTTAACCCCTGAATTACCCATTACATCACGCTCTGAAGTAAGCAAAAGTTCAATTCCTCTTTATGTTAGCCAAGTAGAATGTTCTCCAGTATGGGTCAAAGGATCAGGCCCATTTAGATATATACTCCTGTCATTAGAGCTTTAACCCTATCAGTGGATGATGGCAGAGGAGGCCAAAATACGTTGGATGAGGTTTGGCTTTGACAGCAAGAGTAATTGATTTTACATTCACAGTTGGCATTTGATTGGCTGATTAGTCAGTGCAGGTTGTAATCTTTAAGGAGTGGAAATGCCACTCCACTGAAATGCAGAATACTGAAAAGGTCAAAGAAGAGGAGAATTCCCCCTTTAATTCATGAAGAAAGAGACATTAGAGCCCAGGGAGCCCACACACATGACAAAGGTTATAATGAGAAAAGAAAATGGCAAACAGATAATCCATTTTTGTGAAAAAGATCCTAAGGAGAATATAAAAGGGCAAATGTCCCATATTTATCCCTCTTGTGAGTGTCGCCACATGCAGAATGCAGACGACCATCACTAGGGGAAAAAGAAAATAAGCTACGTCATTATTAAAAGAAAATATATATCCCATATATCTATATGCTTACATAGGCAGGAAACGCTGAGATGTGATATTTTGAAACAGAAAGAGACACAGTGGGAAAGATGTAATGAAAAGAAAGGTTTGTAAGTTTGTTTTAAAAATTCATACATTTCCTGCAGAATTCAGGAACCAAGAGCTGTCAACTGTGCTTATGCAGCTGAAAAGACTGAGGTAGAGGAGATGATTGTGGAAGAAAGTTTTTTCTAAAATGTTCCAGATAAAGAAGTTTGGACCAAGTAAATGTTTTCTGTCTTTTTTCTTCTTAATTTCTAGAACTCTTCTTTCATATAATTTACTTACTACATTAACAAACTTATGCATAGGCATTTATCTGCTGTACAATAATTCAAATACAGAGTGTGTTGCTATTATGCAACTTAACTCTGTATATCTCTGTGTCTGGGTTAAGGTTTCTCAAAGAAGTTTGCTTCAGCCAGTAAGAAATACACAGACAAATCAAACTTCCTTCTCCACTTTCTTCATATATACATATATAAATGTATATGGATATTTGCATTTGTATGCAAATATATGTATAAGCTTTTTTATCTAGTCATCCACATTCATGCGCGCGCACACACACACACAAATAAGGACCTAGAGCTATAAAAAAAAGGGAAAATAAAAGCATCATAGAAAGAAAGACATCCTAGGATTTTCCTATTCCTTTGAGCTTTTCCCCCAAGGCAATTGCCTAGCGTATATCTTCAAATATACACTAGTTCTATGAATAGTTGTTTCTATAAATATTTGGACTTTTGCTGCTAAAGCTGAAATCCAACACTCTGGAACATTCTGTTTTTACAGTTTTTAAATTGAAAAGTCAGTTTTGTGATAACCACTTCTCTCTTTCTCTCTCTCTCTCCCTCTTAGCTTTTTCATACAATCTTTCATTTACTTCTTTATTATTATATTCAAGCCTATAAACTCAACACAGAAACTCTGAGTATTGAGTGGTACTAGAAGGAGATGTAAGAGGTGAAGACAGGTTCTTGAAGACAAGAAAAAGGTGGTAAAATAGGGCAGCATCCCCTTGCTATTCGATGGCTCTATAGTGTTATTCCTTTGCAGCTGAAACTGTCTAAGAATGCAATACATAACACACAGAGGTTCAAAGAGAAAATGTTTTTTCAAGAAGGTATGCAGAACTACCGAAAACTAACATGAGTAATTTTTTCTGTTTTTCCCATTTTGCTGTGTCTGAAGTGTTGAATTTGCTTAACAGCCTGCACTTGCAGAAAGAAGAATGAACTGTTATCTAACTGTTCTAAAGAGATTTGAAATAATATTGTGCTTCTGGAGAAAAGAAAGAACTGTATTAGTTTCATAAGAGATCAAAAACAGGGAGAAATTTTTGAAGCATTTATACCACCTCTGAGGCTATTAAGTCAGACATACAATTTTGAGGGGTTTGTGGAATCCCTAATTTGAGAACAGATGATGACGGTGCTCGGAGACCTGAGATAGAACATCTCAATTCAATCTTAAAAAAAGCAATTTTGTTATTTGCCAGAATGTAATCAAACCAGATTACATATTTAGAAGAGAAAAGTTTGGGCTGAGTTTTCAAAACATGGATTCACAGTAGCATCAGAGGCAAAACAGAAGTAAAATCTCCAAGAGACTGAAAATGGACAAGAAGCAGCAAAGAGCACATGCGATGCAGAGGAAACTGGCAGATGTTGGCAATGTCCTAACATCGCGTGGGACTGTTAAATCTGCAAGATGCAAACCCACTTTCCAAAAGGCTGTGGACACAGGCAGAAGATACCCATGAAGAAGGACAGTATATGTGTTTTACAGAATGAGAAGGCTCTGTATTTGACACAGAGATTTTTGCAGCACTAGCAGCTACTTTAGAGAATATTTCCTGGTGGGATTTGCTCAAGAGCAGCTACACTGTGACTAAACTATTACTTTAAACATCAAGAATGACCTTTTTAATGATAAGTTTAAAATCTGCACAAGTTACTGTGATAGCTGAAGATACAGTTAAGCATGTGAAAAGAAAACTTGGTCATGTGGAACATAGGTAAAGTTCAGATTACGTCATGGAAAGACTATTTCTACTCTGAATACTCAGAGCTAGTTGTAAAAATCAATGTCTTGGAAAGGTAAATTTGCAAGTGTTAGGAAATGCAAGATCTGTCTGACGTTAGTAACTTGATTCAATTGCCCAGACAAAGGGATCTAACATCACCTGAAACACCTAACAAGATAAAATACCTTGTTATGTCTACCTGGCTGGCAGATATAATACAGGAGCTATGGGACATCCATGGCTTTTTGGAATGACAGTCAGAAGTCAGAATCACACTGTAAGGATTTTTGACTACCTTTACTATTTTCTATTGGTCATAATGGGAGTTTATGTTACTTTCTATCAGGAGGTAGAATCTTGTCTTATAGACATCYCAACATAGTTATCTACTGAGAAGTGAGTATGTGTGAGCTAGGTGTCTAAGCACTCACTTCATTTGCCTACTGATTAGCACTGAAGAYCACTTAAGCGTGCCTAGGTTTTCCCAGACATTTCTGCGGGGCTGACAGATAAGACAGGATCAACAGGGCCAACTATGCACTCGTGGATTAGCAGCAGAAGTCAGCTAAGAAAATCAGGTATCTTAAATGTCAGCAGGCACTTCCATGTTGACTCAAGAACTGCTCTTGGCTCCTCTGGTTGTACTGGTCAGGGCCTGATGGGACTAGTAAAACTGGAGTAGCAACTTTGAAACTGCTAACTTTGGAACTGTTAAACTCCTAAAATGTTGTTCAATATGAAGCTTAGAAACAGCCTAGTTGGTATCAACCCTGTAAGTAGATTTAATGAAACAGAAAACACCATGATAGGGAATTATATTTGTGAAAGCCTTTGCAGTCAAAAAGCAGAGTATGTTTATAAGAGCAAAACATGGGTTCAATGGCTACTTATGTGGTTGTTGTTATATGTTAATTACTACAGAATAAACTATTGACAGCAGGAAGAAATACAAGATGAACTGTGCCTGCAGGTCCTCAAATCATGAGGAACCACCAGATCCTAAAATACCAATAGGCAAGACTGAGCTGTACAATGTAGATAACAAAACTCTTAGGATGTTTTAGAGAAATCCRAGATGAAACAACTGAAAACACCATTACTCTCCCTTTATTTGTCATTATGGCAAGAAAGTATATTTTGGGCATTCTGATTATGTTCTTTTTGTGTACGTATGTATATACATCTATATGTTGAAAAGTATGAACATGTTTATTTTAATAACAATCTCTTTAGCCATTATTATCTAGCTAWACTAGCATGTCTATATTATTTTTTTGAAGTTGTACTGGTCTTCTTGATTGAATGCACCATATAACTTTCAGCACACCTGTACCATTAAAAGCCTGTTCAGTGTCTTTCAACAGTTCAAAACAGGATAAGGCTGTGATTACTATTATGTCACTCTTCTTTGCTCACTGATTATTATATTTGAAGCCTCAGATAACCCTTTAAAATTCATTCATAAAATGTTTCCATTTCTATAATCACTGAATGGATCAGGTGACGTTTTGTTAACAGCTGTATTCCTTGGTGAAAAGCATGTTTCAGTGGAGCCCAGATTGTGCATTATAACACTGTATTTTTTAAATGTCTACACCCTTTAAAGATGTCTCAAATTCAGGTATTTTTAGCTCTTAATGTAGTCAAAAAAGTATGTAAGGATCAAAATAACATAAAATTCATAAAATTACATTTCATATTAGGGAAAAGTTTAATTTCTAATATAATAAAATAGTAACATCCTTGTAAACCAGTCACTTATTTACTCTGAAATTGTTAGCTTAAAATTTTTCTCTATAACACAGCTTAATGCAAATATTTGCTAAGACAAAGATATGTCTTTATAACATAAATTCATCTCTTCCACTGAAAAAAATGTAAAGGAACTCTATATTGTGTGTGTTCTAGAATTATATTCCTTTCATAAGCTTATTATTAACTTTATGTTTATATCTCAGCCTTCAATTCAGCAGTCTATGTCAATTACAGGGCAGAACAAAACAAATCTATGTTGGTATATAGACTGGGAGTGTGAATTGGGTGTCATGAGAATGATGAATGAGAGTATGAAAACAGAATCCTCCTAAGGTCTGATTCCTTTGAAATGATACAATGACAATATATGCTCAACATTTTCCAACTGCAGATCTCAGAGCAGACACCAGCAGAGATCAATAGCATTGTCCCTGCTTACAGACAAGGAATGGGGTCCTCGATGATGGCTTCCTGGCACACAAATCAAATTCAGTCACTGAATCCAGTCAGGATTTCAGTCTCTGGAAAACACAGGTTCCCACTGCACATTTCCATACAAATTTGGTGGGAGCAAGGATATGCTTCAAGATTAGTGAATGATACAGGTAGCACTGCAAAGGGATTTTAGGTGGTCACAACAGATTACTTTTTRCTACTAGTGCTACAGCAGCAGCTCCATACTCTGTTTATATGTCCACCTGGGAAGCATTATCCACATGCATCATGAAAGGGAGATCAGAAGGTCTTATGCTTTAAGTGCACAGGATGAGGCAGACAGCAAAGCAACAGTGAGCTTACAAGAACTGATTTAAACACTAGCCATTGTGCACTCCTACTTGAGTCAATTTTAAACACCTTTTTGATAGGCATGATGACAGAGGTCCTATTAGAATTTCCTCCTTCAATTATATTCATGAGGAAAGTCATTGCTTGCTTCCTGATAACAATGAAATAATTTTAGCAGCTTGAATTATTACCCTGGTTGAGTAGTTGCTTTCCCCACAATTGAAGAAGGTGATAATTTTAATAAGCCCATCTTTATCTACAAAAGCCTGAGTCTTTTGCATGTTGAAATTAAAGATTTCATTCATTTCCTGCAAAACAGTTAAAACAAATGTCTTCTGTCAGAAGTTAGCTTCTCCCAACTTCAATTAAACTTCAGAATGACACTCACTCATCAGAGACTACACCAAAAAGATCAGTCAGTTCTACCTTCTCCACATCAGCTTTGTACTGCCACATATGGCCAACATTGATTCTTAAAGCACTGCAGAGAATTTCCCTACATTTTTCAATTTTCTGGCAATTGCGTCTTTAACTGAGGGAGAAATTATTATGGCTTTTGCTGTCATCTTAACTTTATTCAAAGTACTTAATATATCCCAATTTACTCAGTGTTAAAAAATCCTGCCTAATTTTGTTTTGACACTAACAGATTGCTTCCCACATGCTCTTTATTAAAACAGTCCATGCAGCAATTTGTCTTCTTTTGCTTTGTTTTTCTAAAAAAAAAAAAAAAGAGCCTGGTTTTAAATTTTTGGATGCAAAAGTCTTGATTAATTAAAAAGTAACAGTCTTCATTGACTCTGGATTCTCAGCAATATCCAGACTTTTATCCATCTGGACATGAATTTGGTGTTAAGGTTAGGTTTAAATTCAAAGAGTAAGAACTCAGAAGTGGATTATACCAAAACCAAACAAGACTCTTGGTGCAAATTGAGGGTGCCCATGCATTAAATTATTAGGAAACAGTTAATCACATATAACTTTTCTGACAGATCCAGCAAGAACAGAATTTATCTCTCAAGACATTTATTCCTAACATTCTTCACTTCCCAGAGAAAAGCTATCAGTCAATGAACCTGAAATATTTTATCATGGATGGCAAATCAAACACTTGTTCACCTCTGTTGTGCTAGAGGTTACTCATACAACAGCACAGGTGATGATATGTTTGCTCCTCAGTCCCCTCTCCGAGAATATCCCTGAAAGGCTGATTGATAGTAATTCTCAGGGAAGTGAAGAATGGCTGTAATAAGTGGCTATCGAGCAAGTTCTGTTCTTACCTCCACTTTTGTAAATCCAGAGCAGACTCAAGTCCAGAGGACTTATGTCAGTAAAGGATGAACACTTTTGTGTTCACTGCACTAAATTCTACTAATACACAGTTGTTCAATTCCTGCTGTTAGAACAGATCTCTCTTGTGATTTTGGGCAAATTCTTTAATTTGTCTTTGCTACTGCCTCTCCTTTACACAATAATAACACTTCTTCACTCTTTTTTGGGTTTTGGTTTTTTTGTTTGTTTGTTTGTTTTTGTTTTTTTAATCCCAGAGCAGCAAGCAGCCTACGACTCTCAAAAATTCTGAGTAAATGCAGAGTGGACAGCCCACACTGATTTCCACATTGCTACATTACACCGCTTAGGATCCTAAAACTGATTTGCCTAAAGCTAACTCACCATATCTGTTTGTGTTGCAACTTTCAGCCTAGCTTGCTGATGGAGATTTCAGACTCAGAGAGACATGGGCTAGCTGTCTTTGTGCCTTTATATACAGCACCCAGAAGTGGGATACTTCTTGGGTGATCCTCTAGGTACCATAATAATACAGACAGCAACAGTTTTCATCCTGGAAATAAAAAGAAATACAGCTGAGAGCTTCAGATCATCTACGTGCATACAGAGCAACGGGCGCTGCTAAAGGATAAAAGACACTTGGACAGGTAGGATGGGCAGCACTTTCATGAAACACCATTTTCCCAACAATATTCCCAAAACTCGGTGTGTGCGCTGCAGCTTTTCTGCAGAGCAGCCCTGTGCCTGTAGCCACGAGGTGGTACTGTTGCCTCTTGCTATCCCGGGGAGCCGCCGCAGCGCTCCCGGGCCGGTGCCGCCCTGCAGCCTCCGGGCACTCGGGGCTTCCCGGGAGGCTCTGCCACGTAGGTGACACACTGAACAGGTCCTCTGCCATGCCACACCACGACAACCCTTCCTCTGCTACCCTTGCTAGTGTCAGGGGTCTTAGGCAAAGCTTGCTGTTAGCTGGATCGGTTGGGTTGGCTTTTTCTTCCTTCAGACCGGGGCAAGTTGTTGAAAATTTCCCTGGAAAGCCTCTAAGGGAATTTTGTTTAACTAAATAAAATTATTAAAAACAAAACCAAAAATCCCTACCATTGAAATATTCTACTTGGATGTTTTTTAAATTAAAATTCATGTTTAAGAGAGGAATTTTCATTTCCCAGGGAAGAAACATCGTAAGTGCCAGTGATAAATGTGATAGATAAATAAATAGAAAAATCAAACAAGGTCAAATCATTATCCATTAGATACCATGAATGACTTTGGGATACTTTTTAGCATGTACATGCTTGCCTAATTCAAAGTTTGTTAATATAAGCAGCTGGGACGCAAGGCTCCCTCCCACCTCAAGCATTGCTAAAGGTCAGGAAGGATGCTGCAGGGCAGCTCAAATGGTGCCAGCAAGCCATTACATTCACATATTAGGAAATATTGTAAGTCTCCTTCAAACCTGGGCTCTTTCGATTTGGTGCGTGCAGGCACCAATACACAAGGTCAAGTTTTCAAAGATGTTTTCCTTTTGTTGATCTGACTACAAAGGCACAGACCCTTGGGAGTGAAATTCTGAGCTGAACTATATTTCCTGACAATATTAATAACAGTCCCTGAAATGTCATTTGATGCACGCTGAGGATGTACGTAAATATTAAGCTGAAACACTCGCACGATCTTCTATTCATCTATTCCAGGGAAATGTCATTGGTGAAATGCTAATGGAATGTGACAAAATACTTAAGCCAGAAAACTCATGAGACAAATTAAGGCCACTTGACTTTTCCCAACCGTTGTAATAGCTGCTGAGGCACTGACAGGGCCAGAGGAAGATTTTGTGTTGCTCTTGGGACATCACAGTGTGGTCTATTGAAAATAGCTTTATGATTCCTGGCTGACCCTAGGTTTCCAACCTACTTTGCAAGATAGTATCAAAAAGTAAAGCCTCTGAAAGGGAAGAAAACTCAAGCAAGTACTGGGGACACTTTGTAAATGTTCTGTAAATGTTGCTTATGGCTCTTGTGGTCCTTCCTGATTTCCACAGTCATTTAAAAGTAAAAGAAACAGCTTCAGTTTGTGAGATGAAGTTAAGGAATAGGCATTGCAAAATTTTCCTCAGCTAGTTTACCTCCACAGTCTTTCCTGTTTTTTCAGGTGTATAACAGATCTCTTCCCACATCTAACATTAAATAGAGAGGTATTTCAGAGGAACAACTATTTTCAGTTACATTTGTCCTACGTTAGAGAGTCCAGCCCATTGCTTGTGATTTGATAGAGAACTGGAAGAACACCCTCCATCCCCAAACACTGACATGTGGTAAAAGCAAACATGAAGAAAGAATAAAGCATTTTCCCCACAACATTAAATTTTGAAAGGAATGGATTCTGGCAGGTGTCCACAAGAAGCAGAAACTGACTGAAAGATAAAAGCCAACACTACGTGCATCCATACCAGGTACAGAAGAGGTGGATCAGAGGCAACCAAACAGGAACAGAGACCTTCATTTATCTCTTGCAATGAAACAGAATATAGATGAAACTTGGCATCAGTCTGAAAGGACCGTTTGAAGTTAAGCTACTCAAAGTCCTGAGGAAAAAAAAAAAACAACAACCAACAAAAAACCACAGCAGAAACAGATCAGAATATATGTGAGAGAGGAGAACAAGTCCACCTAGGAGCCTGGCACAATTTGTAAGATTCATTAGTTACAAACCAAGGTAACTTGAAAGATGGGAAGTAACAATAGATACTGCTAAATCTAAACCTGAAAACAGAAGTAGGGCCCTCCGAAGAGCAAATGGCCTTTATCACTTCCTCTGAAATATTTTATTGATGAAATAATGAGAAAAAATATTGCAATAGCACTGACATCAAACACAAATAATCAAAGACAAGAAGAAGAGAAGGAGAAATATTTGTGGGTATTGAGGTTGTCATGGGATTTATAAAGGATACAGATAGCTTGCAACATGATTGAAACGATTATTCACACAAAAAAAGAAACCCTTAAAAAGCCTGATACTATTTAGCTTAAGAAGGAAGTGGCCATGGGTTTCTTATCTACCAATTAATTGCATTCTGCAGAGCTCTTCACTGGATACCAACCACATGTTTTTTGCTTATCCTCCTCTGACTTTAGAAACAAGATTCCTTATCAGTCCCCAGTGCATTTCCCCAAGGTGTAGGGCAGATGTAATTAAAGGCTATACAATTAAAAAGGGATTGCACCTAAATCACTATACTGTAACCATTCTGTAACCATTTCTCATTCAGAGTCTGCTTTATAGAACTGCAGAAATTTAACTCATAGATGTAACTTTATTCTAATCCACATCTCTATGCCCATCTGTAGTATGTCAGAGAGAAATATTTTTTCCCCATAAAATTCTCAAGCATGGGAGCTGAAGAGATTATGAAAATGGCTTTTTCTTGAGGGGGATTTTTTCTTTCAGGTCACCTAGTGAAGTTCCCATTTTCTCTGATTAAATTATATGTTTTTTAAGCACAGCTATTTATCTACAGGTTTGTTACAGGTCTACAAAAGTCAATAGGAGCCTGTCCATTGACTTAAAGAGGCTTTAAATCAGAATTTTTAGGGGCCAAATCTTAATCCCACTGAAGATAAGCCAAAGCTCTGCTGATTTCAGTGAGGTCAGAATTCTGCCTCAGATATACAGCAAGAAGATGAAAGGTTTAGCTACTGCTACAGAGATTTAAATGGAATAGGAGAAACTATGAATCGTTTTTTTTTTTTTTTTTTTTTTTTTGTTTATGTACAAGAAACGTCACTGAATGAAACTAAACTTGGAGAACTATTGAGTATATAGAAACCAAGCTTATATAGAAAACCAGTGCATATATGAGGAGGTTACATGCACTTACAAGTTAGTGAGAATGGCACTATAATAAAATTCAACAAAATTTTGTGTTCATGATCAAAAAGGTAAAATATCATCATTTTTATCTTGTATATACCAATTGTCACAATTTTACAGTTGCTCAAAAACATGATCCTAAAAACATTGTGGGGCCGAGACAAGGAAATATTTACACCACCCATCTGTATGCATCTGTAGGCAGCTAACTTTGAGGGCTGAATCATTAGGGCTAACTCTGGTTAGCTCTGGTCTCCAAGGGTTCCCAGATAGAAACAACGCGGCACCTGCAAATAGTGTTTCAGAGAAGGAGCCTGACCATGTCCAAATGCATCTCCACTGTCAGTGGCATCCCTTCCTTCCCCTCTTTGTGCTCCCTGCACTCCCCAGCTGCCAGAACAGCCTTCCCTCTATATCAAAATTTGATTTTGGTTGCACCTAGTCCGATCTGGCTACTCTTATCCCTGCTTGAGGGAAGCTGTGGAGGAGGCTGATCCACAACAAGGATGTCATAAGGCAAAATACGGATGTGTAATTTCACCTGTGGTCTCACAGAAGACAATTTTGAACTTTACCAAAGGATAGGAGTGTGAAAATACAGGGTTCCCCTTTAGCCCACTGTGAGTAGGCTTTTCTAAAAAAATGAGAAGGAAAGGTAGAGGGCTGATTTATGTCTCAGTAAAACTGGCGCACCACTTCTACCCTGTCCTTCTCAATGAAGTCAAGACTCCCTTAAGCCTCACCAGCATGTGTCTGATCCTCAGAGCTGGGGCTGCAGCACAGGGTTTGTTAGACCAGGCGAGTGCAAAGGGCATCGCTTCAGCTCCTGATCCCTGCTGTCAACCCAAGCTGAGATTCAGGCAATTAACATTGGTTTAAGCAGACAATGAAAATGTGGGCATTCAGAGCAACCAGAAACGAAACAAATATACTAATATTTTTCTATTCTGTATCACTTCTAAACAAACAATATGCTCACCTTAGGCCAGTATCAACCATGTCCCAAGTCACAGAATCACAGAATCACAGGATGGCTGTGGTTGGAAGGGACCTCTAGAGATCATCTGGTCCAACCCCCTGCTCAAGTAGGGCCACCTACAACTAGTAGCCCAGGACCATGTTCAGACAGTTTTTGAATATATCTAAGGATGGAGACTTTACAACCTCTATGGGCAACCTGTTCCTGTGCTCAGTAACCCTCACAGTGACTGGTCCTGTCACTGGGCACCACTGAAAAGAGCCTGGCTCCATCCTCTTTGCACCGTCCCTTCAGTTATTTATATACATTGATAAGATCCCCGCTGAGCCTTCTCTTCTCCAGGCTAAACAGTCCCAGCTCTCTCAGCCTTTCCTCATAAGAGAGATGCTCCAGTCCCTTAATCATCTTTGTGGTGCTTCATTAAACTCTCTCCAGTATATTCAGCTCTCTCTTTTACTGGGGAGCCCAGAACTGGACACTGTACTCCAGGCATGGCCTCACCAGCGCTGAGTAGGGGGGAAGGATCACCTCCTTTGACCGCCTGGCAATACTTTGTCTAACGCAGTCCAGGATACCATTTGCCTTCTTTGCTGCAAGGGCACATTGCTGGCTTATGTTCAACTTGGTGTCCACCAGGACCCCCAGGTCCTTTTCTGCAATGCTTGTTTCCAGCTGAGTGGCCCCCAGCATGTACTGGTGCCTGGGGTTGTTCCGCCCCAGGTGCAGGACTTTGAACTTCCCCTTGTTGAACCACATGAAGTTTCTGTCAGTCCATTTCTCCAGCCTGTCGAGGTCCCTCTGGATAGCAGCACGACCCTCTGGCTTACCAGCCACTCCTTCTAGTTCGGTGTCATCAGCAAACTTGCTGAGGGTGCACTCTGCCCCATCATCCAGATCATTAACAATGATGTTAAACAGGACTGGGATCTAGTATTGATCGCTGGGGAACACTGCTAGTCACTGGTCTCCAACTAGACTTTGTGCTGCTGATCACCAGCCTCTGGCCTGGGCATTCAGCCAGTTTTCAATCCACCTCACTGTCTGCTCATCCTGCATCAACAGGCTTCTCTATGAGGATCTTATGGGRGACATTGTCAAAGGCCTTACTGGTAGGTCCAGGTAGCCAACACCCACTACTCTCCCCTCATCTGCCAGGCCACTCACTTCATCACAGAAGTTTATCAAGTTGGTTAAGCTTGACTTCAACCTGACTACTCTTGATGATTTTCTCATCTTTAATATTCCTGGAAATGGTTTCCGGGATTAGCTGCGCCATTACCTTCCCAGGGATCAAGGTGAGACTGACTGGCCTGTAATTCCCTGGGCCTTCCTCCTTGCCCTTCTTGAAGTCAGGAGTGACATTTACTTTTCTCCAGTCTTCAGGCACTTCTCCCAATCACCATGATTGATCAAAGATTATTGAGAGTGTCCTTGCCATGACATGAGCCAGCTCTCCCAGCACTCGTGAGTGCATCCCGTCAGGGCCCATGGACGACTTATATTCAGTTTGCTTAGTAAGTATTCCTTGACCTGATCCTCTTTTACGAAGGCTACATCTTCCTTGCTCCAACCTTTCCCTCTGATCTCTGGGACCTGGGGTTCCTGAAGGCCGGTCTTGCTAGTAAAGACAGAGACAAAGGCGGCATTCTGTACCTCAGCCTTTTCCATGTCCTGTGTAACCAGGTCTCCCATCTCCTTTGACAATGCACCCACATTTTCCCTAGCATTCCTTTTGTCACCTATGTACTTATAGAAGCCCTTCTTCTTGTCTTTGATATCCCTGGCCAGATTCAATTCCATCTGGGCTTTAGCTTTCCTAACTTCATCCTTGCTTCCACCCTCAGTATGCTTCCTTTTTGTGTCTGAGTTTGGACAAGAAGTCAATCCCATTTCCAGACATCGTTTACATACTTTACATAGTTGCATAGTTGAATTGTACCCTTTTACACCACAACTGAGTTTAGGATTCTGTGAGTTTGAAAACCATCACCAACAATAAAATATTAAGTAATTTGAAAAAATGTCAGGTATGAACGTGAACATCTGAAAAGCACAGGTAGAGTGATAGTTGCCTTCACCGTAGACGCTAAAAGCCGAATTTCTTTTATGTTTCACTTCTGTGTTCCCAAAGCAGGTGCTGCATTTATTGTTTTAAAGCTGTATCAATGTGAAATATGCAAGTGCCGCACCCCAGAATGAGGTTTGCTGGTGTGTTTACTAAGCAAAATCAACTCTTACAGGACTGCCATCAGCAAAGGATATTGGGGTATAGGATTTAAGGAAATATGTTTCTTTTTCAATTATTTATGAGTTAATATAAAAAATAATAATCATAAACACAAAAAAGGCCCAAGGGTTTTTTAAAGGAAATTCGTAATTTTTTTAAAAAATTCTTTATAAAATATGATTTTCAATACCATTTGTACTATGCTCCCTAAAGCTTACTGTTCAATTGCTAACATCCACAGTCCATGCATTTGTTAAATGTGCCTGTTATCCAAGGACACAACAGTACAATTACTTTGAGTCCTTAGGAACAGCTTGGATTGTTTATAAGATCAATTTTTTTCTATCAAGACAAGGAAATAAAGTGAATAACATTACAGGTAGTTAGGACAGAGTTGCATATAGAAGTATGAACAGAACAAGCACTTGCTAACAAAGTGATCACAATTAATAAGAAAAAATTGACAGCCAAGAAAAGACAGTGGTATAGGAAAAACGTTATTGCTGCAGATGCATGCCCAGTACAATGAAACAAAAAAACCCAAAACCAGAAAACGCCCAGCAGCACTATTTTGCATGACACATTTCTGTCTGTGCTAATATGTGCCAAATGACGTCTGTGACTGGAGACCTGCTATAGAGCAAAGCAGAGTTTCTACCAGCTAAGGAAAGCCTAGAACTTCATGTACTTCTTAAATATGATTCAGCCATTTCCTTTTTCCTCTTGGGAGCATGATGTGGTTTCCTGTTGTCTACTGATCAATACCAAAAGCACATGACAGCATGCATGTGCACAGGTTTAGCTGTGACATCTCAGGTTGCATCAAGACAAGAACAAGCAGTCAGATACAAACTGCAGCTTCATGCAGAGACTTCAGACTGATGATTCAAGGACCTTCTGCAGGATGGGCCTTCTGCAAGACGGACCTTCTGCAAGACAGACCTTCTGCAGGACCTGAATATGCGCATATTTAAGGCAAACACATTTTCCTTATCTCACATGTAGACATTAATTCCTCCAGTCACAAGCCAGCCCACAACAGAAATACTGACTGTCAGAAGATAACTCAAAATTTGTGTCTGCAAGACAAAAGATATTTCCCCATCTCCAGGAAATCATCACTTGTGTTGCATAACACTGTTTTTTATCTTTATTTGCTTCCTTTTCTTTATGCACTGTAGTTTGTGCTTTCTATTTTGTTATTTGAAAGAGAAGAGAAAGTTTCTTGAAAGTATTAAGTTTCTTTTAAAGATATCTTTCCAAGTCCATATCAGAAAGAAAACAATTAGAGCCCTCTGTAAAAGGGAAGAGGTTTTAGCAATAAATCACTGAGATTAGAAAGCTAAGAGAAAAGACGTTTACTGCTTATTTACATTTCCCTAAAAATCGATCTTTAAATTTGAATGAATCTTTGTCATTATAAGGGCTGGGCAGGTGCAGAACATCAAAGCAGATATATTTATACTCCCCTCTGAATTTTGTTTTTCAGTCCATGACTATCTTCCACTGTAAATAGCATCTGCATCAGAAATGGATATAACTCAGCAGTTATTAATTAATAATTTTTAGCAATTACCTTTCTGACAATTCTGCCTTGTATGGAACAACGCTGGTTTGTAACAGATGGCAGCCTCTGCCCTCAGTCTGACTTTTAAGTTCATACTGGCATCACCTTATGTTGACTCCCAATCTACTTATCACAGAGCAGAAATACATGCTCGTCTCTCTGCTGGGAGCCAATGATACATCAGAAGTTGAATTCAGCCTGTGCTGTTCTAATGTACATATGATGTAGCATAAACATTTCCAGAATTCAAAACCTTTTGCTGGCTTAAAAAAAATAGATGCTAACCTCTCAGACTGTGTTCTTGTTTGTTGCTTATTTTATCTGTTGTCTCTGTGTGAACTGCAGACCCTCCTTTCCTTCTCCTATCTAAGCAAAGCACCAGAGTGTGCTTTGCATCTATAAAAGCACAAAAGACTTGCCTGTTTTGAACTATTTCTAATTCTCTTTCTCTCTTTGCCAGTTTTCAAGGAATTTAATTATATCCAATAAGGAATAAAGGTTTAAGGAAGCAAGAAAGTTGTGCACGTGTTTGATGCACAATTAATGATTCCCTGCAGAACACATTTAACCCCATGAAAGGAGGTCAAAACAGAGTGGTCAAACAGATGACTAACATAAAGCCAATTCTTAGAAATTCGCTCTACAGCGAGAAGTGCATGGAAAGGACAGAGTGGATGGAGTTGTACTATGGCCCCATGAGCTCTACATGCAGAATGAGTGGTCGATCACTGCTACTGTCATTTAAGCAAAGTTTACAAAAGGTACAGGTAAACCTAAAAATTTGAGAATTAGGTTTAAACACTCAAAATGGGCATAAATCTATATTACACTGAGAGAAATAAGGAAAGAAAAGGAAAAGAGTATGCTTTGGAGCTGACAGAAAAGAGAGAATGTATGAGGAAAGGAGACCTAGGATTAAATATCCTGCTCTCCTTCCATTAATTATAGTCATGTTCATCTCCAAATATGTGTAGTTTTTGTATCCTCTGCTGAGTGACTGAAAGCTTCCAACTAAAGATGCTCATACTGACATTCTTCAGAAAAGACGAAGCTATCAAGTTGAGAGAGTGTGAAGAACACGTCAGATGTGTGAATTTCTCATCTTTCACTTGGCTTTTATAAAAAATATAGYTACATTGTCAGGGACAATAAAAGCAAGGGAAGGCCTTGAAAAACAAGCCACACATTGGGTTGATAAAATTCTCGTAAGTGTTATCTTTATGACTGTCAGGAACTTAGGAATTGTCATACTGAGCCAGGTGAGTATTTTTTCTCAGCCAGTAGCATGTTTCAGGTGTTTCAAAGAGAGATAAAAGAAAGCCCATGAGGAAAATTCCTTGCTAACATTTTCTGTCAGTGGTTGGCTTATAGCCATCGCGTGTAATTTAATTCTCATTATCTACATGAATGTCCAGTCCTTGTTTGAACCCTGTTATTTTTGACAATGATTTTCATGGGCCTGCTGTTCACTGTGAGAAGAATATAAACATGCTTTGAAAATTTAGATTTCCTCTGTCTATAATTTGAAGTCTCCTGCTTCTGGAATGGTAGTAGAGAATAATAATGGGGCAAAATCTGTAGATGGGATGAACTTGCATTTAAAGTAGCAAAATAGGATTTGATACACCTGGCACTCCTGAAGATATTCTTTGTGGCCTTTGGTAAGTATTTAAATTCCTCTGTGACTTAATATTCAAACATCCACGTGTTCATTTGGTTATCTTTAGCTGTCTGTTAATTCCCTGATTCTGATGCAATAATTACTCACTGATTCTCTCGGTTCTTCCATATTTAATTTTTTGCGTTATTCTCTGCTTTTTGCAGAGTAGATGAAAGGACTCCCTAGTCAAGGATTTCCTAACCTCATATTTGTCTCTGGAGTGAACAATATCACAAACTTAAGGAAAAAAGAACTAAAACTAGTGCAAATGTAGTGAGGTCTTGCCTCAGTGAAACCCACCAGTAAAGTCTGCAAAACTTAGAAGTGGCACCTCACTTCTAATTGTGGATCTAATGTATTTTACAAATCTGCTACCTGGTCATTTCAATGGATATCCCCATTTTATGAGCTATGGAGAAACAGACAATCACTCAGCACTCCCTATGCAGCCGCCCCATCCCATTCATGGCTTCATAGGTCACTCTCATATTCCATCCCTCCTTCCAGAATAGACTTGTTCAGATGCCTTTCACCTTTTCTCATTATAATTACTCYTTTCTAGACCTTCCAGCAAGGTACATCTGGACTCAATAGCCTGAACCATTGCTTCTCTTAGTTTCCATTAGTGGAAGTTATGTGGCTTGCATTATGTATGTTTTACGGATTATCTGCCTCCAACGGGACTATGCCTTGTTTGCTAGGGCTGTCAAAATTCTGGAAAAGTAAATTCTTAGCCGGAATATTCATCACGTGTTTTCCCTTCAGTTTGGCAATTTAAGGTTGTTGATGTTTGTGGCACTGAAGAGGTCTGTCTGTTTTCATTCCCTCATGAAATAAACTTTTTTCTGTTTGTGCTTTAGTCTTTATGAATCTGAGTAAGGCACATCTAATAATAATATATTGCTTTGATTCATACTAAATAACATGAAAGTGTTTTGTTGTTGTGGTGTTTTATTTGTTTGATTGTTTTTTTGCTAACTGAAGGGGTTTGAACAAAAGAAATGTCTGCCAGAGCCAGGCTAGTGAAGCATGTTTGAGGTAGAATCATCCAGATATTGAATCAAGAAGATTTATCTTACTCTGGCCAAATAAAGGGTCTCTAAGTGAAGAATACAGTCATTTAAAAAGCCTCGTCAGGGTAAGTATACCATCATGTCAGGTGTCAAGAGCAGCAAGAATAGGGCTGCTCTAGGAGGAAGAAGAGCCAGGAGCCGTGGGTGCCCCCTACATGGGCATCCTCGTTGAGAGGGCACAGCCCTGCAGTATCCGAGCAGAGCAGGGTTGGTGACAGCAACAGGTCTGGGACAGCCCAGTGAGCATCAGACAAACTCAAAGCAATGAGTCAGGTCTGCAGTTGATCCAGTCAACAAGTCGAGTACCAGGCACAGGGGTATATGCAACATGGCTCAGGCAAGGGCTGAGGGCAGAGGTTGAACCTTGCTCCTGAGCCAAGAGCAGAGGGTGTGTGGGTCGCAGATAAGGTAGCTCAGGGCAACTAATGTCTTTTCATGCACTCAGGCCTGGAGATGTTTCCCACACGCTTCCTGGGGGCACTTCAGCTCAGAGCAATCTAGTTACACACCCAGGAGTGAAGGCGGCAGGACAAACACCCATATTTATCTTTTACTAAAAAAATAAACACCCCTCTCAGCTGCAAATATCATCTGGAGTACACCTAACAAGATGGCTGGCTGCTGTAGAAAAACTGCGTATTACATGCCAGGAAGGTTCAGCTAGACTTGTACTCTCTAAAAGAGCACAGAGTGGATATGATGACTGCAATAAAGACAGTTGCTGCCCTTTGGGAGTAACTGCTGTTATGCTTGGGCACAGCCACAGAGACAAAGAAATTAAATCCTTGCCTAAAGTGCTAAGCAAATCACAAATTATTTCATTATTACTTGGGGAAAGGATCACAATTAAATTAATTGCTCCGCTTTGCAGTTTATTTCGGTTGGTTCAAGCTTAAGTTAAAAAGAAAGGTCTATACCACCAAAATAGAAACAGGGAAATTTTAGGAGCTGTGAAATACACAAGCATATAAAACTCAGATTAGGGGTTGCCCTCAGTGGAATTCACCTTTTCACTGTCTAAACGTCTTTTTTCTACAAATGTAGGTAGATTTCTGGTTTGGGACATAATCCTGATGAAATCACTAATACAGAGAACAAGAACAAGTATTTTGGCTACTGTGAATTTGGAATCGCACTACTCCCAGATCAATGCTTCTGATATTTTGAAAGGCCTCACAGATATAGTAACCCCAGACAACACACTAGAATTAATGTTATCACAAAATCCTGTACAGTCTTGGCATGAACACTCATTAATTGAACCAAACCCTCTAGGGAGTGTCTTTTCTGCCTGGTGTCCCGGAACAGATGGGATAACAGGAGGAATAGAAAGTTGAGTTGAGTTGATCACTGAAGGGAGAAAACATGCCCATAACTTCTCACCCAGAAGCTGGGTTGCCCCAAAATCAGTCCTTCAGAAAAGTAATATGGATGGGAAGCTAATCAGTTCTTTAGCATGCCCTGTGAGCTCCTATACAGCTGTTTTCCCAAACAGAAAAAATGAGGCAGAATTATTTACATGTGGGGTCTGTTAAGGACTGATTTCTCCAGGCACTAGTAAGAAATCAGGCAGCCAGCCCACATCTTGCAATTTCCAGATTGGGCTCTTTTGTAGATTCATGGTTCAATGCATCTTCTTCAGGTTAAATGCTCTTTCATTTAAAGGATATTAAATGCCAAACTTGCAGGGGATTTTAAGTAAGATATTGTCAAGGCCAAGGTGATAAATCAGATTTTACAACTTGAGGCACAAAAGCCATGTTTGATCAATACCAATCTCTTGTGTCTATGGATAACGATAATTCATGGTGTCAACTGGACAGTGTGCATCAGAGCAAACAGTCCCACATCACTTCAACACTTAACAAAAGGGAGGGATTGTGGCAGCTTCAGCTGGGATTCAGGACACACACATCTTTCTACCAGTTCTGCCACAGACATTAGCCAGCAACTTAGCATTTCCAATCAGTAAAAAGAGTCAGTAAAACATAAATAGCTATGCAGTCAGAATGACTTTGGTGGATGCTAGGAAGCATGCAGGACTAAGAGCACAACACACTCCTGTGAATGTGTCCCATTCTTTGACACCCAGAGACTTAACGTACACCCGTCTAAGTGGGACGAGAAGCTGGGATCTCTGCTAACAGGGAATGCCTTCTTAAGGGGAAAAAAAGGAGATATTTTCTTCCTTCCCTAAGGCTTTCACTAACTGACCTCTTCTTTACCAAGCACCAGTCAGTTCTAGTGCTCTTGTCAGCCTTCATGCAATGCCCAGACATCACTTCTGAAGTACCTTGCCATGAAGTCAGGGAGTGGTTGTCACTAACTCAGCCCACACCCTGCCATCTCTGTCTATACAGATCTGTTTTCTTTGGATATTAACCAAGACAGGGAACCAGGACAAGAAACTCATACTGCTCTCTGGGGCAAGTAATACTGAAAATGAATGCAATCCAGATAGCACTCTGCAGGTTGACTTGGCCTACAAAATGTTTCTGTAGAGCCCAATGCTTTTTCCCTCATAGGCATAGGATAGTGACTATTGCAGCAACAATCTCTGCCCAAATAGATGATTTCTGTCTCCTGTATCTGTTTCAGCTGGCCAGAAACAGCCAGACTGCCGCTGCGGATGGTGTGAGAATGGGAGATGATAGCTTCTGCTGGTAAGCAGTGACTCTTGCCAGCAGTAGTAACTGCTGCTGTCACTCCTACCTGGCTGTCACCTGTCCTATCCCCTGTTCCCTTCCTCCTCAGCTTCCCCATGGCAGAAGCTTGGCTTCCCTTCGTAGAACCAAGCATATTTGACTGATGTGGTTGTATGGCCTTGCTTGAATTTAAGGGCAGGAAGGAAAGTATTGCTCTTAATACAAGAGAACAATAGGAAGATTTATGAGCAAGATGGTTGCAAGAAAGGGAGAAGAGGAAGACAGTCTGCTGCTATGGGGGAGTGAAGATGCTGGGACATATCAATAACTGCCACCCCATTTAGTTGCTGTGAAGACAGCTGTAGGTGAGGAAAAGAGCAGTTTTGTCTAAAGAGAGAAGGACACAAAGGAAGTGGAAATCTGCTGCTCTACTGAGAGGGTTGATGTTGGGGGTGTGTCCTGGTTCCAGCTGGGATAGAGTTAATTTTCTTTCTAGTAGCTGGTATAGTGCTGTGTTTTGGGTTTGGTATGAGAAGAATGTTGATGGCGCGTTGATGGCGTATTGATGTTTTGGTTGTTGCTAAGTGGTGCTTACACTAATCAAGGACTCTTCAAGCTTCCCATGCTCTGCTGGGTGCACGGGAAGCTGGGAGGGAGCATAGCCGGGACAGCTAGCCCAGCTGGCCGGTGGGATATTCCATACCATATGACATCATGCTCAGTGTATAAACTAGGAGGCGTGGTGTGGGAAGGGGGGATCGCGGCTCGGGGRCTGGCTGGGCATCGGTCGGCGGGTGGTGAGCAATTGTATTGTGCATCACTTGCTTTGTATATTCTATTATTATTATTATTATTATTATTATTATTATTATTATTATTACTACTACTACTACTACTACCACTACTATTTTACCTTATTCTAGTTCAATTATTAAACTGTTTTTATCTCAACCCATGAGTTTTCTCACTTTTACCCTCCCRATTCTCTCCCCCATCCCACCAGAGCCAGGGGAGTGAGTGAGCRGCTGTGTGGTGTTTAGTTGCTGGCTGGGGTTAAACCACAACAGGGTGAAGAAGGCTGAAGTTTCTTTAGTCATGCTGCAGAGAAAGGGAAAGGATCTGGGGATATGGGCCTGAAGTCAGATCCTGTCTTTGCAGTTTATCAAACTGCAGTGGATCACACTACACAAACTGTGCAAATGCTGACTCCATAATAATGTAAATAGCACTTATAAATAGGAATGCATTAAAGCTTCTCCAGCTCAGCTTTCCCATTTCTTCATCTCTGTGAGCTGCCCCTTCTTAGGGTAGAATTCCTGTGGGTAGTTCACCTGAGTACAGCATTTATACAGTGAACTGAACAATTGGTTTATATCACTTGGGTGCGATGTCATTTATTTTAGGACAGGTTTAAATCAGACTGAAGTTCTATAAAACTAGTTAAGAAAAAACAAAACCTTCTCTATTGCAAATTTGCATTAAAATGTATAATGAGCTAAAGGTAAGTTCCAAAGCAGTATTTACATGCTTTCAGTGAAGCCTAGGCAGAAATTAGGTTCTTAAAGTATCTGTTATTAAATTACCTCAAGTGATCTGGAAAACACAGTTTGATGATAAAACAAACAAAACATCTTTCTTGGGCACCAAGGTCTCTAGGTTTATGATACAAATCCTGAAAAAATGCCCCTTGGAGGCACCACAAGTAGTTGTCTAGTCACAAATTTGTTAAAAAACCAAAACAAATTTAAAAAAAAAACAAAACCACACCATGTTGCRCAATATTGTCACAATGCTTTTCATCTAGAAACACATAAAACCAAGTCTTCCTAGGGCTTCCATTTTTCTAACCATGAAAGATATTTAAGGCTAAAGAAAGATGTTACCTCTCCCTAGAAAACCTTGTCCTGCTATGTTATAAGACTGTCACAGCTACAATACCACTACTTCTATAGCATTTCTAGCAATTCTGTTCCTAACCTGTCCCTAAAAACACTTCAGTAATGGACATGTCATAAGCTCCATATTTCATCACAGGTGACCATCACAATTAATAGTGAGCTGTGCAATTGTTTCTGGTCCCAAAGTGAAATACAGTATTTTTAAGCAGACCAAATTTTCTTAGATTGCTTTTGAGACTAGTGGGAGAAAGTATCAAAAACCTTACGGAACTCAGTATCTGATATTTGGAGTGAGATTCGGCTCACAGATTAAGACAGCCACATTTAAGTGTCTCTCTGTGGTTGTCCAAATGTGATTTAAGTGCTTAGGATCTGATTATAGTTGAAGATGATCTCTTAGTATGATCAGTGGAGCCTGTAAAGAAATGTAACTGGCCAAATATATCTAGTTTAGAGAAAACTGAGTAGTTCTCTTAACTTTCTTGACTTTTTTAACTAGGACCTTGAAATTGGCCACCCACCTAAGGTGTCCTGCACAAATTGAGACTCCTCATGGTATCCAAGACATCTTCACAGGCTTTGAAAATGTTACAGGGATCTATGGAAGACCACACCTTTCTGGAGCAGTAGCTGTAGGGCATATCCTAGGACACCTCAAATGTCACAAAATATCTATGTTTGCCATTTGAGACAGCATATCAATAGCATAGAGGATCAGATGCAATTAATATCTATGCTCCTAATCTTTTCCTGGACTCCTAAATTGTTATGCAAGCATTCAGTCAGGAGTTAGGATTTTAAGAAGTTGACTGGAGCTGGGCATAAGAGACTGTGCAGATCTACAAAACAAGATTTTTGAAAGAAGAAAGTATATTTTCCAAATGTTTTCCAAAGACTATGCTATAAATATTGTAATTGCAATAAAGACTAGGAGCCCTCAATAGCATTAAGATCATGTAGAGCAATGACAAATATAAGTGGGAAGTTTTGTCATGTAGAGCTTACCACTCTACATTGTGTTATTGCAATTGGTTGCACATACATACAGTTTCCTGCAGTCATTTATAGGACTAAGGGTTCTGTCTTCTCACATCCTGTCTTAAAATTTCAATCTTGATAAAATCATTCTAACCTGGACTTTTTTTAAAGACTTGAACAGAAAATTACAACATGCAGGATAATGTCATTTTGCTACAGGTATAAAATAAAAGGTGCAACATTTTTTTAGCCTTATTTGGAAACTTTCCCAATACAGGGAATAGAGGAATATTTTGCTAAATCAGGAAAACAGGAAATCAAAAGGTGAAYTTCCTAAGCACAAAAGGCCAGAAGAACGCAATTCCTCCTCAGAATCACTGTTCTAAAGAGATTTACTATGTCATTTATGAAAGACTTAGAATCATAGAATCATAGAATAGTTTGGGTTGGAAGGGACCTTTAAAGGTCATCTAGTCCAATGCCCCTGCCATGGGCAGGGACGTCTTCAACTAGATAAGGTTGATCTGACCTTGGATGTTTCCAGGGATGGGGCATCTACCACCTCTCTGGGCAACCTGTGCCAGTGTTTCACCACCCTCAGTGTAAAAAATTTCTCCCTTCTATCTAGTCTAAATCTRCCCTCTTTTAGTTCAAAACCATTCCCCCTTGTCCTGTCGCAACAGGCCCTGCTAAAAAGTCTTTTTTATAAGCCCCCTTTAAGTACTGATAGGCTGCAAAGACTTGAAGATACATATTTCCCCTTGGGCACGTCGGAAAGGTTAGTGACCTTGGAGTTAGATTTTATCATCTGCTGGCCAAGATTCAAGTTTATGCAAATAGTTGAGTGTTGATATCACTGTCATCTAATATCTTTTGTAGTTTTTTGGAGATTTGGTTTTATACGTAATAGCTTACCTCTGATGTACTTTGCTTATAAAGTGAATTTGCTAGCAGTGTGCTTTTGCAGGGGGATAGGGGACTATGTTTGAGTTTTTAAAAACCCTTATGCATAATAAAGAGTGCTTTTATGTTTGTTTTTTTTTTTAACAGTATACCCTCTGTTCTCTAGTACTCACTGAAAGAAGCATTCATTTACCAATAAATTGTATAATTGTGGTTATTCTAGACACAACAGGAGTATAAAACAAAACAATCTTTTTTTTCCTGCCACATGTATGTTATTTCTACAAATTTCAATTAAAACCATCAGAATTGCTGTTAATGGGTTTCCATCAAATATGGTAATTAAGGCAGATGATTCTCTAGCACATGGGAGTAACATTCTTTTGTGCTTGATATAATGCATTATTGTCTTGTGAGAACAATAACACATGCATGTTTTGCTGCAACCTAGGTGAGAAAGTGAGATAATTACTCCAGTGATGGTTCAATTCAAGGTCATATAACTTTATCTACCAAATCCATACCAGAACTCTTGCCCTTAGTCCATGAAGAGCTCACAGTCTACAGTTGTTTAACTGTTTTAATTATTAAGCAGCAACAAAACAGCAAAGAACCTAATGACTGGGAATGGGCACAGGTCAGAACACCTCATCTGAGAACACTTCACTCTGGGCCAGCAATTTTGATTTTAAGTAATGTCCTTTTGTAAGATTCCAGTTTTCTCTGGACTTTGAGTGATGCTATTACGGATACCTGCAAAATTTAACTCAGGCTTGAACTATTTAGTTTGCCTCTCTGGCTGCCAGAGCTGAACCTCAAAATGAAGGGAGGTTCCAACCTAGTACTGGGTTCATGTGTGACTATGGTGGTTCATGCTCGGATCCCAGCTAGTGCTCATGATGCCTGCTACTCAGTGAGATTGAACACTGAAGGCGGAAAAGGTTTTAGAAACTGAAAATCCTTGCACAGTGTAACTTAAGGTTTTCCTCCACAGCATGTCTTCATGGTAYAGGATATTGATAGCTGAAATGGATCCAGTACCAGAAGAAGTCTGGCTGCAGAAATCAAGCAATTTACCCAAGTTCACTTACTTTGCTAGGACACACTCATGCATACTTACCAAGTATCAGCACTGACATCTGTGAGAACACTTATTTCCATCTGTTAATTGTGTATTGACAAGAATATGAAGGAGATAGAAGCAATGTTTTTGTTTGAGATGAAAGGAAATTCAGTAAACATTTATTTTAGCAGGCATTATATTATTTTTTATGTGTATTTTTAATGGATTTGAAATGTGAGAGTAATAAATTGAGGACTACTTTTTTTGAAAGAAGTACTGTGGCAAGAAAAATAACAGTGAAACCACTCCTCATAAATGAACTCACCTGTCAATGGGCCAGATTATGAGCTCAATTACGTTGATATGAATCTGTAATAGCTCCACAGAAAGCAATTAATCTTCTTGTTATTCTCACTGTTTTAATTGCAAATCTGCTGTGACATGTCCAAGCATCTGAATCTGATGACTTTCAAGGTCTTGCAAAGACCTTGAAAACATCAGTGCTACTCTAAGCTGCTTATCCATACTGGTATCAATGAYCCTAAGCCAATTAGAAATAACTATGAAATTCTGAGAACAAGGGTGAAGACATCAGAATAACAATAGGTGTTTTTGTCTATTCTCCCACATGAATGCAATGGTATAGGCAGATAATAACCTTTTAGAGTTACTTATTGAAGATATTCTTATGGAAGTCATTGCATTGCAAATAAGTTTCTGGCACTGAGCTTCCTTAACAGTGTTCATTGAGGAAGGTCCTCAAGAAACGTTGGATGTCCAGCTGACAAAGCAGGGGAAGAGTACCTAAGAACATCATCATTAAGCAACCTGGTAAAGATTGCTTCACAACATTCAAAGAGGATGCTAACAACATGGAAGCTAGCTGAAAACTACTGTAAGAAAATGAGAAAGGCCTGATAAGCAGTTCACGTATCTCTGCAGGAATGTCCAGAAAACAGGAGTAAATTGGAAAAATTCAAAATCTTGGAACACCATCAAAATTGTGTGTTATCATTTAAGAGACACATTAGAATAAGTCATAGAACTGGAAGGTTTACGCAAAAGGAATTAATAGCTGAGGAAAATTTAAGAAGTATTTTTTTCTGTATATTAAAAAAGTTTATATTTGCTCTCATTCATGAAGTGACAGTAAAAGGTAAAAGGTAAAGTAAAAGGTAAAAGATACCGAATATCTGAATAAAGGAAGAAAAACAGAGGTGTGAGATGTGCTTCAGACTGCCTAGTAAGAGGGAAAATTTGAATAGTTTTAAACAATTACAAAAAAGACATATGTGGTGGCAATAAAGAACCTGAATTAGCCAGATTGCTTTTGAAAAACAATGTGGTAGAACACAGAAACATGTCATAAAAAATTTATTGAAATCAACCTTTTCTTTAGAAGATGAAAGAAGTTCTTGAAGCACTAACAATTCTAGATTTAATTCTGACACGTAGAGAGGAGCTGCTTAAGTGTTTGGTATGAAAGGATGAGATAAAGTCACTGCCAGCTGAATAAAAAATATCTTTACACCACAGTTAACGATTCATTGCCAGGCTATGAAGATATTTCAGGTAAAGTCTTGTATACCTATATGGTGTTTCCTGATCAGTTCAGTATTTTCTTTAATGACTTAGGTAAAAGAATAGAAAATAGATTTATTGACTGGGGTTTTTTTTGGTATTTTTTTTTTTTTTTTTTTTTTTAATTGTTGGTTGCTCCTTCCAGAGTCTGCATCTCCTATCTGTTGATGACTGCTCTCTCACAATAGCCTTCTGACTACTGGCTCTCAGGAGCTCCAGAATGCCTGACCCACTGTTGCCAATCCAGAATACAATTTTCAAATGCAAAGATGTAAGCTACAGACTTACATATATTTACTACATTCTCTAGCCCTTTTAACATGCTTTTTCTTTTTGGTTATCTCCTTCATTCAGGCAACATGCACTTTTTCAGTTGATTACTTTATCTTAAACTTATATGGAAACTTTGTTCCTAGCTGCACTATAGTTCAAGTTCCACATCTTAAAATGTTGTGGCTGAGAAAATTTGCAGTCTGTGTATAATCCTTGATACAATATGGCAGGTGTCTTGYGTAGATCTTTGCTAATTCTTTGATGGGCTACAGACATCCTGCTCTGGTATATTGTCCCTGTGCATATCACCGATGTTATCAATTTCTCCAGTATAACGGTTACCCTGCTAAAACAAATAACCTTCATAATTTTCTGGCCTGCATATTTTTGCCTTASACAGTATGCTACCGTTTTTTATCTTTGGTGTGACACCTACGCACATCGGTTGCTTCACTTGACATCCTAAATGGCCTCCCATACCAGGATAATCACCCGGCTGAGACAGACTCATCACGGTGGTGCATAGAAGGCTGGCACAGGTTCTCAGCACACATGCATAAGATTAAGGAAGTAGGCACTGTTTAGAATTATGCTTTGTTTGCAACATCATCATTTTCTAAAAAATATACTGCATATTTTGAGATAGAACACAACTGGAGAAGCATCATTTAAGTGTTGATCCCCTAGCTGACAACTACCCACAAAGTATTTATTCCCAACTAATTTTAGCAATGTTTTTCACTCTGCCGTTGCTTTAAACTTTCAATTTCACACAGATTAGCTCAGTGATATTATCAGTTTCTTCTCTAATCTGTGAAGCATTGATGAGTTCAAGCAGGGCCAGGAGGGAGGTCACAAGCAACCTACAAGGCAGTATCAAAATTCAAAATGGCCTTGAGAAACTGGGGAAATAAGATGAAATCCAACAAGATGAAATTCAATAATGAGAAGTAAAAGGCACTGTACCCCAGAARAAGAAATCATATGTTTAACTAGAAAAAGAGGAATAGTTCACAAGGCAGCAATGTGCCAAGAGAGACCTGGGAATGGGAGTACATTCTGAGAAGAATGAAAGTCAACAGAGAGATGATAATTCAAAACTGGTGAATCTCATTCTGTGATTCATTAAGACCATGTGAGAGGTAAGATATCGGAAATAATGATTAAAATTCACCTACCACCGTTCCAGTGAGCTACTCTATAATTTTAAGCATTATAGTAGAAGATATATGTAGCCTCAAAAGTTTGAAAGAGAAACAATAAAAGAAAAAAACTTTAGAAGACATGACTTACAGGGAAAAGTTGAAAAAATTTGATTCCTTTTGTCTACAGGAGGGAAGACAGAGACTGAGACAGGATGACTATCTGCAASATGTAAAATGGTGCTATAAAAAAGAGGATGATTAATTGCTTTCTACATCCACAAGGGATAAAGGAAAAAGAAATTATTTTAACTTACAAAAACATAGTAAGAAACATGTTCAGGTTACAAGGGAGTAAAGCACTGGAACAGGTTATCCAAGGAAGCTGTAAAATCCACCCCACTGGAAATTTTTAAGAAAACGTTTTCAGAAAAGCATCTGACAGAAATGGTTAAGATATACCCATCTTGTCTCATATCTAGGGGACAGATTAAAACATGTTCTCTTGAGATCCTGTCAAGATTTATGTTTCCACGTTTTTTTGATATTTGAAGGTAGAAGCAACAGTATTTGAAAATAGCTAGAAAAGTCATAGTGGTGGTAAGGGTGAGAAAAACGTTGAAATTTGAAAAACAAATTTGAACTCGCTAGTCCACTGATGGTGAGTATATTAAATTATACTCACAATATGTATTTTTAAAATGTTTCAAGAATACTGAAAGGATATGGGTATCCTTGTTTTATACCATAACTATAAATTCAGAGTGGAAATAAACAAACACTGATTTGGTTTTGGTTTTGTTTTAAACAGGGCATTTTTAGGACTCTGAGAGTAGGTTAGTCTTCGTGCCTATGTTTCAGCTCACTGTTTTAGCCTGCGGCAACTTCAACGTTTATATCTGAGTTTATCACCCCGGCTACCTTTTGAGGTCCATAAAAGGAAATATGTCAAATAATGCATGATTCATCTGATCCATTTAGAAACCTGCTTTAGGATGAGATTAACTGTGCTATGCAAATGTCTGGTTTCCTCCAGTGGCTGTAAGAAAAAGTCTAGACAATTAGCTTAATTCTACCCACCACCTCAAGCTGGTACCCACCATCTCATCTACCATCCTCCTTGAGAGGCCAACAGAAGAGCTAACCATGAAACAGACTTTCATCATTGATTTGTCACTATTCCACATTTATTCCTAATGGGAAAACCCTCCATCCTTCATTTTTAGCCTTCAGTATGGGAAAAGGTGACYCAAAGAATGGACTAATGTCCATAGTTTATTGAACCCATTACTTTCCCATCCATTACAGGTCTCTCTACCTCAGTTGCCATATACAGAAAATCACAATAATGATACTTACTTCCCAGATGTGTCAAATAGCTTAATTGATTATTATTTGGGAAAAATTTGATGTTTTCCAATAGGAATTGCTCTGCACCCTAAAAGATTAAGAAAATGCTGCTGACTGCACAGGCAGATTAAATTATATTTGTGCCTGTCATGCAAACTTGTTCTGTTCCACATGTTGTTTCAACTACAATATTCTTGCACCCATTTCAGTTGCCAGACAGTGACTGTTTCATTGCCATTTCTGATCTCCTTTCCACAGTTCATCCTTATAACTAGAAAAATGCCTTAAATAAATAGGTGCCGGTATCTAAGTACTGTTGTTGATATGTTCCCAGTCTTATATGCTATTCACCTGGAGAACCGGATTATTCAACTATATCTTGTCACAGGAAGTCAAAGTTGCTTTTCTTAGTTAGTATTACCCGAAGAAATTCAGAGCTTAAGCTAGACTCAACCTTAAAAATTGCCATTGCCATCTGACAAAACAGATTGGCAACTTCTTACTATAGGCAATTTTCTTAAAGGCTCTGTGCATACAGGTAGCAAAGTAGAACATTATTGAGTCCAGTGCTTCTACCTAAGTCAGTAAGCAGGAATTAACCTCTACTCATAAACATTGCTTAGAAAAGGGATGACGATTCTCCCTCTGTCTCTGTAATTGTAACTGTAGGGGTACCAGCTTTATGGAAATGAGGTTTGGATTAGAATAGGAGAGACGAAACAAGCATTTATTTCCAGTCCAAAAATATCAGATGATCTTTAGCCACTTATAAGTGTCTGGTTTATATTTAGAAACACAGAAAGGAGAGATGGGGCCAAAAGACCCACATGTCAAGATCCCTGTCATCCTGAAATATGTATATGCAGGCTATCGTGAGCTTACCAGAAAGAACAGGACAAGGGTCTGTGAATGTATGCTTCATACAGAAATGTATTTTGGAAATCTGTGTGAAGAACAGCATTCTCATAACTTCAGTCTGGTCTCCATAAACTTCCCATTTCAAAGAGAAAAAGAGGTCTGCATCCTGCTTTTCTGGCAGGAGTTTTGTGAAGCTCCTGCTGATAGACCCTCTACTACTCTCCATAGTCAAGCAGGTGAAAATCAGTCCTTAAGGTTTCATTATGTGATTTGCAGCACTCATCCATAAAAAAATAATCTTTATAACAACATTATTAGTGGCATTTTGATACTCAGTCTTGGCACCAGTCAGCTGTTAGAATATCACGCAAGGAGAATGCAATGACGTTGAAAGCTGAACAGTGGGAATGGGATGAGCTGCAACGGAGCAAAGTGTAAGGTTACGCATTTAAGCTTATATAAAAAGCTGATTTCAACTGTGTGTTTATAAGCTGGAAATAATAGTGAGGGTGAAAGTAATCAGTGGATCAGCTGGAAACATGTTGAGTATGGGCCACCAGTGTGGTGCTTCCTTAAATATGACAGAGGTGATCCTGAGGCATCTCAGATGAGGTAATTCCAGCCTTCCTAGAGAGCATTCAACAAGGGTGTAGTGCACAATTCTGGGGGGAAAAAGGATTATTTAAACTAAAAAATATTGTATTAGCACAGGACCTATTACATATAATCTGACCTTAATTATATTTAAATAGGAAATTAGAAGAAATATTATTACTATTTTTGATGAGTTTCTCAATATTAGTACAAAGGACTAACAGAGTCACTAGCTTTACGATGGGGAAGATTATGGTTTGTCAGTGAYGCGAGTAAAGTGGATATGATGATAATATTTTTTTCTCTCATGCTGAAGGAGTTTTTCCTATTGGAGGCAACATAGTACAGGAGACGTCAGAGAACATCTCTGGATTCCTTGTGCTGTCACAGAAATCTTCAATGAAAATTTCTGACTTTCTGTTAGTGACCAGAGAATCTACACAAGATAATGGCTTCTACTAAGACATTGTTCTGAAACGAAGCACCGTCTTTTTCTTTCCTCTCTTTTAAAAATCCAAATCTTACAACTGTATCTCCAAACATCAACCATATCCTCATGACTCCCCTCATGGACCTGTTCAATTAGAATCCGCCTTCCTTTGTCTAGAGGCTATTTTTTCTACGCATGTGAAATCCATTAAGAAAGTAATTAGTAAAGATTTTCAAGAAGGGAATATGATTTTGGCATGAAGATATCACATGTGCTAATCAGCTTAAGCTCAGACAAATGTAACTGAGAACTTTTTAGGTGCTTTTGGGTTTTTTAATGTGACCATTGGAGTAGCAGGAAGACAAAGTAAGATTAGCAAAGCTTTCTCGTTTATTATGCTCATTCTCTGCTGTCATGTAATTATATCTGAATTAATCTTTAAGTTAATTATAAGTCAGGAGATGAAGAAACTCAAAATGGAAGTACTAGCATTTCATTCTAGTAAGAATGTTTCTTTTTGAAAGGGAAAGAAAATGGATATTTTATTCCCTTTTAACCTCATTTTTGAACAATTACTGACATCTTACTGAATATGAAGAAACTGAAAAATTTTGTTCTTGGTATTACCTTCAATATTTGTGCTTCTAGGATGAGAAAATATTTTATGTATATTCCAAGAGAAACAATTTTAATGGATAAAGACATCACCTTGAATAAAAATTATATAGACCTGTGTTTGCCAGTCCGCTACTTGAAGTGCTTAAGGTAGAAAACATATTTACACGTAAAACAATTCCTTCTTTTAGCAACAGTATTGACACTGTGCAGCAAGATACCTTGAAATGATTTCACATATAATAGCTGTTCTTTCCACAGTTTGTATACTTTAAGAAAGCCTGTTCTTCTTTCCAGTGCTAGTGAAAATGTAGTATTTCTTTCTCACTTCGACTAAACTCGTGAATGAATTCACGAGTTTAGTCCCACTAACATAGTACCTTTCTAATAGCACTATTTTACTATGTCCAAGTACCAGAAGCTGCTGAAAGTGTTTTCATCTTATTTAACTTATTAATCATAGACTAAATTCTGCAGTATCTTCAAAACACTTCAGTATTTGCTTACACACAAATTCAGCTACTCACACACATCATGAAAAAAAAAAAATTCCAATTTTTTTAAAATGTTCTTTTTGTTCATCTTCTAGAGATGGATAATTTATCTTTCCAAGTATTATTCATTACAGTGTGTTCAGTTCTGAATTTGTTTAGACATCAGTCCTGCCTGCATTAACAATCTTAAGTTTTCAGATGCCCTTCTCCCTCTCTTAATAGCTGAGAAATTTCCAGGTTGGTAATTTATTTTACCCGTTATTGAGTTATACAATGTTGTGGCTAAGATGTGAAGGAACTGGATTCAGTAACATCAGAGGTTCCTCCCACACTTATGTTCCCATGACAATAGGTAAGAGGAACAATATGCAAAAGGTGGAATTAAGGCCTGATAAATTTTGGACTATGTCCCTATTCATGTGTTAAAGTTGGTTGGAAAAAAATCCATTGAGAAAAACAATGATTTATCAAAATAGTATGCTTTACAGGATTATGTTGATATTGTTCCCCTTTATGTTTTACATTAAAAATTGGGGTGTCTGGCAGTGTCAATAGTTCAACATGAAATGCACATATTTGATTTTTTCTTCCATTTAATTTTCTAAAGTAATTGTGTTATTTAAAAAGAAGAAATCAAACTTTTCAATGTTTATCAAATTCAAATCCTATAAACAGACATTTTCCCCGGACTTCTGTTTCATCATAATTTTTTAAACTTTATTCCCTTTTAGAAGGATAACAATATTGAAACCTCAGAATTCTTTTTAAAATGAAATCTCTGTTCTCTGCCAAGCATGGACAGTTGCTCATGCAACATGTTAACGAGGTCAGGAATTGGTGTTTTTTCGATTTCATGGGCAGGATACTGGTGCACAGAGAAATTATCAAAGTGTTAACACAGGCAGGTGGATACTTATGAAGGATACGGTTGGAGTTCTTGGAAGTAGGAATTGGGAGACTGGTGAGTAGGTAATTTAGCCTGCATTTACAAAACTAATTGTAGGTAGACATGAGATTTTCAGTTTATGTTCCAGGTCTCCTGGACACACATCATCCAATCCAAATAGCTGTACAAGTGCAATGCTATAACATAGCGAACTAAGACAAAGGCRGCTATATATATTAGCTAGGCACCTATAGCCTAGCAAAGAAGGCTATATATTAGCTAGGCACCAGGTTTTAGTTAACACCAACCCAGAGCTGCCTCAGAGAAGGGGTGAAAGAGATGACATGCACCTGGCCTATTTCTATAGGCATATTTAATTGATCAGTCACCAGGTCTTCCAAGAAAGAACTCTGACCATGGCATTCTTTAGCATTCACTAAATATTTCAGAAAAAATGTAATCTTAAGTATATATGGTATTTAGACGGTATTCATTTTACTGTTATGCTATTTGTACATGCAGGGATCTCTTAAGAATATTTCCATTTCTTCTGCACTCTCCCATTAAGCAGACAGCAACAAAAGGGCAAATAGCACTGTTAACAGTAAAAAAAAAACTATTCTCTTTTTAGAATAAAACCAAAAGCATTTGCAAAACAAGAACGTCTCTTGTAAACGATTGGTTGGCTTCTGAACACAGCGTGTTGAGACCTTACAGGTAAAAGCAGAGCTGCTCCAGGTCTCTTGCAAACAGATCTACAGTTCTTTCATGTTACTTTTCTTTCTCTTCATCTTCTCTTGTGTGTGTGCATGTGATGACTGACTCCCAGTTCAACATGCAACTCCGCTGCTGCTCGAGAGACGCAAATAGAAGCGCAGTGAATACAGCGACCCGGCGCGCAGCAGCCGTTCTCAGCAGAGAAAAATGCCTTCAATAATTAATGAGAGAAGAGGACGTGGAACCAGTAAATCCAGCCTGAAGTTGATTACAGAGCTGTCAGTCATCTGCAGGGCAATGTAATGAAACAGAGCGACTCAGCAGCCAGGATATGTATGAAAGTCATTTCCTATCACTTCTGCACATTTTTTTATGGGCTATAAAACTGACAATTGGATTATTGAAAGGAAAAACTGATGAAATATGCCTGTTTTGAATGGGAACGTATCTCACTAATACAGCCCACACACACTCTGTCCTATTTTTATCCACACTTCAGGAAATAAGTTATTCAAATGTATTTAAATGAGATTTCTACCCCACCAATATAGTTTCATACTGCCTCATCTATTGTGTCATGAACATAAACCAATGTAGATTAAATTTATATTTAATTATTTTGTTACTCATATATCCTTCTATCCAAGATATGTCCCTAAAATGGCTGTCTTGTGATTCTGAAACCTTATACTGTTTTTCATCTGAAGCAGCATTTAAATCAGTTTCTCAAGGTCATTATTAATAAACAGGTAAACCTAGTATCAGGCAAGTTTTTTGTTTAGGAAAAAAAAAAAAAATACTCAGTCCTAACTTTTTTGTGATTGCTTCATTTTTTCTGGTAGATGGTCTGATAGAATATTCAAATTCCTTATAAAATCTCACTGAATTAATCATATATAATGCAGTCTGCAAGCTGATGATTCTAGAAGTGTGAGGTTACATGTCTCTCTTGTCTTCCCACAGCAAGTCTCCAGTGTCCATCCTAGTAACATGCCAGAATAGGTCTGTTTTGAACTGCCATCCACCATATAATGTCTTCTAAAGAACTGAAAGTATTTCTGAGGATTTTGTCTTCTTCTGTTATTGTTTTATTTTTTTTAAGAAAGGAAAATTTACTCAGGCTCAGTCTTACTACCTTCAAACACAGTGGGCAAAATTCTGATTCAAGTTAAGTCCATAGTAATTTTATCACTGATTTTACAGAGTTCAAGATTAACCAGGACAAAGATTAACTACTGAGCAGAACTATAAACTCAGAATGATACCTGTGTATCAGGTTCTTGAACTTTTTGGAAGTGCAGCTTGTGCATGGTGAGGCTCTGCTGTGCTGCACAGCTACTGCAGTGACATAAGGGTCAGTGGACTGCAAAGGAATCTTATAACCAACCTCCTTTGAGTCATTGTATGACTCCTTCCCAGATTTATGGGTTCAGCAAACAATTATAACTGATGATCTTTTTTTTTTAGCAGTTATGGTTAATATATAAGTGAACAAAGTGGGTAAGTATGTAGTTCAAGTTGTGTTTGTAATGTGCCTTTGTTTCCATGGGTGAAGGCGGCAGACAGCAGTATCTCACTGAATGAAACCAGTAGCCACAAGTAAGCATGTTTCCAGTTACTTTAATGGCTTGCATCTGCTTATGCTGGCAGTAAATTTGTCCCTAAGTTTCAGTTATGCACAAGGATAAGTGGCCATGTGTGCAAAACTGTGCATACAAATGGCAAGGTGCTCAGCAAGGAATGTGAATCTTAATAACTGGAATGCTTTAACTCTACTACTTTTAGATAAGTAACTTTTTTGAATAGTGGTGTCTTGCTTAAGATTTGCCTTCTTATTTTGCCCCAAAAGCCTGTTCTTTAATTTTTTGCGTGGTACTTTGGAAAGCATTTGCACTTGATAGTGGAAGTAGAGAAATGTGTAAGACAACAACAATTTTGGCTGATGTACTAAATAGAGAATCAGAGGCTTCCAGAGCTGAAAATGTGAGCTGCAGCAGCTTCAGCTTGATGCAAAATTGTGTATCCATGGGTTGTAAGAAATTGTATTGTCTGTGATCAACATATCAGGAATCTGTAAAACATGCTCACCAATGGATTTCAACAGGCTTAGGTGGGGGACCAGGTATTATACAGTTATTGAGATCAAGGTAGAATGATTGGATATGAAGTTTCAAACAAGATTGAGTTTTGGTTGTTTTTTTTGGTATTATTTTTCTGAAAATAAAAGTATTCTGGTTGATGTCAACATGTCATAAGGGTAATGTTTCCAGGCTGCATCCTATTCCCTGATAATTAGCAATATCTATAAGTAAGCAAATGTTTGTGCTGCATGGCAGCAACATATCTGTTATGTGCAGCTTGATGATTTAACTGTTACCCAGGTCAATAGAGACCAAATATTAGCTTGCATCACCTGGCAGATGTTCTGTGACACATAAGGAATTAATCGGCCATATTCTTCCACTTCTCCAGGCATAAATACCCACATCAAATAAAACATGAGACAGGAACATTTTTTTGTCAGCTTCTAAGGCCAATAATATTCAAAGACTTGAACAGAGGTACAACGGTAAGAACAGAAGGAAGGGTGACCCATCACATCCTATACTGACTCTTTTGTTGGTGTACAGAAATTCCTCCTCACTGACCCCAAAGAATACTTCAAAGACATTGATTTCCTCTTTCCCTTAGTATTTTCTTTTTATGAAATCAGAGCTCTAAGAAAACCATACTTTCTCTTTGTTTTTAAACTGCTTGTCCCCAGCACCAATGCCTTCTAAAGAATTTTATATTGATTTCCAGCAGTCTCTCAAAGAAGGTCCCAGGCTATGCTTTTGATGCATTTCTGGGGTTTCTTCATTTCCAGAGAGTATTTTGACTGTCTATGATTTGCGTGGTCAGTAACACTGAACCCAGGTCCAACACTATTATTTGTAATACAGGAAAAACAGCACTTTTCTGTTTACAAAATGAAACTAATTTAATTTTGATTTTCCCACTGAAGTTTGTATGTCATTGTCAGTATATCCAATAGTAGAAGAAAATATACTGCAGGCTATTTCTAGCACAATAAAAATCTTCCTTTATCAAAGCTGTAGCCTATTGAGTGATAATGAACAAATAGATTAAAATATCAGTTAAAATCTGATTGATCAGACTGGTACCAGAAAAGCAGCAGATACACGTATGTTTTCAAATAACTTAGATTCCTGATTGCTAGCTCTTGATTCCTTGATTGTCACATCTCATGTATGTTCAAGGCTTTCCTTGGGAATAGATCAACTATATTTCTCCAAGACAATGCCTCGGTGCAATCCTAGGGATTTGTTTTTGACCTTTCAGCACCCAAAAGAAACTTCTAAGCATGCTCAACAAAGAGCTCTTACACTGTAACTCCAGCTGCTTGTTGCCTTGGTTATCCATGTGGACACAAAGAGAATGTCTCTTGCCATGTTCGAGACTCCTTATAGTCTTTACTGTCTATGCTTCTGTGGTCTAAAATGCTACTACAGTGAATAATGAAGATAATGTGGCATTATACCTGGCAGATGAGGTCATAGAGATAAGCAAGCTATGACATGGAACACGTGATAGACAATGTTGAGGAGAGAGGTATTGCTTTCTTCAGCTAGCTAATGGGAGGATGTAGAGAAGACAAAGCCAGGCCCTTCTTGGTGGTGGACAGTAAAAGGAGAGGAGGGACTTTATTATGACAAATGAAATTCCTTTTAGATATTAGGAAAAAAGTTTTCACCAAGAGAGTCGTCAAACAAAGGAAAGAGGATCCTCTTAGAGCAGGATCCTCATAGAGGAGCCTCTGACCTTGGAGATACTCTGGACTCTGCTGAGGAACCTGATCAAACTTTGAAACTAGCCCTGATCTGAGCAGGGTTTTGGAACAGATGTCCTCCTTATATCCCTTCCAAATAAATTATTCTGTGATTCTGTGATTTCATATTTTCACATTTTCCCACATCTCTCATGTTTTGTACAACATATATGTGATCCACTCTTTTGAGATCTCTACTTCAATGATCGCAGCTCCATCTTTGGGAGGGCAGTATCATCATCTCTCTTCTGTGAGATCTTCCTTCTAAATTAACCACTCACAGGAACAGGGCCACAGCACTGTACAGGAGCCAAATCAGCATTTGGTGTGTCCCCAGCTTCAAATATGAGACATGTTGGAGAGGACAGTCTTCCTAGTGTAGCATAATGGCACTTCTCCATGATTTAAGCCAATGGTTAGGGTGTATCCTTGACATATGACTCAAGCATGTAGCCCGAGGCACTATTTATAGGGGGGCGGGGGGGGGGAAGTAAATGCTCTCCTGGCCATGCACACTGAAAATTTGAGGACCTTAGGACTGGAATTGCTCTGTAAGAGTTAGGATAAGGAAAATATGGAATTAGTATCCATCAGTCTTCACTTGCCTTTGACCAGCTATAATGGGCATGTTTAGGATTTTGCATTCCTCAGGAGCAGTAAGTGCCATGCTTTCTAAAGAGACCACTAGTGTAGGTTTTGTCCCTCAGCCTAATGAGGCAGGTGCTGGAGGAAGACTTTTTGGAAAGTGAAGCGGGAAGAGACAGTGGGAGAGAGACAAAGCACTGTGTTGTAGTCACTGATGGTGGCAGCTAGGGAGACCTGGAGCTACAGTTTTGTGGATCTGTGGGAACAGCAAACAGCCCATGGCTTATGAAATATATAATGTGTCAGCTGGAGACAGCAGGGAGAGTGGAAACAAGTGACTGGGGACAGGAAGGGGACCATGGAGTAAGGCTGAAAAAGCCTGAGGGGAAAAAATGATCAGGAGTGCATGTCTAAGCTTGATGGATATTTTATGAAGTAGAAGAAAAAAAATGCTTGTCCAAATTACTTGCACATACAGCCAAATAACCTGAGATGAGTATGCAGATTTGTGAAACAACCTGTAAAAGCCAGATCAGCAAACACTGATAATTTTTCAATTGTATGGAGGTAAGGTAGGAAAAAAACACTGGAAATTTAATCTCTGAATTAGATATTCCAAAGGCCACAAATCTTGGAAATAGTAGTCAACTTTATACCTCAAACAAGTACTAACCCTAATGCTGTTACTTTCACAAAAGAAACACACATGTAATATCAGTATGTTGGTGGCTACCAGGGGTCCAACAGCTGTAGAGAAGAGCCAGAGTTATGACCCTATTCCTTCCTATCCCTATGACCCATATGTTTTACTCCTAGATAAAGCCATTCCTCTTTTCTACAGGGTGTTGGGGGTAGAAGATGTCCAGGTCGGTCCCATCACATGGTATGAGAGCAATGTCCAGGCGACACTCCTGCAGGGTAGTTTTGAAAAGTTAGATTTTGAGGTTGGATCATTCGCCAGTGTAACCCTTTGGTACATCTGGAGTCAGAACTGCCAAGGTGTTGGCTTGGACAAGCAACCCCCTTGAACATCACTGGATGAGAAATCTTAGCTCAGACCAAATGGTACAAGGCTTCTACAACCAGCTCTACAGCTATGCATTACCTGTTTACCTACAGGGACTGGTTAGATTCTCAAAAAGAATGGTCATTTGTATCAATTTGCCAGCATATACAATAGGACATTTACTCTAGTTTCATGCTTTTATATCAGATAGAGGTGGGAGGACAGATGATACCTCATCTAGCCTCTGCTGCAGGGTAGTCTTCTATGATACCTGCCAGTAAAAAAGTTAACCTGACAACTTTTTTAAAGAAATTTGAAGTGATGCAATGAGAATGAGTTTGTGTGAAATAAGCGTTTTGTGGAATATGTCTACAGGGTTTTTGACTACATACATGGAGGCAGGAATGTGGCTTTATTGGCATTCAAATGTGAGCTGAACTTCTCTGCCCACAGTCAGGATAGGCTCGGCTAAGTCTTTGTACAGTAAGCATAGGACTCCTACTACTCACTGGCCACTGCTTGACTCGAAATTATTGGCACGGAGACAGTATGTGATTAGGGTCTTTTATGCAGAGAAATTGCTGGAAAGTGGAGTATTTAAAGCATAGTCCAAAAAACCAGTGCAATTAGTCCCCTGTCCCATACCCATTCTGCAGCATCTGCTGCAAATGTATTCTAGAAAGAAAATGACCTCGGAAGTGTTAGTAGGGAAGTTTTCTGCGATTTTTTCCACCCTGCGATAAAAATCCTGAATCCTCCAAAAGATAGCCCTTCACAGAGCATCTTACAAAAACTGTCAAAATATCTGTTTTTCATTTCAAATCACTCATGTAGAAATTTTATCTTGTTAAAAGTCAATGGAAAAATGCTTTAAAAATAGAAGTAAAAGTACCTTTTATGGCAGCATTGTAACCTGTATTTTTATAAAAATGTGAGTTTATGAGCAATTTTTGAAACAGTGGTAGTTTTTATGCTCTGTGGGTTGGAAAAATGTCTAAATCTTGAAAATATGATAAAAAAATCTTGATTAACTCTACCAGAAATGAATAATATTGGAAAATCAGACCCAGAGTAGATATGCTTTTAGAGCATGACTCTGTTTATGAAATTTATGCATCTATAAACTGAAAAATACTGACTTTGCTTGAAACTAGTCAGTAATTGCTTAGTAATGCATCTCGGTAAGGCTCCTATCCAGCATTTAAGGATAGTTACGACTTCTGCAACTGTGGCTATATTTCTGTGAAGTTCTGTAAAAAGTTCTGATTTTTTTCTTTATTTTTGTAGGAGCTTAAGAGAAGTATGTATATTTTGGTCCTTTTGTAAAAATTTCAGGGCGGCGTTTCTTGTTTCTGTATCACTGGGTGACTGGGCAAGAAGCAGGCATCATGCCCAAGAGCAGGTGTTATTACTGCTGTAGGATATTTTGTATAAACACCTTGTGATGTGACCTACATATTCCCACAGCCTCTGGTGAGAATTAACGTTAATGTTTACAACGTGACCCATTTCTCCCTGGCTTTTTAGTGCATCAAGGAGCTTGTTAACATCACCAGCTGACTATACCATAACCAGCTGTCTCTTCTTCTCAAGCACTTATACAATGCAGCAGTGTTAATGCAGGGTGAGACAGAGTAAGCACAATGTGGAGAAATGCAAAACCTGTTAAAAAGAATAATTTTGGAACACGTAAAAATAGAGCATTGAAAAACCTGTGACAAAGGCATGTTCTGAATTCTTTTCAAGTATATTTCTAGGAAATTTCCCATATATTCATATAATATTATTATAATCATTATAGAATATATTAAACTTCCATTTTAATATTTTACAATTGTATAAAAGTTCTGTTCATGCATTATGTACAACGACTTAATATCCTTTTTTTTCTTTTTATTTTTTCTTTCTTATTCTTAATTGGAGTGAGAGCCATGGAAGAAGTTCAGTTTGAAAAGCCAGATAGGTAAAATTTTCAACTGTGGGGGGATTTAAAAGATACTTTTAAAATAAAAGAACTGAATATATTAAAAAGCTAGGGCTGCCTCCTTACAATTTCTAGCTTGATGTATGTGTGAGGCTCTGAGATATCTGTTTTCAAAGCCCACTGAGGTACTGTGTTACGTGAAGTGTCAGGGGAGTCACCGTGTCCTCCTAGTTCCAAGCACCCTCCCAGAGTGTTAGAGGTGTTTGTAAGCTCTCAAGAAGCCACCTCTGCTCAGGGTTTAAAGGGTTTTTATAAGCTGGAATATTTCTTTTCCCTTTTCCAGTGAGCTACAATTCCTTCCTGCTCTCCCTTCCAGTGATAATTCGCTGCAAAGACAACCAAACACCTTGGGAAAAGCAAATATTCAAGGATCAGAAACTCAGGCATGCTTTGTAGGGCTTGAAGAGATGCTTAGCTCTGAAGGTCAAAGCATGGTGAATACTTCAAAGTAAACTGCAAAGAGTTCCTGGTTGGATTTTGTTCTTTTCTTCTATATCTCTGCAGAAGAATATCATGTTGCCAAAGGCTTACAATGAAAAGACTGGCACTTTGATATTACTGTAGTTGAAACAGCACTGGCTGTATCATGATGGATCACATGTACTCTTTGGAGTCAATTCTTCAGATGCAACTGCTTAATTAAATTTTAAGCATTATTGATTCAGTTTACATAGCCTCCCCACTTCTAACACCACTGAATCTGAAGCTGCTGCACTCTGCAGCAGCAAAAAAAAAAAAAAAAAAGAAAATCAAGGGTTATTAAAAATGAAAGCACTTGGCTGGAAGATGCAGGGAATACCTTGCAGTATGCAGAGCTTAATTACTGCAAGATATGTAATATCCTTTCTTCTGCAGATTAGAAATCTAGAACAACTGAGAGAGATTTGCGGGGCAGGTTCTCACATTGTTCAAATGAGGGTAGCTGTGTCTGTACACCCAGTGGTGTTAACACTCTGTGGAGCGGAGGAATTGGCCTGATCTGTATAAAAGTATCTGATCAATAGAAAGACAAACCAGCTATTAGTCAGTGGTATGTATGATGGGGTTGCTAGAACAAGTCTTTTTTTTTTTTATTATTCATTGTTCAATGTTGCTTGTCCATTGCAAGGCTTTATCTAGACTGTATGTCAGCTTTAGTGKTGGTTTAAGACAAACAGGGAGTCCAACGAGAGTAGCAAAATTAAGCTGAATGAGCTGGGCTCAGTCTGGAAAAGACAAGACTGAGAAATGCAGTTAACAGTTTCCCAATACATATAATTTGTGCTAAAAAGACAGTTAGTTATTTTCCACAGTCCTTCGGATAGAATAAGAAGTTTTATGGAATATCTGACAATTTAAGTTGAATAATATAAAATAACCCTCCCAATATGTGTGAAATACTAGAACAACCTGCCTAGGCAGGCTTGAGGAGCTCCTTCATTGAAGGTTTTCAAGGACAGCTAATATACAGGGTGTTGCATATATTTTTGGTGCTTCTTCAGTGCAGGTGATTGAACAAGAGGATCCCTTAAACCCCGACATTTCTATGATTCTAGATTTATTGTGAGCTAGTCAGGACAGGCTGTGTCTTCTGGTATGCTTGTGTGCCTGTGGATAGAAGATGCATTGTCTGGGTAGTTTAAGCTTGTAAAAGGACTTTTTTTCCCCTGATTTTCTTTTATTTCTGTGTTGAGAAACTTCCTGTACTTGATGCTTGCCTTGCTAATGGCTGTAAAAATGGCCTGGAGATTTGGCATGGAGCTTGGTTTTATTTATATATATATACATGATTTACGCAACCAAATAACTACAGAAAAAWCCCTATAGCAATGGAGGCATTATTGTATCTGGACATTGGCTATTTTTTTTAAGTATATTATAACTACATCAGTTGTTCCTTTATTACCCAAACAAAGGCTGCAGCACTCATTTGGATTCTGTCTTAAAATACCGTATGTTAGTGACTGTGGTCTTTTCTCTCCTCCTTTTCCCCATAGGCACTCTTTTCCGCTAGATACACGATCTGAGCAAGACAACACCAAAAGAAAAGTCTTCCAGTACTTCTTTCACTTGCCACTTTAGAAAAAGCAAGAATACTTCCTAGGATATTATTATTATTAATATTTTTTAACTGAAATATTTCCAGGGAGAAAGAAATATTTTTCAGGACAGTTTTTCTTTTAATAGCATAAAAACTTTTCAAAAAATGTGTTAATGGTGAAAAGTCTGTGTTACCAGAGCTGTGACAGTACATAACGATGTATTCATTTAAAAATATAGAACCCTATTGAAGTATAGATACTCTCAGTGGCCGTGGGGAGATGTATACAGCAAGAGTAGCAATATATTTACGCAGGGGAGGGCATAGCCTCTCTGAGGAAAGGAAATTCAGACTRCGTCTGTGCTGCCAGATAGCTCCAGGCTTGAGCTCACACTCTCACCCAAACCCTTAATTGCCTGTACTGCCTGCAAGCGGGCAGCATTGCCCAAAAGGGAGGCAGGCTCACACATGCCGCACAGGTAGCATGGCTCAAGCCACCTCTCTCTGACATCCAGACTGCTATTACAAGCAGTATGGAAAAAATCTTTACATATAGAGATGGGTTTTGGAGGCAATCTGACTGGAGGTGACCCACAGCTTGTGGCTTCAGGCTTAAATGGGAAGMGAAAAGGCTAATATGGGTAAAGTGGAAATGCATATCCAGTGTGCATTTGGGATTCCTCTGCATTAACCTGTACCCCCTGCAAATTTAACATCCTTTCTGCATACCTCCTGTGCCATAGCAGTGGCTGTCATTTCCCACACACTTTCTCCATTAGCGTTCCGTAACACCACGGTTGGCAGTACACCCTATGCCTTACTCCGCCTTGGTGCTTTCTGAGCAGTATTTTGTCTACACATTCATCTGTCGTAAATAACCATCTTTGCTCCAGCCAGGCTATGTAGATGTGCACTCAGATCTTGTCCACACTCCAAGATACAGGCTGCCAGGGCTTAGTGGCAATGTCTATAGTATGAAGCAGATCTCTTACACATTTTGAAAATAGACTCCAGTCTTGCAGTTTCCCCACCTAGCCCCTTCTTTGGAAGGAAACCCGCTCCTTGACTTCTGTGAACAGCGTGCGAATAGCCATCTCAGGAATGAGGCTGCAGAGAGCTTCTGAGAGATGAGAAACAGCTTTGCTGTTTGTGAAAGCCCTGTACTGGTACAGCCATGGGTGACAGCTACTTCCCCACACGGCTCTGCCAAYGCACGTTTCATCCGGCTCACACGTTCTTTCAGCACTTGTGCCTGGCTTTAATGAGAGCCGGGGGTTGTGCAGGCTGGTGCCAGGCTGGGCTGGTTTTGTAATGGCTGAGGGCTGAATGTCTGCCTGGAGATGAATGGGATCCCCGGACTGCGCAGTTTTTGCAGAAGAAAGTTCTACAATCACATTCCCCGCATCCTCCCCTTCCCCTTCATTTGAAGATTYAATTAGAGCTTAGAAGCTAGGGCTTTTTAAATCAAGCCAATTATTTGCTTTTCTTCCTAAGGAAGGAAACTCCTTTGCTTTTTACTTGTTCCAATGCCGCCCCTTCCCAGTTCCTGCAACCGGGTGCTCGCTGCTTACAGTCCCATTTGGTGACCATCACATAGTCTCACGCTGCTAACAGAAAAGCCCATSTTGCTAGCAGCCTGTGGGAAGAACATAAAGAGTTTCCTCCTCACCATGATTACAGCCTTTGCATTGCTGGGTAGAGAAAAACACCTTCTCTCAGGGAACATCATCACGTAAATGGGGGGCATAGAGACAAGCAGGGAGTCCTTGACCACTCCTCCAGTTTGCCAAGATGAATTTCCAGAGCCAGAGGCAATTCCATGCTTAATGAGTAGGCTTCTGCTATGCCCAAGCTACCCTAAGCTGTGCTGTGCCACCCCCACGCAGGTGCAGGTGGTGCCACTGCTGCTTTGCAGAAGCATCCCTCAAGCCTCGGGCAAAGTAGCAAAATGGATGATTTCCCCTCTTCCACCCATACTCTTGAGGACAGGGAGGGTTGCTCTTGCCTGACAAAACATCCACCCTGTGACCAGAGGGCTGACATCCAGTTCACAGAGATCAGGGACAGAGCATTGAAAAGACCCTGTAATCCTGACTTCCAAAACTGTGCTTTTCTTTCAGTCTAAGCCAAAAACCTGACCGCAGGGAGTGCCTTTTCCTTCTGGACCTGTGCAATCCAGGAAGCTTGGCCTGAGCCTGAATGAAGTAAATTGGCTTTTATTGTTTAGATGCTTCACTCAGATACATTTCCAACCCTTCAAATACATCTGTCTCATCTTATCTGTATCAAGAATTAGACTGCGACTTTCCTGCTCCATTTGATTGTACACTATATTGACCATTCACATCAGAGGGAATGGTGGGTGGTTGCTATTTTAAATGGCGTTTCAGCCATTGGCAGAATAGTATTAATAACCATTAGAGAAAAAAAATAGGAATATATTTAAATGAACTTCATACATGTTCAACAAAATGTGTGTTTGCAAGAGGAAAGCTACATAGAGAAGATAATTCAGAAGATAAATTTGGCTGAAAACGAAATATTTAATAGGACACTCTCAATTTTGATTATRTCTTATGCCAAAAAGTCCAAAACAAGATGTTAAAACTTTTTTCTTTCATTTTTCTAAAATATGTTTTAAATATCTCTTTTTTTGATGAGATAAAATATATTTGTGATTTTATTTTTCATTTAATATTATGTTTAATATAATTTGATAATATTGCTTTTTGATATACCTAATATTTATATGATATTACACCACTTCTTTATGGTACAGATTTCTTGAAGTGAAAGGTTTGTTCTTTATRTAATTGAGATTTTTCAGTTTGGTAGAATAAAATGCTTGGCTATTATTACAAAGAAATGATCATATATTTTTGAATAGAAAACATTCAACTTTGCTGTTTTCAAAAGAAATAATAGTAGGCTTTCTACTCTGGTTTAGAATGATCTTCTATTTGTCTGTCTACTGATCCAGGAAGGTAAAATTATAATAATGCAGTTTTTTGCTTCATGAGGCTTTAAAAGTTTTTATCTGGCTCACAATGCCCCGGAGACTTCTTTAGTGCATTGCTGAAGCACAGCATCTACAGTACTTTCTGGGAGAGGACACTCATTCCACCTGGGAGATGTCACACTTGGAGCTCTCTGTGCCACTGCTTTAACAGGCTGAAACTCTGCTATACACAGTAACTCAATTGCAGTATTAACCATAATAGTTAATAATAGCAACATAACACTTAATATAATGATATCTATTAACAGTTGTACAACTGTATATATCAGATTAATACACAGTTAAGGTCTAGCTCAAGGTCCGTTTCTGGGTACACACCCTGCGTAGCCTTTAAGCAGATTTTATGTATGCATTATCCTTTTTCTGCTAAGCTTCATTTTATCTGTGCCGTCTCTTCTGTTGTCTTTCCTCTGAGCTCCAAACTTTAAAAAGTAAAGTAATCCATATCCTCATTTGAATAAAACTTCATAAAGAGTACTTGCGAGCTATTGAAAATTCCAGTTAATTAAAAACTGATTACATTTAATCGTAGACAGACTTTCAGCATACTGGGAACTATTTCATTTCACTAGGCTAAACAGCTGTGACTAAAAGGATTACTGACAGAGGAAAACATTCTTCCTAAATTAAAGGTGTGCTAGCATGAAAATATCTATTTGACCATGTGGTTTTTAAGACAACATGTGGTTGATTGCATAGTTAGGAACAGTATAGCATATTGATACCAGACAACATAGATTAGAAGAGTGATAGTTTTGAAAGGTGAAATATGGTCATTATCTGTTTGTTACAGCAGAACTGCAGTTCTTCATGCCCAGTCATTCATTCATAAGCATCCATGATCTCTGCTATTTTCACTAAATATATATATCCCAATACAGCAGATATGACCTTTACTGTAAATTGGTTTACTCTTCTGTGAGCAATGACCCTCGATCTGCTCTAAAACAGATTTGAGTGCTGCAGTTTGTTTATTTTTCTCCCTCCTCCACTCTACCCACAGCTGCCTATTCCTGCTCCACGTTCCTCCTGATCCCTTAGACCCTCATTCCCCTGTGTCTCCAATAAACTATCACAGATTGGTAGAGCTGCACCTCTAAAACCACAGTGCGACACCCTCAAATCCGCAAAGTTGCCTTTTGGTTGCACTGCAATCTTCCAGCAAGGCTTATTGACTTCYGCTGTGTGCTGTGCCTTCCCTTTAATGTTAGCATAGCTCATTAAAGAGGCACTGATTGGGAACCTCTACACTATACAATTATACAACTGCTTCATAGAGAAATTTTGTACATGATCTGTTAGTAAAACTGCTGCTTTATCACATGGGGCATGATAAAATTTTGAAATTCTTTTCTAGTCTAAATCTGAGTCTGTAAGGAAAAAAAAATCCCAAAAGCTCTACACTAGGAATCATATAACTTTTTTTTTCTTTAGTATTTCAAGCTAAAAAAAGGAAAATTGTAGTTTCAAGTTGTCATTTCAAAAGCGTAATTTTGTTCTTATTTCAATGAAATTGAATGATAATATATAAAATATGACATATATGATATAGCTAATATATTAAAGGAGCATTCTTTTACATTTTCAAAACTGTCATTTCATAATTAGAAGTAACATTAGCGATAAATTCCTTGGTTTCAGTGACACTACACTTTCAAATTGCAAACATATCTTCCTTCAAATTCAACTAGTTTTTTATTTATATCCTTTGAACATCTTCTTTAATGAATTTTGAATATTTCAAATTGCTTAGTAAAAAGAGAATTCATATTGAAAGCAGAAGACATATTGAATGGTTCTGCTAAAAAATAAAAGTGCAAATATGGAAAGTGAAGGTATGAAAATATACAGGAAGCAAATTTCTACAAAATATAAGCTACTGACTTAAAGAGCTATTGCTTATTAACTGAGTTGAAATAATGGACCATGTCCATATTCTTAGACCATTCCAATGAAGTAAACTGAATTTGTTTAACATGGATGCTTTATGTCATCTGCTGGAATTAATGGGGCTAGCAGTGACAGCTGTTGAAATTAATGTGTCAAAGACAGTAAGCTAGCACTGTGATTTTCTAATGCTTTTATGTATTGCCAGTGGAGACAGATAAGCACTTACTCTATATGTATCAACATAGAATCATTGTGGCAGTACTTATGAATCACCATCTCAGTCATGAAATAGACTGTATTTCATATGATATGGTTTGATTATATATGATAGGCATAACTTTTGCATTTTTGTATTTTACATGTATGTATTTGTATTGTATATTCTAGCTTGCACTGGTGTATTACTTTCCATCACAGAAGATTATATAAACACTTACACTGCAAACCAAACTCTGTGCATACAGAGTCTAGCAGAATGGGTCTCTGGTTCCAGTACCTTCACATGCAAGAACATTTGAAATAATAGTACAAAGTCACAGTTTCCACTTTAAAAGCAAGTAACAAGGAGATGGAAAATAGTGATGATTACTTGGTATACAGAGGAAACCACAGTCTAGTTTGCGTTTGCCTGTTATTAGTATTGGCCTATAATTCCCTCTTTGCCATGACCAATCAATGCTGAATCTATTTCTTGATAAAGACGTAACACAGAGTTTTATGGGCAACAAAACATGTTGGGAATGAAATAAGAACACCCTACAGTGCTCCAAAATAACCTTTCATCTACAGTTATTGATTGTTTCCCTACACCATGAATCTGCTAATCTTAGATACTACCACAAAAGATAAAGGTACCTATAAATGGCATAGACATCTATAAAAGCCAAGGTGCTGAAGAAATATTCTGTGACAGTGCAGTTAAAGATCCTGAGATGTGTGAAGACAATGACGATCATTAAAAATGCTTCATTAGTCCAGCTGAACATCAGAAAACATGGGTCATTTTGTTTAAGAGATGAAAGCAGCAATCGAAGAGATGAGAGAGAATTTCTTATTCTAGGAAGACTGAGAAAGATGTAGGCCAAGCAGTAAGTGGATCTCAGACATCTTGACATGTAATAGGTGAAAACACCTTTGCCATCCTTAACAAGACAAAGCTCTGCCCTGGAATAACATCATTGCTTTCCACAGCGATGACAACGGCAGCTTTTTGAGAAGGGGAAAAAACAACTCTGTTCATCTCCAGATTTGTCAAGTAGAGCCAAGCTTATCTGACCCAGGCTGTGTTTGTCATTTGGCAAACTGATGCTGCCAACAGGACGTGAAGCAGTGGCTATTAAGTGTCTGAGAACTGCTGTTGGGTATATCTTCCCATTTTCAAAACTGCTTCAAAAAGAAGGAAGGCTACAAAATATATCAGGTATTCAAGAGCATTGAAGCATTTAAAGATTGTCAAGCACTGCAGCACCTGCTGGCTCAGCCTCCAGAAGTGCACATCAAGGACACTGCAGCAACAACCAACCCTTTCCAAAATATTTCAGGAGACAGAAAGAAGTAGATAAGTGTGCAGGGGTCAAAAGTGTAGGAGAACACCTTAGTTCAATAGAGATTAAGCAGTACTATTATTATCACAATTATATCTTCACATCACTTAGCAGACTTAACAGTGAGTCGCAGGTTAAGGCTGCCAGACAGCCTGCTTGACACCAGAGTTGATCCCATTACCTTGAAAAATCTGGGCTAGGTAAACTCAAGACTGTCACATGGTTCAGTCATGACATATGATCCTAGTTGACTTCAAGGCCAAAGAAAAGGGSTTACATGGTAAGACAATTTTTTAAAGAACAGTAAGCTGGAAGTGGATTGCAATTGTCACYTGAGTGGAGGCTTAGAAACTGTTGGAGGATGGACGCCTTCTAGCCAAGCTGCCACTGAAGAACAATTGGTACAATTTCAATGAAATGGAACTGTGTTAGAAATTATGTACTGTTAAAGCCAAAATGCTTTTCAGAGGTTGGTTTCAATAAAGTTCCCAGCAAAAAGGAGAAATATGTGCTTGTTAACATGGTCTGTATCAGGCACTGCCTCAGGATGTGAGTGATCTCATTGCCTGCGTGCTTCCTGCTGTGCCTCGCTTAGGGTCTGCTTTCCACGGCTGCGGGCTGAAGCCACACACCGAGCCACATCAGAAAATGGACTTTTTCCAAAGAGTTTCTATGAAAGCTGGAAAATACTATGTAAAAGATGGAAGAGCTTTGCTCATTCTGAGTCACCTACCAAAAGAAGAAAATAAGGAGATGACTTGTCACGTGAAGTGTTGCTTCTATGTAAAGCAAGTTTTCTACAGTTCAGGAAAGTAACGCTGGGCCACCTATAAATGAAGGCAGAATATGCCAATGTATTGCTACTGAAAAATATGCACGGGACCTTGTGTTTGGGACTGACAACACGTGTTGATATAGCTGTCTTTTAGGAAAACATTTTCGTATGGATTCATTGGAACAACTCTGTGGATGCAACGCTGTTAGTGCAAACTACCTTCCACTGGTATGGCATATTCCCTTCATATGTTAAATAGCTAGATTTTGTGCTGTAGATAAAATGTGTGAGGGGAAAATTAGATCTTTCTGCTTCCAAGAGTAGGTCAGTAACTAGTCCTGTTTACTATTGTTGCCCTCATACACAATTTTTTTTGCAATCACTATCAACTTGTCCTGTTAACTCAGCTGACTTTGAAGGTTCAGCAAGCATTATGATTAACTTACCTCCACCGCTACATCCTTGAGCTGATCCTCCAGGTAAAATCTGAGATACAGTGCTGGATGCATTTGGGAAAGATGGCTTTGTCCATGATTGATCTGTACCTCAAACAGGAGAATCTGATTTTCCTAAACATAGCAAATACATAAATACAAGAGCATGAATTTCCCAACTTAGTTTATTTCCTAAAAATTAGAAACTCATCCTTCAAAATTAGTATGTATATATGCATAGCAAGTGTATTTAAAATAAGCTGTAATTTGCATGAACTTTCCATCATTTTTGCAAAACAATGTTAATTACCCTATTTAATGATCCAGAGCATCCCCAATTTTTACCTTTCACAGTTTTCCATCTTTGTAATTCCWGTCCTAATTTCCATTACCATAACTGTATTGCAAAACAGTGACTTCAAAACAAACTCATAGTACAAGAGTTCTCTTAACTTGGAGGCCAAGAGGAATCTATAACTAGCAGGTTATTTTGTGTAGGGGGTCTTTTTTTCTCTAATAACCAAGAATTCTGTCCAATAGGACACACCTTGATCAGAGATTCAAGACTTGCATGTTGTTTAAAGCTCAGGAGGATGTGTTATATGCATATATAAAAGTCATAGCATATATACATATGCTATGACTCCATACAGTTACTGTTCAAAGCTAAGAAAAAGGTGTAAAAGAAAACATAGCATCACTCTCATTCCTAAGTTCCAGCAGAGGCTGATTTGCAACCTACCATTGATAAGTGAATAACAAGACAAGAATTGGTGCAGAATTCGTCTCAGGGTATTTTTTATTTATAAATCTGATTTTATATTTTTAACTATAAATGTGAATATAAATTTCCAAGGGCAAAACTAATATAAGTTCAGGTAATTCCATCATGTTCCAGACAGGCTCAGTGTCTTTACACGGTCTTTTAAATCTTTTCACTATGTTATATGCTGCCTATCTTCATGGTATCCAAGTAATTTCCAGCAGAATATTAAATGTTTTTCTCACATGTAGCCCTATTCTGGTTACTTTCCTTTTTCTTACCTCACATAGATTTCATTTATACTTTCTCCATTACTCTTTTTTTTAATCCTAGCTGTGTTGACTTTAATCTCTGTAGAAAGGATGTGCCTGTGTGTATGTTTGTGAGTGTGTTTGAAGGATCTGTATTTTTGTTAGATAAGAACATCATTTAATCCGTTGATATTTATGACTGTGACTGAGGGAAGTCATGAATATATTCTTTACTTTTTAAAAAGTGATTAACTTAAACCAGAAGCTTTTGAAACTCAGTGCTAGGTGATCTCATGTACATTATCTGCATGCTCATACAGCTCTGCTGACTCTTATGGATCTACTGATAACTTGCCAAGGGGATGCTGATACAAAGATTTAAAATTGGACTTAGACTGAAATGAAATTACAGTGCTTTTTCTTGTTCCTTTCATAAGCAGCTTTTTTTCACTGGTTTCATGACAACTGAATATTAATTTAATTCCAAGATTCAGAATGATTAAACTCAAATTGCAGCAGGTTTTTTTCACGGAGCACTAAAGCCAACTATACTGTAAAATATGCACTGACATTCTGCAAGAGATAAAGATTGTTTACTGTACATTGCTGAATCCCAACTAATCCTCCTGAGCTTTTGCTAGTGATAATCCTTCCTATTGCTATTATAAGTACTGGTGATAACTCTTCCTTTAACATACAGTGATAATTCTTCCTCTTTACCACCATAAAACTCTTCTACCCTCATAAAATTTCAAATAAACGAACTCAAACTTGCAAAGGAGAAACAAATCATCGTCACTTGTAACAGAGAGATAACGCGAAGCATTTCCAAAGGCTGCAATTAATCCTGGGGTAGCAGTATTAAAAAATTCCAGCACCCAACAAAGAAAGGTATCATTACCTGCTGTGTTTTGCCTAAAAAACCACGGTGTAAAGGCATATGGGTCTCAAGAACTGCTGGTTCACTTTCTATTTCTGGTCTGGCCTGAGAGGTCAGGCAGGCTACCTCTCCTCTGTTTCCCTCATTGGAAGTTGTCTGCTTCTGCTGGAAGCTCTTTGAGCGGGGTATTGTCTCTCCCTTTATCTTTGTGCTGCATTCAGCTGTATTTGGCACAAAGAAAGGAGAGAAACACTGAAAGGGGTGCAAGGAATTAGGCTGGAGTATGCTGCTTCCCAGCCAGACAAACCCAGGATCCCCAGTTCTCTGCCTCGCCATTCAGTACGCAGTTTAGCTGAGGTGCAGGAGGGAGGGGAGTGCAAAAAAGCTAAACATGGTATTGTTTCAACAACCCCCTACCTAGTTAACTTGTTATGGTGCCTGGCACAATGAGAATCAGAGGCTCAAGTATCTAGCTATTGGCAAAATAAACAACAAAAACAATTTTCTCTGCATATGGAAAGCTTTTTATTCCTCTTCCCTCTTCTCCTTGTCTCTTCTCTCCTTTCCTCYCCTCCCCTCYCCTCTCCTCTCCTCTCCTCTCCTCTCCTCTCCTCTCCTCTCCTCTCCTCTCCTCTCCTCTCCTCTCCTCTCCTCTCCTCTCCTCTCCTTTTCTTATTTCATTCATGCCAGCATCCCACAGACTATTTTTGCTACTAACCATCACAGGAATAGGAACAGAGCAGTTACTACCTTAACAGTGAACTACATGCTATTCTGGTTTACACCCACATAAATTCAGAATAACTTCATTGAAATAAATGAGCCAGAGCTCCAAGTGGTGTAAATGACTTTTTCATTGGTCTCAGTGAAATTACACCAATTTTCTTCAAATGTAGATCAGGCTTTAAGTAAATCCAATTTATGCTTGCTTATCAGGGCACTATTTGGCCCAGTCTCAAAGAGAATAATTTGCCCTCTCCAGTAGCATGAAGTATTTGTTTTCCTTCATTTTTTCCCTCTGCTTACCTCTCCTGGGGGGAGAACATGATTTTATACTCTACAATTAACGTAATTAGAACAATTTCAAAAATTTACCTAATTATTCCTCACAACATGCCCAGGAGGCTGGCAAATATTATCACCCATGTATTATAGCTGAAGAAATTATGTTGAAGAGGTTAAATGACTTGCCTGAGGATGGGTTGCAAGGCAGTGGGATGGCTTGTATTGAATTTCAATAATTCAAGCTTCTCACAGCCGTCCTCTAGTCAATGCACAGTGCTGACTATATTTTGTGCCTGTGTTTTGCCTATTATCTCAGCTTGGTCACTGAACTCTTTCTCACATGGTGATTCAGTTGCATGTGTTCTTCACCACGCTATCAAGAAGTGGCTAAGCAAAAAGTTCATGGACATATGTGATTGAGYGTAAACTTTGGTTTACAGAAATAACTTAAATAGGTGTTATTCTCAACATGAAGCAAGGGTGAGATGTTCTCTGAGAACCCAAACTCAAAATGAAAAAAAGGTATTGGAATAACACAACACATTACATAGTAATTAATCATCACTGTTGCGTTTTAGCTGTCTAGGAGCTCTGAGGGAATAAATAATGAAGCAGCTGAATTGCTGTTTAAAGATACACAATTTATTGTTAAAAAACTGAAATAAAAACCTGCTACCGCAGCCAGTTGGGTTGTAGCCAAGACTGCCTAAATCTTTCATAAAGTGCCAGAGGCAATTGTCTTTTATAGATATGCAGGACATACCTCAGCAGCAGGAAAAATAGTCAAGAAAACCATGAAAGATAGAGTTATACATTAATTGAATGTATACAATTTGGTGGGTCTAAAGGCTCAGGCTTCTCAAGGCCAAACAGTACCTCTCTAAGCTGCCGACACTCATTCAGAGTTAACAAAATAGTGAATAAGGGAGAAATGGTGGATAAAATTAATTCAGGCTTTCAAAAGACTTTTGATAAAGACCCTTACAAGAAACTCTTAGGGAAACTTAGTAACCATGGAGTGAGARGTAAAACTTCACATGGATTAAAACCTCACTAGGAGATAGGGAAAAAGGAGAAGGAATAATGTTCTATTCTTACTGTAAAAAGAGGTTAGTGGTGCAGCAGCCTACACACCAGTGTTTTTTGTCTATGCCACATCACAGAGTCCATACTCATGAGCAGCTCCATTGAAATCTGCTGCTAACTATGGTGGGAAGTTTGTTGTTACTGTCCTTCAGGAAGTTCAAATAAGGTTTAGAGGACATGGCATATTTATAGACAGTCTGAAAGGGGAAGAGCTCAGTAAATTAACCATATTAGTTGGATGTGCAAATCTAATGGGTTTAGTTAAGAGCTGAGACAACTATGAAGGACCTCAGAATCATCTGAAGTGATCTTGCAAATGCAGTGCTGTGCAACTCACTAGCTCATCCTATTAATGGTGTGGCTGAACTCTTTGTTCAGATTTCCTACCTGCCGATATCCTTTGGGACAATGGTATATGTGTTCACGAGATAAAGAGCATTTTACCTCCTTTCTTTGAGCCTCTAGTTTAGAGGAATGTCTGCAGAGAAAAAAAAGAGAGGAAAAAAAAGCAGGATCAAATTTCCAAAGAAATGATGCTTGAGAATTACTGTGAACAAATTAAATCTTGGTGTGTGAGGGAAGTTAAGGTATTTTTATTATGGATCCTGAAGCAAGAGCAAGAGCTTCATTCTGTACTTTCTTCTGAAGTCACCTACTCTTAACTCAGGTGGAAGTGTGTACCTGACCATTAGGTGTTAACCAAGTGGCTAGATATGTTGCTGGTCACATCATGCAGCGTGTACTACTGGCTACAAAAACTAATGTGCCTTAACCACCGTAACCCAATGTGGCAGCTAAGCATACAATGCCACTTCTGTGTTTTCTTAACGTAACTTTATATAAGTTTGCTAGCTTACCTCAAGCTAAACATTATTTTGGAGAAAGCTTTGTTGTCACTATGAAATAGATCTATTCCAAACTCCATCTCAAAATGTTATGCATGTTCAAAGAGATGAATAATGCAGTTGCTTTATAAGAAGAATGAATATGAAAAAAAGGAGTGAAAAAGTAGATAAAAATAGATGGGAAGATGATGGCCCATAGCCAGCTATGCAAAACTAAGAACGAAACTCTGACAGCACAAAGGACAAATAATTCTAGCAGGAAGGCTAAGGTAGACTAGTTTGTCTCACTTTGCTTAGTACTATGGCCCTGAATCAGCTGCCTGAAAATGCCTGGAAAATGCACTAGTCTCTGAGGTGAAGAGTGAGGACACAAACTTTGTTGATGGTATGAACTTGCTTGGGTTAGTAAAAATGAGAGCTGACTGCAAAGATTTGTAAAAAGACTGTGCAAGGCTAAGTGGCTGAGAGATAAAATGGAAAATGAAATTCAATGTGGATAAATGTAAAGTAATGCACATAGGTAAAAGCAATAAAGCTTTAGTTACAAAATGATGGGCTCTGGGCTGACTATTATCATTCAAGAGAGAGATATTGGGAATATAATAGATAGTTCTATAAACACATCAGCTCAGCATTCAGTAGAAATCAAAAAGCAAATCAAATGTTAGGAATTATCAGGAAATGAATAGAGAACAAATAGATAATTTTATTATGCCAGTGTATAAATCTATGGTGTGCTCGCATCTTCAATGCTTTGTGCATTTCTGGTCTTTCTGTTTCAGATAGAGTAGAACAGGAAAAGGTATGGACAAGGGCAGCATTGCGGATCAAAGGTGTGGATGCCATCTGTGCAAGACACAATGAAGTGGTCCAGGACTCTTCAGGCTGGGGAAGAGGTGGCACAGACCGAGAGTGACAAGGAGGAGATGAAGAGGGATCAACTTCTAGCACATGATCTTAAAGTCATGAGATGATTCTGTCACACACTCAGTTCAAAACAAGCAAACTGAAGTAATTCCTTATACACATGTGAAACGTATTGCTGAAGGAAGCTACTGATACTAAAAATTACCATTGTGGTAAAGCTGCCTGCATACTTCTGGAAGGACAATCCACTGAGGGTGACTAGGTACTGAGCTACCACCTCTGTTTCAGGAAGTCCCTGGCCTGTAAAACGTTGGAAGCGAAGGACAAACATTGCTTTCTGGCCCTTCTTTTTCCCCGGGGCATCTGTCTCTGGTCTGTCAGAGACAGACTATTGGGTTAAGTGGACTTTTGATCTATATGCCTTACACTGTGCAGGTAAAAATCATTCCTAGAAGTTAGAAAGGTGTATGCATACATGAAAAATGGCATATGGAGGGACAGAGAGGGACAGGAAAGCCACCCGCAGTGCAGGGAAGGAGGGAGCAAAAAAAGGAGTGTCCAGGGAACATTAGGACATTGCATGTAATTGTTTTATCCTCTTGAATTTATGACTGAACAGCCTTCTACATATCAAAAAGGKCATTTTGCAATCAATGGGAGTTGGTTTAGGCCCTCAGGGCAAAGCTTTCTTTCCCTCTCCTGTACATTCCCATTGCAGATATGGTTTCCAGATAAAATTTATCCTGAAGAGCAGAAAAGTCACTCCGTGGTGAATCAGGGTGCATCTATTTGTCATTCTGTCTGTATCTGTCACTATCCTTTTCTTGTGTTTTCTCTGATAAGGGACCTTGGTGACTGAAATATAGATCAAAGCCCCAGCCTAAGGCTGGTCAAAAGAAAAGGGAAGAGAAAAAAGGGCATTAAAAATATATCATTGCACTTAAAGGATTCTTTCTTTTCTTATTTTCTGCCCTTTCTATTTGAAGATTTTCTGTCTCATCCTGCATTTAGCATACCTTACAGTAACTTTGAAAGAGAAGCAAAAGGGAGAGACTAAACAAAAGATGATTTTCCTTTATTATATTGTAAGTATACTGATTTCTAAACTTGAACTGTTTCATTGTACATTGGGCGAGATGGTGACTTGCTGTGCTTCATCTGCCATGTCTGTGCCGCTCACTAACCTTTTTAGGATTGCTGACATGAATCGTCACAAAGCCATGAGTCCAGTGACTTTGATCCTCTGTGTTTGATTACTTTGGCTCTAATTACATTTGTGTTGTTACGTGTTAATTGTGAGGAAAGATACATAATTTATCCTATAATTTGTCATAGTACCCATATTTGAAATGTAAGGTCTAGACCAACTGAAATGTCATTTCATACCACTGAGGCTTGAATACATCAGATAAACGCTGTCTTGTCTCACATACTGGAAGAGGGGACAATTCTGGATATGAATACAACTTAAAAGTTAGTTGTGTCCAAATAATCTTTCTTTTAGCACAAGCTAGTCTGTAAGATCTCAAAAATGTATATAAAGAGTTCTGTTTCATTTATTAAATAAATATACTTTATAACAGCAAACTTTTTATTCTATCATTTTAATTCCAATAGCTTCTCCTCACATTTTTCTTTAATATTGTCATAAAAGTAATGCCCATGTTTTTTCCTGACCCCAGAAACCCAGTGGTTCTGCTGTAGCATCAGGGCATTCTTAGCAATCACATTTTTTGGTGGGTTTTATGAAACAGTTACACTGTTTTCACTACCTACAGTGTGATTTAACTATATGCAGTTTTATTACATTGCCCAGAAGTGGTTGTTAGGCTATAGCAGTAGATCAGCATAGCTTCAGCAAGCTCAGTAAAACTTTACTCCCTTGGACCATTTGATGTGATGCTTTTAGTGGATATGTGCTGCTGAAAATAGCATCCTTCTTTCTTCCAGAACCAGAAAAAAAATATGCAAAGTTACAGCTATAGCAAAATTAGAATCAATAATTTCTCTTATAGCCATCATTTGTGCTGGCAAGGAAATTTAAAAATCCCTAACTTTTTCAAGATTTTGGTTTCATGAGGAAATTTCTCTGATCTTGTTATAACAATAGTGCAAAGGTCTATACTCTGACAATGACTTCTATCCAAAACTTACTAATGTCTCTGAAAGTTCCTCATGCAAAATGATAGCCTCAAAATACAAGCCATTTACTGCCAGATGTTTTCCAAGCTGTTCTGTAACGTCACATAAAAAGCAATCAAGTAAAGACAGAACCATAGCAATATATATTATAAGAAGCTAAAATTGGGATGGAGAGGGGTGTTAGCTTTGTAAAATTTACAGTGATGTGAAGAAATCAAGGTGTTCTTGGAAACTGAGCGGAGCCAAGCCAATTTTGAGGGATTTTTTAAGATCAAGCAGAACATTCAGTTAAGACATGACTGAATAAATGCATACATTTTGCAGCACACCATGAACACCAGCAAACTTTCCCCCCTGTTGAAATAAATGTTAAATAAGTTTAGGACTTGAAGATCCCATTTTGAGGCTATGGCTTTCTCCCATCCAAAGATATTTCTAGAAGAGCCACTGATCCCGCAAATGGATCCGTGGTAAGGCGTCTCATATGAGATATGCCAAACCACTAGTCAGTGCTGATAATGATCTTCTTGATCTCTTGTCAGGTTTCTTTCACTTTCTTCGTGTGTACCCCTGAATTATTTTGAGCACTTTCTGCTAGTGGTGTCGGAGGGTGCATGTTCATTCAGACCAAAGCTAGTACATTAGTCAGGTAGAAATAACAGGCTTTGGTCATGAAGAAGATGAAAAAATGAAGCATGTGTAAGCAACCCTTGAGCTGCAGTTTCAGAGACCCTTTTTACTCTGGGACCTAGCAGTTCAGCCCCAATACATTTTGCTGTAGAGCTGATACTGTTTTGAAATAGTGAGGATGTTTACTGGTAGCTGCAAACCAGGGAGGCTGACAGTAGAAGTAGGTGATTAAGCAGAGAGGAAGGTGAAAAAAATGACCTATACTTGGAGAGATCAACAATTTGGGCATGCTGACTAGATTTTTTTTTTTTTTTTTTCCCCAAAAACAAAATTTAGCAGGAAGTGAAAGGCTCCTGTCCCATGCATATACTTCATGTCACACTGTCAGTGCCTCTGACCCAGCTCAGGGCCTTCAGACACTACAGAGCTATAAAAGAGGAAAATATGGTAATATCCAAAAATCAGGAGGTGTTACTTTTTATTAATAACAATAATTCTTTATTTCACTCTTAGTTTTTAGAATAGTATCTGCTTATTAATAATCACTGCATGTTTTTTCCCTCCCTCCATTGTCATTCCATATAATATGTTCTCTTCCCTTAAGATATGTGGTAGCAAGTAAAGAGAGTGAGACAACGTCAAAACTTTCCTTGCTTTCCTATATTCTGTGTTGTAGGAAAACAATGCAGTTGCCTCACAGTTTGTATGAGTGGGAAAAGTGAGCCTGGAAGTTAATTCTTCACACCATTTGTACATGAAGCCCTAATCCAGGATGGGAGAAGGAGGATCTAGAACACTATGTAATTGAAATAATAAGCAGAATTATTTCTATTCAGATGGCTACAGTGTTGACTGCTCTCCATTTACCCAGATCTCTTTGACAGCACTAGAAGACGCAGCTGTCCTCGCTGCTGCCCAGTCTACCTTCTTTAGACACTTTACAGCAGGAATCATGAGGATGCCAACTGTGCCTTGCTACTCTGCACGGTTATCAGCAGGGATTCCATCTTTATTTGTTTTTTAAAGTGCCTCACACATCCGTGGAGCAGGGTAAGTCATAAATAATAATAATAATAATGTCACTGCTTCCCTCTCATTAATAACAAGTCACTAGAGATTCCCTCGTGGTGATGCATAGTGCATGACACTGCACAGATTAGGGCTTCCATCATGCAGACTGTCAGCATGATTGCTTTTACTAAATACAGCCATCGCATACAGTGAAATATGCTCAGCTGGGGCACTGCTAGTAAAGCACTGACAGCAGCTTCGCAAACAAGAATGTACAACTTTCATAGTTCTGCTCTGGAGACTAAAAGCTTGGAGAAATGCTGGAGATTGTGAGCAAGAGGTGAATACATTAGCACTCTTTCCACAAGGATCCAGGCAGTGGATCTTATTCCAAGAAATCTGCCTTTCTTTGCACTGGGAGAATCATTCACTGACTTTCTTAAGGCCATAAACTCTTTGGGTCAGTAATCACCTTAATCAGTTCCACAGGGTTTAGAGCAACTGAGACTTACTCTTGACTGCCATGATGAATGGTAATTACCATGATAATTAGCTAATTATGTTAGCCAAACTGGCAAAAGGAACTTTTAAACAAGAGCTACTAGTACTCTGTGTAGGAGGAAATAGCACTAAAAAAACAGCTTTTCTGACCATCTACCTTAGTCGCATCTGCTGAGGTTCTTTATAGTCAATGGACAGAAGCGAGCTTCTCTAAGAGGCCATTCAGAGCATAAACCCAATGCAAATGTTCTGCACACTCCTGTGGAGGAGTCTGCAACTGTCAACTGACTTCCAGGTTGCACATCTAAAGCCGTATGTCCAAAGCAGATGACATGGATAACTTCTTCATTCCCCTTCCCGACACTGCCCTTCTTACACACTTTATCTGGCTTCCACAGCCATTTTCAGCTGAAGGTAGTGCCACAAAAATCAGTTGTCCCACCTCACTACCACCTTTGGCCATCCATTCTCCTCTCTTCTCTTTTCTTTGGGTAAGTCCCAGTGTTCATACACTCACATAGCAACTTAAGTAAGATAATGGCCCTAGCTGGAAGGAAACCATTGGGTGTTTAGGGGTTAGTTTTCTGGAAGGCAGTTCTCTGATCTGACTTACTGCTTGGCCATCACAAGGGAGATGGTAGGAATATGACACCAGCCCCATCTAGATGTGTTGAAAGAAATTCCAAAATAGTACCCTATTCTGTGTTCTGTGCTTCTGTGAAGATTAATTCAATATCCCTCAGAGGTGCAGAATATTAGCCTCTATATCAGATAGTGTGAAATAGCTACCAAACTTCAAATTCATCCCCTCATTTATCTCCTAATAACTTCCACATGTAGGCAAGCCCTAGGCGACTGCATATTGTTATTCTATGAATTCACTTAGATTCATGTGACTGTAGGGAAGGGTACCGCAGAACAACTACTCTGTAGATGGACGTCACTGGTGCAGATACTCACAACTGCCAAAAACACGAAGATGACTGTGGCTGACGTGACTACTCTGCATCGAACACTGATGAGTGCACACCAACTGCAAATGTATGTCAATATGTTTTCATGTGTTGTCACCAAAAAAATGCCATGATCATATGCATTACACCCAGGCCAATATTTTGAAGGTAGGAAACAAAGCCATGGTCACGTTCAAATCAGCTAGGACATTGCCTTTGAGTTCATCCAGACAAAGACTCCATTCCAGAACAGTAGAAAAAAATTTGAGACAAATTACCATGTTGCAGGGTTACCTGTGTCTTCCCTGAAGCATCTGCAGTTTTCTGGGAAGGAATAGCAGAGTAGATCGACCAGTCTGGGTTCAAAATGGCAATAAACTATCTATTTTTAAGGGCACTCAACATTCTCCTGTGGAGAAACAGGGAAAAGTAAAATGTTAAACCATAGGAAAAACTGACTTGAGCAGAAATACGTTTTACCATTCTAAAAAAAAGTGATGCAGAGGCTCATAAAACCTGAAACTCCACAGGGTTCATCCAGCTAGAGGATCAGTCCTGAACAGCAGTACTTTTGACAAATATGGCTTTTTTTTAAAATTATATAATGAATGCTAAGTCATTTGCATATGGTAATTGGCCTTGTCTGTCACTTCTGCTTGACAGTCTGCTCTTTAGCAAATGCTGCTTTGTTTTTCACTTCCCAAGCTCTATGACTGTCTATGGAGCAGCACTCTTTCATTTTTATAGATTTATAAGTGATGTTAATGAGAATAATCTGGCAGAAGCAGGGAAAAAAGAAAGCTGGTGTCATTCCTGGGCCTTGGACATAAAGACAACTCCAGAAGAGTATATAAAAAGCATAGCATGGTTTCTATGCTGACTGAAATATTGTTGCACTATGAAACCGGTAAATCTATAGCTTTATATGCTAGCTTAGTTGGACTATTTTTTCAGTAGCTAGTATCTTGGCACTATTTATTGTCCTGATATTATAGGAAGCTTTTAAACTCTACAAATGTACAAGCCCATTAAAAACAATTAAGTTTTACCAGTGTTTTCTGTAGTGTTTTAATGAAAACCATACAAAACCTARAGCAACTGAAAAAATGTCACCTTTGTTCTGGAAATTCAAGCTCCATATGTTGCATCTGCAAATGAAAAAGTTTTAACAAGTCTTTGTATGCCAAGAAATATCCTTTCTGCCATCACTACTTCTGTATCCAAAGCTTCCTTCAAGTGGGAATAAAAAACAGTGACACACGCTGTGATTCGCTACACAAGAGACAAGTGCGACTAAAGGAATCTGACAGGTCTCCAAGCCATGGAGGGAAAGCCACTGCTTACGTTGTGCCCTTCAGTAGTCTAAAACCCATTTTAGCACTAAGGATTGTTAAAAGGAGAAGCCAGTCAATTCCCATGGCAGGGTCCATGGATGGCCAAGAACTGAAGGACATAAAACCAAATAAGAATGGATCTGTTGGTAATTGTGGTTCATGCAAAGAGGACACCAAATTCCAGCCCAACAGGGACTTCTTGTTGGAGGACTGCAGGTGAAATGGGAAAAGCAAGATCAAATATAATCTGTGTTTCAACATTAATGTAGTAATACTTCTATTCCTTCTGTGTAGGAGACTTTGCCTCAGTTAGGAGTAATGGCAGATTTATGTAGGAAACATCCATTTGGCATCTTCCAAAATTAAGACAAAATGTATTACCTATGGCAATCTTAGGGAGAAGGTATACCTAGTGAACTTACATCACATTAGTTTGTTCCAGTGTCACACTAGTGAATCACAATCCATACAACATTGGTAATGCACACAATGAGGGAGAAGGACAGAGAAAGAAAAACACACAGCTGAAGAAAGGAAATAACAGATGAAGATTAAATGGATGTAAAAAAGGCAAAAGAAATTTTAAAAGCAAAATCAAGTGCGAGAAAGAAGCTTAATCAAAAGGAAACAATCTGCAAGTGTCTTTGCACAATTATAAACAGTCAAGTTAGTATGACTTAAAAAACACTTATCAGCCAAGACATGGATATAGCTGTTGCCTGAGACATTGTTCCAAGTCCCAAAGAGATCATTTTAATGCTCAATTTAAGTGAAGGATTAGGAACCAGATCAGACCATGAAGGGGTTTTCATCCTCCCTCCTCTAAATCCTCATTAATCAGTCAAAACCTGCTGGCTGGTCAGGCTAAGGCCCACCAGCAGATACATGTGTGCTCCCTGGTCAAGTCCTGCCTGTATGGACACTATTGCCAAACAGTGAAGACTCCATCAAGTCTGATTTGCTTGAGTCAGTACCATGTCCATAAGTACATGTCCTTATCTGAAGCAGCAGCATTTACAATCCAGAACATGAGCACAAATTCTGTTTCATTAGTTGCTTAAGTTGATAAGCCGGATGGCAAACTGGACTGCTTGAGGCACAGAAGCACATTCCTCCTGCTTCTCTCGCAAGGGGCAGGAACAGCAGTTAGAGCAAACAGGCAAGGCACAAAATATCACACTGCCACAGTAGGTTAGAGAAAGTTTCTCAGATCCCTCAACCTACAGAATGCAGGTTCCTGAGAGGTGATAACTTCATTGCTTGCAGGTTTTTGAACCATTTTTCAAGAACAAATAATATGGGTTCTTAGTGGGGAAAAAAAAAAGCAACATATTTTCATAAAGGAAACAAATGTCCTGTCTGTACAAGATGAAAAAATTAACTCAAAAGAATATTTTTTTAGATCATAGAAAAGTAGCAATCAGGAAGAGAAACAGATGAGATGAAAAGCAAAAATACTTGAGAATTGTAATAATATCTATCCTGTTAAAACATACAGTAATGTCACTGTTCTTAATGACGAGTGATATTTTTAACTTTCGTAAATCAACTTAGTTCAGCTGCTGCAATCAATGGTATTTAATCAATTTCTATCACCTGAAGATCTGGCCCCTGGTGTGCAAAAAGAGATCGTTAATTATTTCACTGCTAACACAATGCATGACCAACTCATGAGATCAGTGTAAAATTAACATATTTCAGATTTGTGTGCTTGCCCTATTTCTTTAACCATTGGAATTCATAGATAGAAGCTTTCTTCTGCAGTCATGCAGAGTATAATTTTTTTTTTTTTTTAAATAAATTGTTCATAATGATGGGATTCCAGGAGCTTTAAGCATATGAGTGATTTCTATACTTTGATGAAATTATGAGAGTTGGCAAGCACTGATTATGACTGCTGACATTTGTTTTATTGGTCTGATTTCTTGTGCTTGTCATTCTCTTCTCTCCTGCTGAAATCCATTGGAAAAATTTGCTGTTACCATTGATGGAAACAATGATATTGTAGATCACATGGCTCTTAATGGCTTGCAAGAAATCTGCTTCCAAACTCAACTTTTCTCTTTTCTTTTTGGCTTTGTTCTTTTGATAGATGCTCTCAGCCAGTAAGGAAAAATCAATTTAAATGAATAAGCAAGCGAACAGCATTCACATCACCTTTATTTCACTTTGCTTCCTTGCTTGATTCTAATGATGCTTTATTTCAGTACCGAGAAGCTTCACTACCTGGCCAAGCCTTCATAAATAAGAATCAAGTAAGTAAATAAAATCACAAACCCGACTCAGTGCCAGCATTAACTCTCAGCCGTTGCAAAGTTCTATTTAATAATAATAAATGTAAGTTCAGGAAAGTCCAAGCTGTTCATTGCTCAGGCGTGGCTCACAAATTGCAGGAGATGACAGCAGTCTTTTAATACTAAAAAAACAAATTAAGGCCCCTATCAGATGTGCTGCCAGTCAGAGGAGAAACTTTACCCTTTTTATTAAGCTCGTGGTTCTGCTTTTTTTAATTTCTTCTCAAACAAGGGAAAAAAATGAGGATGAATTCATACAGGGACAGCTGGAATGACAATGTATTGCAAGGGACAAGAGCTGAAGCATAAACAAGCATTGGCTTCACTACACCGCTGAAATCAATGAGCCGTCGTGGACTGTCAGCACTGCCAGGTGGGCCTCCGGGATCAGTGGAAAGTTAGGACTGACAGCCTCCCTCCACCTCAGCCCACTGGTCCTGCCTCCTGACAGTAGTGGAATGACCCTCCCTGTCCCCTGCATCCCTTGGATGGCCTGATCTTTGCTTCCCTTCTCCCTGGTCACAGGGTGGACCACCTTACTGGCAACACTATTCCCTGTCCTCATAAACATTCTTCTTGCATAGTGCTGAGACAAAACATCTATGCAGAAAGGTCACCAAATACAGCCAGACTCGGTGGGGGTAGAAATGAAATATTGCATCAAGGATGTCTGATTGCTTGAATTGACTCAGAGCCCCATCAGTCCTGTATTTTGACCCTTCAAAAAGTTGTGAACGCTTGAAAAAGACAGTGCAAAGAATGATGTGGGGGATTTGAATACACAAGTATACACTGACCTGCTGCATCAATATGTTAAAGCAACCAAGTATTTGTATTTGTACTTATAATGGGAAGCCCATAACCTATTCCTCAAGGAAAGGTTAATTCTCAAAGGATTCATCTGCCCTAACTCAGGCACCTAGAATTTAGATAGCTATTTCACCTGTCATTTTCATGTGCTTTTGTAGTCATCTAATATGGCCCACTATCACAGGGTGGTTGAGGTTGAAGAGTACTTCTGGAAATCCTTTAATTCCAACATAGGTTTAGCATAAGTTTAAAAAAATGCATGTTTGCTGCCTGTGAAAAGGGTGTAAGCACTCCATTGAAGGTAGAGGGAGCTGAGCTGACTAGACTTGGTGAAACAAGGGTTTCACCGAGGGTGGTGAAACACTGGGACAGGTTGCCCAGAGAGGTGGTAGATGCCCCATCCCTGGAAACATTCAAGGTCAGGTTGGACGGGGCTCTGAGCAACCTGATCTAGTTGAAGATGTCCCTGCCTATGGCAGGGGGGTTGGACTAGATGACCTTTAAAGGTCCATTCCAACCCAAACTATTCTATGATTCTATGATTCTATGAAACACTTAATTAGCCTTTAATCTCTAGGCCACACAAGAGAAACATAGACCATCCCTTCTCAGGTGCCTCACCCTCCTAAGCATTTTCTGGGATTCAGCTGGTGTTACCTAAAGACAGTGGCTCCAAGGCTGTGTTGAATGCATTACTAATGGTTGCTCTGTGGTTTTCGCCAGGCTCCACTCTCACAGCAGTAGTCATCTCTTGTATTTCAGGATTTAATAAACTGGGATGTTAAATTCATCCAGTTTATCACAAAGTACAGAAGTAGGGTGTTAAGGTATCAGTCATGTCAGTAATTAAATCTCATAAAAAGTAGAGCATAGTACTAGCTGGAAGTCAAGAGCACAACAGACTGACACAGATGCCACTGCCCATACTGGATAAAGGAAAAAACAGCTTGTAACTGGGGAAACAGGATCTTTGTAAGAAGTGTTGCTCTTATTCACTGGTAGCTATTTAGTATAACTCCCAAACTGATTGTGTTCATAGATATTCTTCTTTCCTGAAGCATGCTTGAGAAGAAAAGTCTTTTCCTTCTTATTGAGCTCTTCTTTTTTGCTAGCAGTTAGTTTCTGTGAGCTAGTGACATGTAGAGCTGACTGTGCCAGAACGTCAGCTGCCTACATCTCCAACATCCCCATAAGATGATAGTGTGTCCATGGTGACATTGTGGCAGTGACATTATAAAGCATCAGCATTACCTTCAAGTGAGAATTTCTTAAGTTTGCCTGTAAGTTTTCTTCTTCAAAAACAATTTTCTCTGTTGAGGTAGGAACTGTAATCACGCTCTCCTCATCTCTTTGCTAACTCAAAAACAATATTACAAATATATTCATATTACAATCTTGCTAATACCTTAAAGAGGGAGACCGAAAAGTAAAAGAAATAAAATGCAGAAAAAAAAAGACATCTTCTGGGAGAAGTAAGGTGGTCAAGATACTTGGTCAAGATATTCTTAAAGGTACTCTCAGTCTTCACACTGATGTCCTCAACCAATACTAACAAGATGTTTGTATTCAAGGTGCAGGCATTGTCGCTTTCTGGCACATTTTATTAGCAAAAGTGTACGCATGTGTTAGGGACCAGACATAAGGACCAGCACAGAGTGAGTGCTCCTAACGTAAATGGAAAGTAATCTCTTGTGAGGTATGTCAATATTCTGGTCAAGTGGCAGACATATTTCTAGTTAGATTACCAAGGGAGGTAGGGCAGGAAGTCCTGGGAAAGAGAATGGTAGAGACTGGTTTACTGGAATAGTTCTTCCATTTTCCAGCTCATTCTCTGACACCTTCTTTCTCAAATGTCCTTCACCTGACCCAGACTGATAGCCCAATTAGTTGTTTGGAGGGACAGAATTTGACCTGTGAGCCAAATATCAAGTATTTTACAAATTAACGGATGATTTATCCTTGACCTCAGTGTCTCCATCTGCAAAAAAATGAAGCAATAATAAATAATGAACAGTGAAGTTGAAACTAATTGGTGCTTGCTCTGCAGCAGCTTTGCCATCTGGGGACTTGAACTTGTGGCTGGGGATGCAGACAGCAGTTAGGGAACTCACGAACTGGGACGGACAGCAGGAATATAGAAGATGTCAGGGGTTATAGGACTGAGGTCTTAGTCTGCATGTGCGAGGGTGGATGATAAGAGAGAGGCTTAAAATGGAGRACAAGTTGCACATCCTGATTTAAAGATATGGGAAGTGGTAGAAGTTTGAAGGTAGGCAGGATCTATTTGGCTTCCTAGTGTGGGGATATGTAAAAAGGACAGCAAGGAGCGGAGAAGTTACTAAGAAAACTTGGGTCTCAAGCATGTGAAAAGGTTGGTGTTTGACTAATAGGTCCAGGAAATTTCATCCTTCTTCTGGGGAAGAAGGTTTTGTGAAGGATACAGGGCCCTTGATAAGTTCTTTTGGTATAAGAGAATTTCAGTGTAAATGTTCAACAACCTGGAAAGTGTTTCAATTAGAAGGGTGGTGGGTAAAAGGAGAGACACTGTCTCAACAGTACCTACAGCATCACATTTTCTGTAGGAACTACCCTGTAGGTATAAACAAAGTGTGCTCGTGCCAGACAGAAAGTCATAGGGAAAGGAGCAGAGGAACCCTAACCTCTGGATCTCAGCCAGACACAGAATTAGACCCCCATGCTTCAGACTTATGTAGCCAGAAGTCCTTTGAGATAAATATGGAAGCAGAACTCTAGGTTGCTCTCGAGTTGAGGTAAGTGTAGTTTCAACGCACCAGCTAATCCTGAGACTGAACCTAACCACACTGTAGCCCAACATCTCAGCTGAGGCAATTGAAAGTGATTGCTTTTTTTTTTTTTTTAATTTTGTCTGATTGTATTAATAGCTTCTTGATTATCGTCGCTACCTTTTATTTAAAGTATAGATAGCTGCAGCAGTTCACAGAACTGTAAGGTCAGATCTCTGGGGCTGGAAACCAAATCTGGCATATATATCAGATGCAGATATAAAGCAGTCTCACTTTAAGAGACCGGTGAAGCCACATTTTCCACTGACTTCATCAGGAGTTGATCAGTATCTCTGAAAAACTGCCTTTTTAGGCACCTAATGATGGATATCGGCGTCTAACAGACAGCACTGAAGTTTAAAATATTATTGGCTTCACTGCATTATAGCAAGTTGACCTCTGCCAATGTCGCTCCCTCAGCTGATAAAAGCGATTTCGAATGACAGAACCCTCACTGCACAAGTCTCATGTGTGAAAGGTCTTTTAGAAGTGTAACACCCTGCCCAAGGGCTAAATATTATTAACATTTTTTTGCCTTTTTAGCATCACTCCTTAATTAGCAGTGAACATAAGTAGCTGTAAAACTCTACAATACAGCACTAAATTCACCACTCGATCAAAAATTTAGCAAAAATTACCACATGCGTTACAGGAAGCTCAACGTTTTCTGCTTTTCCAGGCTGCTGAGGCAGCATCCTCTTAGTGTTGATAAAAATTGCTTTGCAAAGGTTGTGCCTCTTTGGATTTATCACTATCAGCATGTGGCAGTGTTTGAGCTTCCAGCTAAAATAAAAATTCAAATGGAATTTTACAGTACTTGCTTTGGGGCTGGAGCGTAAAACTGCTCTCTTAGCAGCTTCCAAGTCCCTGGAAGCTTGGTCCCCGTGTCTCTCGGTTTTGTCACACCCCCTTATGCATTGCTGCTGATCTTTCCCACTTGCTGTTTACTTATTTTATTGCATCATTTGGAGGCACCTTTTTATTATTATTATCTTGGTTTGATTTTGGCTTCTCTTGATGACAGGAGTTTACATAAGTGCAAGGCAATGATTAATGTACCATCCATGKTGGGCCAGATATTTCCATGGAGAAGAGGAGAAAGTTGTTGAAACAAGATTTTGAAGAAATTCTAGTTTTAGAAAAATAAGTGGCTGGGTCTATGTTAGCAGGCTGTGGGGCCCAATATAGAATCATAGGATCATAGAATCATCAAGGTTGGAAAAGACCTTTAAGATCATCAAGTCCAACCATCAACCCAACACCACCATGCCCACTGAACCATGTCCCTAAGCACCTCATCTACACGTCTTTTAAATACTTCCAGGGATGGTGACTCCACCACTTCCCTGGGCAGCCTGGTCCAGTGCTTGACAACCCTTTCAGTAAAGAAATTTTTCCTAATGTCCAATCTGAACCTCCCTTGGCACAACTTGAGGCCATTTCCTCTTGTCCTGTCGCTAGTTACTTGGGAGAAGAGACCGACACCCACCTCACTGCAACCTCCTTTCAGGTAGTTGTAGAGCACGATAAGGTCTCCCCTCAGCCTCCTCTTCTCCAGGCTAAACAGTCCCAGTTCCCTCAGCCGCTCCTCAGAAGACTTGTTCTCCAGACCCTTCACCAGCTTCGTTGCCCTTCTTTGGGCATGCTCCAGCACCTCAATGTCCTTCTTGTAGCGAGGGGCCCAAAACTGAACACAGTATTCAAGGTGGGGCCTCACCAGCGGTGAGTACATGGGCACGATCACCTCCCTACTGCTGCTGGCCACACTATTTCTGATACAGGCCAGGATGCCATTGGCCTTCTTGGCCACCTGGGCACACTGCTAGCTCATGTTCAGCCGGCTGTCAGCCAGCACCCCCAGGTCCTTTTCCGACAGGCAGCTTTCCAGCCACTCTTCCCCAAGCCTGTAGTGTTGCATGGGGTTGTTGTGACCCAAGTGCAGGACCCGGCACTTGGCCTTATAGAACCTCATACAGTTGGCCTCAGCCCATCAATCCAGCCTGTACAGATCCCTCTGCAGAGCCTTCCTACCCTCAAGCAGATCAACACTCCCGCCCAATTTGGCGTCGTCTGCAAACTTACTGAGGGAGCACTCAATCCCCTCATCCAGATCATTGATAAAGATATTGAACAAGACTGGCCCCAAAAACTGAGCCCTGGGGAACACCGCTCGTGACCGGCTGCCAACTGGTTTTAACTCCATTCACCACAACTCTCTGGGCCCGGCCGTCCAGACAGTTTTTTACCCAGCGAAGAGTACACCTGTCTAAGCTGTGAGCTGCCAGCTTCTCTAGGAGAATGCTGTGGGAGACAGTGTCAAAGGCTTTACTGAAGTCCAGGTAGGCCACATCCACAGCCTTTCCCTCATCCACTAGGTGGGTCACCTGGTCATAGAAGGAGATCAGGTTRGTCAAGCAGGACCTGCCYTTCATGAACCCRTGCTGGCTGGGCCTGATCCCCTGGTTGTCCTGCACATGGCTTGTGAGCGCCCTCAGGATGAACCGCTCCATAATCTTCCCCGGCACCGAGGTCAGGCTGACAGGCCTGTAGTTCCCCGAATCCTCCTTTCAGCCCTTCTTGTAGATGGGCGTCACATTGGCAAGCCTCCAGTCATCTGGCACCTCCCCCGTTAACAAGGACTGCTGATAAATGATGGAGAGTGGCTTGGCAAGCTCCTCCGCCAGCTCCCTCAGCACTCTCGGCTGGATCCCATCCAGCCCCATAGACTGAGCATCCAGGTGGCATAGCAGGTTGTTAACTGCTTCCTCTTGGATTATGGGGGGTTTATCCTGCTCACCGTCCCCGTCTTCCAGCTCAGGGGGCTGAATACCCTGAGGGTGACTGGTCTGACTATTAAAGACTGAGGCAAAGAAGGCGTTAAGTACCTCAGCCTTTTCCTCATCCTCGGTGGCAATGTTCCCCCCCCCCCCGCATCCAATAAAGGATGGAGGTTCTCCTTGGCTCTCTTTTTGTCATTAATAGATTTGTAAAAACATTTTTTGTTGTCTCTTACAACAGTGGCCAGATTGTGTTCTAACTGGGCTTTTGCCTTTCTAATTTCCTCTCTGCATGACCTAACAAGATCCCTGTACTCTTCTTGAGTCGCCTGCCCCTTCTTCCACAAGTGGTAAACTCTCCTTTTTTTCCTGAGTCCCAGCAAGAGCTCCCCGTTCAGCCAGGCCGGTCGTCGTCCCCGCCCGTTCTTACTGCACACGGGGACAGTCTGCTCCTACACCTTTAAGACTTCCTTCTTGAAGAACGTCCAGCCTTCCTGTACCCCTTTGCCCTTCAGGACTGTCTCCCAAGGGAGTCTCCCAACCAGTGTCCTGAACAGGCCAAAGTCCACCCTCAGGAAGTCCATCATAGCGGTTTTGCTGGTCCCCCTCCTTACTTCACCAAGAATCGAGAATTCTATCATTTCATGGTTGCTAAGCCCAAGACGGCCTCCRACCACCACATCTCCCACCAGTCCTTCTCTGTTTGTAAACAGCAGGTCAAGCGAGGCACTTCCCCTGATAGGCTCACTTACCAGCTGCGTCAGGAAGTTGTCTTCCACACACTCCAGGAAGTGGAAGTGAGAGCAAAGTGATGCTATGCACTTGACATCTACGCTATATGCCTTCCAGCAGCTCTGCTTCAGGCTAGATCTGGTACTGTGGATTGGATGCCTGGTAGCAATTAGCCCAAATTAGGTGCTGGTGTAATATTGTGATGTAATGCCTGCAGTGTGCCCAGGTGGCCAAGGCGGCCAACTACATCCTGGCTTGTATCAGAAATAGTGTGGCCAGCAGGACTAGGGAAGTGATTGTCCCCCTGTACTCGGCACTGGTGAGGCCCCACCTCAAATACTGTGTTCCGTTTTGGGCCCCTCGCTACAAGAAGGACATTGAGGTGCTGGAGCGTGTCCAGAGAAGGGCAATGAAGCTGGTGTAGGGTCTGGAGAGCAAGTCTTCTGAGGAACGGCTGAGGGAACTGGGACTGTTTAGTCTGGAGAAGAGGAGGCTCAGGGGAGACCTTATCGTGCTCTACAACTACCTGAAAGAAGGTTGTAGCGAGGTGGGTGTCGGTCTCTTCTCCCAAGTAACTAGCGATAGGACGAGAGGAAATGGCCTCAAGTTGCGCCAAGGGAGGTTCAGATTGGACATTAGGAAAAATTCCTTCCCCGAAAAGGTTGTCAAGCACTGGACCAGGCTGCCCAGGGAAGTGGTGGAGTCACCATCCCTGGAAGTATTTAAAAGACGTGTAGATGAGGTGCTTAGGGACACGGTTTAGTGATGGACTTGGCAGTGTTGGGTTGACGGTTGGACTTGATGATCTTAAAGGTCTTTTCCAACCTAAATGATTCTATGATTTTATGATTCTAAAGGACTATAGTTTGTGTGTTAGGAGCCCTATCCACAATCTGAATCCATGTGCTATGTGGTGATGATAAGGAGATCGCTTAAGAAGTGCACTGCTGAGCTGAACTGAAGCACTAATGGAAATGCACCTGCAAAAAGAGCTAATGCCATTGGACTGGATGCAAAACAACAGTGGTTTTACACCTGATATAGTAAAACATGCAGTCAGATCTTCAGCAGGTACAAATCCGTCTGTATTAATATAAGTAGCCTGAAACACACTTACTGAAGATCTGGTCCAATATTCTGTTTGTCAGAAAAAATACTTACCTTTGCATGCTGAAATGGATGAGGCATACTAGCATTTGACTTTTCTGGGTGCCTATCTGGTTTGAATGGGGCTTTTTAACACTCAGGGCCTCCCTGCGTGTCAGCATTTTGATTCACTTGATAAAGTTACACACAACATCCCTTACGTCTGCTGGCTGAACCTGTGTTTCCTTCCTGCAAACTTACACCAGAGCCCTTGGAGAGAGCTGGAAATGACTGAATCCTAAAGCCGACTCAATCCCATTTCTTGGGAAGGGTAAAGCGAAGGGTAAATGCTTCATTTCGAAGCCTCTTTTATGCATTTGATCTTTCACAGCATTCCTCATTCAATCTGTCCCGCACTAGTGATATGAAGAAGCTGTGAAAGTTAATCCATTTTAGAGATGAATCAGTGCTGGCAACTGTCCTCAGCCACAGGTCAGTAAGCACAGGATGGACGGGCATCCCGGTGCTCTCTGCTGGGAATATTTCCTTGAAAAATGGTACCTGGAAAATGCTCAGTCTCTTGCTGCTCATCTGCTTTTGTAGTAGGTAGCTGGCACAGGGTTCAGTTTCACCTTGGCTCTAGGCAAGGCAGAACTGCCAGACAATGACAGTGTTCAGAGGAGAGGCTTGGGGAAAAAAAATAATTAAAAAATTACGGTTCCTCTGAGAAAAGATCCTCCTTGTGCCAAGCATTAATACACAACCAGTACAAGCCTTCTCTTTTTACATATTCCTGCTGGCACTATAACACCCCAAAATAAAAGCCTATTGTGGGAAAAGCAGAGAACACAAGCAGAAAGTATGATAAACTGTCTTGTTTTGTTCAGCACTTGGGCAAAGGACACAAAACACTTCAGATGCTCGATTGATCACGCTCAGCGCTGTAAATAGGAACAATGACCTGCTGAAATGGCCAGGTAGAAAAGTTGCTCCGATTAGAGAAAATGCCTGAGGACTGAAGAATGTTGATCCCAGCATGGAAAAAATTCACATATATAGAAAGTTAGACCTGCTCCAGTTTCAGTCTTTGTCTCAGCTCCCACTGTGAGATCTCTGACTCTCTTCTGTGGTCAGGTATTTCTTTAAGTGTTACAACAGCATTTGACCTATACCAACCTTGAAGAAAGGCTAAGATCCTGATGTTGTCAATCTGAGCCTTGCAGAAATTCATCCTAAATCTGAATTTTAGTGGCAATGAGCATCTCAGCCCCCTTCAGCAAAACTGAAGACCTCCCTGTCCAAACTCAGAAACTCTGAGTTGAATACCTGAAAATGATACCATTGGTACAAAAACAATGAGCATTTTTTCTTTTGTATCTATTGGCTGAGCAAGTTCTGGGACAATCTAGGACTGTTACACTGTTCTTTATTCAGGCCCTCATCTTCAAACACAATTTTGGTCTTTTTTGTAGAAGCTGTGGCCCAAAATCCCACACAGAACCACATCTACAGATTTTTTCACATCCTTTAGTTGTTCTTACATACCCCTTCAAGTAAAATTTTAATGGCTAAAATACAAATTATGCTGGGAATCTTATTTGTCTCAAGTTTTAACTGATGTCAGCACCCTCCTCCCCTTTAAGAACTGCAAATACTGCCTGCCCTTGTATTGTTCTGATGTGTATGTTAGGTTATTTTTCCTCTTTGGCGAAATTTTTTCTTCTGCTTTTAGACTAATAAGTTAGGTAGCTCACAGGGAACTGTCCTTCTGAGTTGGGATCATTTTTTGTGCGGCTCATTTCTATCTACACACAGCTGCTGGAGTTCAGTAGAACAATGTCTAACAAAGCTATGTGAAGAAAAAACAATATAGCTGCTAGAAATGTTAGCACTTGGATTAACACACTCAATTTTAGCTGGAGGAAAGCTGTGCTAATGGGCATCGGGGACTTTTGGGAAGAGAAAATTGCAAGATATGAGCATCCTCTCAGAGCAGCAGTCCTTAGTATTGCATATGATACCTAATATCCTTCCTGTCTTTGGGCTGGGTTTTGAGCTTTCTGTGTTGTGTCATCTCTTACCTCACTTGCTGACCTAGTCTCACCTGTCCAACCAAGTTTATGAATGAAAAAACACATTAACATTTTGAGATGGGAAATCCTAGGCCAGGGAATCTGTCTTGTCAGTAAATGGAAACATTCCTGCAGGAGCAAAAAAAAAAAACTTCTAGGTTAAAATAATCTTCTGGCAATAAGTTTACTTACCAATAGCCTGGTTCTCATAAAATAAATAAATAAATAATAATTATTATTAATAATAATAATAGTAGTAATAATAGCTTGACCCACACTCATGCAAAAATAACTTAAATTGTAGAAAATATTCAGTGTGTGCTGGATCTTGATGTTACAGAGTTACAGGCTTCCTGTTGTCTCTATGGTCTCATAGAAAAGCCATCACTAATTCTGAAGTTCCAAGAGATTAATTCATGTAATTAATGTCTATTGCATATGGCGGCTTCTCCATTCCTCTCCTCATGAGAAGTTGTACATGATGTCCTGGTGGACAACATGTTGACCACCAGCCAGCAATGTGCCCATGCAGCAAAGCAGGCCAACAGCCTCCTGGGCTGCATTAGGCAGTGTTGCCAGCAGGTCAAAGGAGGTGATCCTTCCTCTCTGCTCAGCACTGATGAAGTTCTGGGTCCAGTGCTGGGCTCCACAGTAAGCATCAGATATGGACATACTGGAGCAAGCGCAGCAAAAGGCCCCAGAGATGATTAAGGGACTGGAGCATCTTTCATACAAGGAAAGGCCAAGAGACCTGGGGTTGCTGAGTCTAGAAAAAGATGGCTCAGGGGGGATTTTATCAACCTATATAAATAAATATCATTTGAGGGGGAGTAAAGAGGGAGCCAGACTCTTCTTAGAGGTGCCCAATGACAGGACAGGAGACAATGAGCACGAACTGAAATACAGAAAATTCCATTTAAACATAAACCCCCTTTTTATTTTGAGGATGGCCAAACACTGGAAGAGGATGCACAGAGATGTTGTTGAGTCTCCATGTTTGGAGATATTCAAAACCCAACAGGACACAGCCCTGGGCTATCTGCTCTAGCTGATCTGCTTTCAGCAGGGGAGGTTGGACTAGATGATCTTGAAAGGTCCATTCCCATATCAATCACGCTGTGATTCTATGATTTGTTAAAACAGATTCTGGCTATAAATAATTCTAAAACACAGGAAAGCTTGAAAATAGATTAAAACTTTAAGACCCTTGTCTGGTTTCTGTGCAAATCAGCTATGCACAGTTCATTGTAATGATGTCTCAAGGTTCACCCTAATACTCCAGTTGTATCTTCAATATAAAAGATGGCCAGTGTCAGGACTATCTTCAGACCAAGTACCTTGTTTCCACTCTGAATATAGTTCAAGTACCCCCGCCTGTGTATCCTGAATATCGCAGCCTCTCTCAGGATGAGCCTGGGCAATCATGCAACCTCACTCCAGAAAGGAACTACCAGACTGTACAGGCACTTAGCAGTCTGAAGGTTAGGTATCCTATACGAAGTAGTCATCTAGGCAAGTATTCACGAGACGAAATCTAGTGGTACAAAACATAAGTTAGTTGTCTAGATTCTTCACAGCTAGTGGAGAGAAATAGATTACCTCTCACTTTAAGGCAGGTGTCTAAAACCATTAGATGTGTCATTCTTTAGAAGTGCCTTTTTCCCTCCGTTGCCTATAAAAATATTCTGAATAATTAACTCCGATACAGATGTTTATAATATAGATGTCTAAAATTAGATAAGCTGACTATTGCTTTGCCTGTCAAGGCTCACGAACCAAGATGACAAGTGAGCCTTGGTGTCTTGCTAACTTACTAACTACTCTCAGCATGCCAGCACCATCATTAAGTCATCCCCGAGAGTCCCCCAGCACTAACATGACTATGGGCAGTATCTCACTTAGCCTAAAGCCTAGTCTCATAGCTGCTCATACACAGCAGTGCATCAGTACAACAGTCCTCAACAGTGGATAACCTCAAATGCCTACCATCCAGATGTATCCTCTGTCTTTTCCACCCATCTACATGAAGAGAAAGGGATGCTTTTCTTGTTCAGCAATCCTTCCAAAATTCATGATCAATTCTTTCCTCTGCTGCCAAACATCTCTTTGAACTCAAATAAGTCTGTCAAACCCCCATTCCAAAACATTCAGGTCTTAGGCTCCTGCTGAAGTTAATGACTGCTGGTTGCCTGAGAAGCTTTGAAGGTCAGAGGACTGCTATAATACATGTAATGCTCAAAGCTGTAAGAGAACAGTGTTCCTCAGAACTTGTGCCATTAGAAACAACTTTATTTCACACCTCTATGCATTATTCTTACACAAATATTTTATGGTGAAAGACAAAAAAACAGAGCTATATAAATGAAAGGAATCATGGAGGAGTTCAGATAAAGAAGAAAGAGCAATGCAAATGAGGTGTGGCAGAAAAGTGCTTGACATTCTTGAAAGTGTTGGTCCATCAATTAACTGGGGAAACAAAAGCAACCATTATGTAATTTTATGTCAAATAATTCAAAATTAAGTGCCTCTGAGTTATAGACAGAAAGAGACAATGGAGGCTTCAACAAATACAGGAATTAGACAGCTTCCATAGACTACGTCTCTTTAAAATGAGATGTTGGCTTTAAGTATCTGCCAGATACTCTTTCAGATCTCTCACCTCCACTAGTCCACAAGACAACAAAACAAACACATCTACTATTAATTTCAAATCCCACCACCTGAAGCTATATTCAGACATACATTTACAACTTGTAACAGCCTTTTATATACAGTCAACCCATTCCTATCCCCCTCAGCATACCAAGGGCAACCTCTTTACAGAAATCTCTCTTCCTGTCAGGTTGGTGCTTGCTACTGAGAACATACTCATTTCTATAGTATATGCTGTGGGAACAGCTTGCTTGGTAGTAGTGTCCTTTTTTTTTTAAATTTTATTATTAACACATTCCTAGTTAGCACAAAACCATTACTCACTGTTGCTCTATGGACTGGAGGTGCATATTGTAAGACATATTATTATAGATTTTTTTAAGTCAGCAATTAATTCCATTGACAGCTAAAAGCAAACGATAGATGTTTTCCCCAGATGCCTTCCGTTTTGGGAAAAGGCTTTAAGATACACCTTTTCAGATACTCTTCATACACACTTATCCTTATATTGATTCCTTCCAACTCCTAAGGAAGTAGCGAGGTTTCTTGACAATGAGCTTTAACTCCTTTCCATATGATAGCTTTCTATAGGATTGGCTCTTTTCCTTAAAGAACAGAATATAAGGTACTTTTGGAAAAGAAAGAAATTCTCTTCAAACAATCTCTTGATTTGCTGTGAATAACTATTCTGCTCCTAGCCTGTTTTTATTTCTGATCATGTTATATAGACATTTAATTATTTTTTTGCATATGTCAACCAAATACATTTTGCAAATGAGCTTCAGTATACAGGATGCTTGCAAACTATTATATGTCCATCGGGGTTTTTTTCACTGTACTAAGACATATGCAATTGTACCTCTACCTGTAGTAGATGATAGTGATATTTTATAAATGAAAATAGTGACACAAATGTTTTTTGCAGTATTCGTATGGCTAAAACCTTCTTCATTATCAAGGAATGGTGCAGCAAAAAGCAGTTTTGTAGGAAAGCAGAATTATTTAAGTGAAAAAAATGAAGGATTGCAGTTGGTCGCTGTCGGTTCATTTGCAAACAGCCTGACACCAGCACTGCTCTCCAAACCCCTGGGTCCTGTCCCTGCAGAAGCATGGCTTTTTCTCTGCATTCCAACTCTTTATATTGCAAGGTTATAAAATGTTCAGGATTTGCAAATGCTTCCACAGATAAATAAGTTATTCAGAAAATTATAAACAGCTCCACAGAGGGAGGACTCCAGTATTGATCAGTCTCCAACAAGAACTTTAATACTGAAATATTTGACAGGGTAATGTTGCAACACTTCTACATCCCTTGCTATTTATAGGTTTCCTAGGTTCTGACAATCCTTGTGTTCCAGTAAAGCATATTAGATAATTTCTAATTTTTCTTTTGTTGTCAATGCTTTCTTTTATTTTGCACAAGCTAACAGACCAATTTGAATGTCAGTAAAATGGGGAATCTTGCCCTTCAAGGAGGCAGAGATGGAAAGAAGGCAATATTGCAGGTTAGTTTTCTTTCTCTCCTGATACTCCCCTCTTATCGACGATTTCCTGAAATAGAATTCTATAAGTTCTTAATTATCAACATAGCTGGAAGCATATTCTGCTTCTCTTTCTTGGGAAACTATTGAAACAAAAATTATTTCCTATCTCATTGTATTATTGAATTAAGTTAATTTTTGTAAAGAGTTTTCACTATTAAAAGCTCTTGAATAAGTTCCTTAGTGAAAGGAATGAGAAAACAAAAGAAGAATACCTGGGTTATTTTAAATAGCTTTTTTGTTAACAGTTAGGCATACTATGTGTTATTACAAATACGGAAGATACATTTTGTCTCTGTAATGCATGATATTTCAAGAAGGAAAATTAAATCTCTGAGCTAGTGCAATTCTCATGGAAATTACATACTCACCTGAAATGGAAGTTCTTCTGTGTCTTAGGTGAGTCTTAGCTCTTTCCAAGTACCCGAGAGAAATCTAAAAGATTTCTCTAACTTGAGTATTTATGTAGGTGATATTACTGCTGTATCAGAACATTCTGCAGGCTGTAATGCCTTTTTTCAAACTGCATGTTTTTCATACAGTAGATTGGAATCTGGAATTTTCTTGGTCTTAAATCAATATCCTAATCAAGGCTTATTTTTACTCCCACAGGCAAAGATGATACTTCAGTTCTTTGCTGTGACAAGCAGCACAAGGAAAGGACTAAAGAAGGGATGTCCATGTACTGAAGTCAGAGCACTTCTGTGCAGATACTATTACTTAAGTTAACAGGTAAGCTGTGCTTTTGTATAGGGAAAGAAAAGAAGTAAATTTAATAAACTATAYAATTATGAGGACTCTGAAAGAAAAGAATAGATCTACCTCTTTGGCAGTGTACATTTTAACCCATGCTGACATAAGATGATATTAGATCTACATGGCATACAACAATATATAGAAATGTCTAAGACGACCAATGTTTTGTTAATTGCATATTAAAAATCAACTAGATTTTTAAAAATGTGCAGTCATTTACAGGATTATTGATCTGTTTCACTATATTCAGCCACCAGCATATTCCTCTCAATGCAAAAGAGAAATATTTTATTAATTTAGGGAAAAAAAATATTATACCTCCCTGCATGTGATAGCATGTGTTGAAATAAGTGAAGAGAAGGAAAATGTCAGCTGCATGTGCAGCCAGCCAACTTCCAGTATTATAAAGATACAGCACACGTAAAACAAGGATCACATGTAAGCAGCAGCATACAGACCCTGCACAAATGGCTGAGCCTGCACCTCCCTAAAGCCCAGAGGCCCTCTCTGACAGGTCAAGGGTAGGTAATTGTGCCAGGTTCACTTAGGAGCTTCAGTGTCCTGGCAAGAGTATTCAGATCCCTTGTGCTGTGACAATCTCAGCCAGCCTCTGGGGAACCTGTCATTTAAATAACCAGGAGAGGTGGGTGTAGCATACTCGAAGTCTGTTAGCAGCAGATCCAGGATGAAAACTTGCCTCTCCTCAGTCTCAAGAGAGCACCTCAGTTACTCTGAAGTCTCTGATCCCCTGCTGCTCAGAGCAGAGCTGCAAAAGTGCTGAGGTCTCTCAGTTTTCACCAGTTCTGGCACGGGATGTGCTGAGGTAGTTCAGTATCATGTTTAAGACTGAGTTTTCAGGACCAATTCAGAGAGATGGAGATTTCTAAATAATCCTTTTCCTGGCAAATGCCTGTAATTTAAAACTCCTTCAGCATGCTTTTCTCGGCTAAAAGAGTCTTTCTGATTCATGTCACTTTTATTTGTGACCTGAGGATTTTGCTGGAATCCCATCTGCTTTTTCTGTGCCATCAGTACCTAAAAGAGATTTTATGAATATGCTCTTGCTCAGGGAGCATTTTGATATATTATCCTGTTGCAATTAGATATCAAAAATACATATGTATTAAGTGCAGATTCTGCAATTACTTGGTATGTTTAAATATGAAAAAAATGAATTATAACAGTTAGCAGCAGTTAGATAATTACTTGCACTAAAATATTTACCTTGTTTCCTTTCACATTTGAAATGATCAAGGAAAATGATGGGTTGAGTTTCTTTCTCTTCTGTCACCTGAGGTTTGTCATCTGACCTTTAACTGGGGCTGATGAACAGAGAAGTCAGCTGGTGCAGCGGTCCAGTATTTCATTATCTGTTACCTCTGAAGGACCTAACTCTTATATCTAGCACAGGTCACAGCTTGGTGACTTCAGCTAAGCCTCATGGGGATAAAAGCCTGTCACTCATATATATTGTGGCCTCTGCTTCAAAAACACCAGGATCAAACAAGCTTAGGGAAGGCATTAATTTCCAGATGAGCTGAGATCTCTAAGCCTGAGAGTTTGGGTTTAATATAGCAAATGAGCTCCTTACTGCAGTCTTTTTACTGACAAGAAAAAAAATCATTTCGTGGTTATTTTCAAAAATATCAATGACCATTTATAAAAACTTTTAGAATGTGAAATTTAGTGCAAAAACAAACAATCGGTTTTGAAGCCAAAAATTTTAATACTTAGTCACACAAGTGACATTTTTTGTGGCAAGTATTACAGCCTCCTCTCTGATGCTACAGAAGGAAGGGGGTACAATTTCTCTTTATTGTGAAACCATTTTTTGTTCCTAATTTTGGTAAGAAAGGAAATATTTCAATCCCCAAGGACCATCATGATACAAGCAGCCCAGATGCCACATCATCAGTGTCTCTAGTCTAGTGCAGAATGAACATGATTATATTTTTACTGTGTAAATATTCTCCTTTCATCTCAATAAATAATAAAGAAGAAAGCAGAGTCTAATCAAACTAGAGAAAGACATGTTTTATTTCCGGTTTTTCTACAAGTTTCTTATGTATCATTAAGCAGACCAAAGATGTTCTTTGTACCTTGGAACATGTCTATCACAGCTGAATAAAAAGAGACCTGAGCTTGTTCTGCTCATTGTCATCTCAGATCAACACAAGTGAGAAAATTATGCCGGGGACCTGAGATGGTTAGAAATCATACAGCAAGATTTATTCTTTCAGGATTAACGCTCTATTTATGCTACTATTTAGCTTCTAAAGTTGAGATGACTTCCATCAGCCTAGTTCAGCTCTCTTTGTACTGCACTTTCCTGCATTTCAGATTAAATGATTAGCTGAGAGACCTAGGGTCTCTTAGCACTGATTCAGACTGGTATTCTCCCACTTTCTTTCTCTATAGAATAAGATCAATGTTATAATCCACCGTGAAGGAGTTCCAGATTGACCTGTGACAGTAATATATTCAACTGGTGGGTGAAGTGTTCTGGGTACCAGTCAGTTATGTAGAATTGGATTACAATTTATTAACACATGAGAAAGTTGTTTCAAAAATATTCTAATTTATTATTATTACAGGCCACTTGTCTAGGCAAAATGATTTAATCAAAAGATCTTTTTAATCATGAGGGAAACATATTTTCATCAAAGTGAGCAGCACACTTTAATTAAATAGAGTAGAAAGTAGAAGACAAGTTCTGAAATGTTACCTTTTGCTGAGGCTCCAAGGGACTAAGAAAATCCTTTCAAAAGCTGACCTTTCACAAGGAAAGCCCATTTGGGTATATATCTATTTCTTATCTCTACATGAGAGATTTATGCAAGTAAGTGCCTGCTCTTGAGAYGAGAAGATACTTCATCAAGCATTATTATTCCAGGCATTAAGTTGACCGACAGGTCCAGAGCCTACTGTTGTAAAAGAGACATTATTCCATGGAAGGTTATGAAGGATTAAAAAGCCTCTACTTCTTAGTACAGATTGCAGTTTAGGAGATTGTCTGTTAAAATCACCACTGATAACAGTGAATTATTTGGCAACAGGAATCAGGGGATATGTCAGTTTAGACCTGTTGGTGCTCTAAACCATGCTGCTTAGATTCATTTGTTTACAACACATGTTGAAAGCCATGGCCCTGTATGTAGTGTTGATTTCAACAAGGCATATCATGAAAGGATGGCAGCTGCTTTGCAAAACTATGGGAATTTAGAGCATGGATACAAAAGGTTAGCATAGATTTATGCTTATGAGATGACCCCTAAGGTAATGTTGGTTCTGTTATCATCATTCATGAGCTGTTCTGCTGAGCACATCAGTTGTTATAAGAAAAGAGAGCAGGTGGGGTGACATCATCAAAGAGGAATCTCTCATTCTGTCAAGTCCTTCCTTTTCTTGGTACACTGGGAGAGAGACCATACAGCCTTGACTGTGCTTATAAGGGGTCTCCTGGACTGCCCACCTAACATCCAGTAACTCAGCATACTGCCAGACTTACCCAGGCAGACTATTCACAAGCATCAGTGAGTTTACTGTGTTCAGACCCATTTCATATCTGTGTTCAGAAGCTTTATAAGGATAGCTCTTGGATTGTGTCCTTGCAAGGCTCTCCATTAACCCATTTTGTGATATTATCACTGCCTTCCTGTACTCAGCCAGAAAATCTCTTCCTTTTTGTTTACAAACTTTTTTTTTCAGAAAAATCTCCTTTTCTGAAAYGGTTGATCATTTAATATTCAATGACTTTGTGCTTTTGTGGATATGTATAGATWATTTAAGGCCCAGCTTTTGCCTGAGCATCATGGTAAGGTGTCATCCGTGGGGCGTGAATGCTCATTTTTGCTGGAGAATTGGGAGAGAGAAACTTTTTGGCAAATGGATACTTGGTTAAAAATTCCCATCCTTGATTCTGTTGGACTGGAGTGGTAATTAAACAAGGCTGTTGATTTTGCTTTGGTTGCATTCTTTCAAATAACATTCAGTAAGCCCCCAGATCAACAGATTTTTTTTWAAATTATTATTTTTCTGTTGAACAGAACAATCAAAACAAATCAACAAGATTTTTACCTACCAGAGTAATCACCTCCTGGCAATCACAAAGTCCACATCTTTCAGAGGTAACTCTGAGTTAGTCTTACTGCAAAAGAATTTGCATTCAAGAGCTGGTAAGTAAGGGGGAGGGTGTATTATTGACTGTCTTTAAACAGAGAAACACAAAAGAGTCTAACCTCTCATTTATATTTCTTTAACTAGAGGCTGAGGGAGGGAGAGGGAGGAGGAGCTAGGGACACAAAAGCAATTAAAAATGAAAGCTTACAAAGGAATTGTTTGTAGCTAATCGAGTTGCTGTGGATACCCTGTTTGTTGTTTGCATTCTTCCTGCAATTTGTTAAGGGGAAATCATTCATTCCAGTGAACAGCATTCATTTTTGAAGTTGTTTTCTGGCAGTCAACACATGAGGTTAAACCACAGCCTCTGATGCTGGCACAGAGGCCTCTTACCTCGCTTTATATATCTACAAAATAGAGACATTTATCCAAGGTAGTTGCTTAAAAGCCTTTTTAGGAAGGCCACTGATTATAGTAGAGAATCAGCCATCTCTATGAAATTAATCATCTCATCCCAATGTAAGCATCAAAAGTACATTACAGGTGCATCCAAGGAGTGTCCTATAAGGCTGAAAAATGAGAAAACACTGATGTATGAATCATATGTACCAGAAGGACTTTCAATGCACTCATTAGAGAGGAAAGGTCTGATCTGATCCTGGCTGGACAATGTTCCATCCTTTGCCCAGTTTTGTGAGCTCGAGCTGATATTGTGTTATTGCCAGAAACGGGAGTAGCGAACRCAGCTCAACTTCTTCATTCTTATGAATTATCAGTATTAATTTTGCAGCTATTAACATGTAATTTCCTAAGTGAATAAAAGTTTAGGAGAGAGCTGGAAGCTGAATGAATGGCCACAAGGGTGTCAAAATGATTTGCAGAGAAAGGGCCAGTTTTATTTTTAATCCATTTCAGTCCAAGAGAAGGAAACAAAATACACTGTCCAGGATCATATGGAGTGTGAATGGGAATTTTCAGAGATAATGCTCAGAATGAAACTCCACAGACATCAGTTACAACTATTAATGCATGTTATACTAAGACAGGGTATATCCACCTCTACTACAAAACTGGTTAATTTGTCCATACTGTGCCTTCATAATTAAGAGCAATGGGTGATCCTAGGAAATGAACTATCTCTGGTTTAAAAGAACTAGGAAAATAGATCCTAAGGCAATACCAACAGCAAAAAAAAAAAAAAAAAAAAAAAAAAACAAAAAAAAAAAACCAAAAAAATAACATATGACTTATCAGGCAAATCAGAATCAAGCAATACAGCATAAAGTAGTACTTGTAATAAAATGATTGAAGTAGATACTAAAAAAAAAAAAAAAACCAACCCAAAACCCAAAAAACAGACCAAAAAAATGAAATAAAATTTAGGAGAATAAGCTCTTCTACACCAACCTCAGTGAATTCAGTCTAATAATGATGTTGTTCAGGCTTGTTATGTGCCAAAAAAAAAAAAAGGCCAAAAAAAGTGTATGAGTTCATGCTGATAATAATAAAAAACTTCATCCTTCTCTTTTTCTTGTTTCCCACAACAAAGCAGTCATATAATTGTTTACATTTATTGAGAAGAAAGCATATAGTCATCCTTAATCATTATTCCCCTTTCCCTATGATAACCTAGATAATATTGTAGCTAAATACATAAACAAGAATGTAAAATCTATCTACCCATAGTAGTCATACAAGTAATAGCTGAAAATAAGCCCCACTTAGAGGACACAAGTTTAAATGGTAGAGATGTAAATACTCTTTCCCATTATCTCAAAAACAGCAGGTTGGTTTAGCAATAAAATCCTTCCTTCAAAAGACCCTCAGGTGATGCTCTGATCAGAAAGTTGCAGAAGGATATGAACGTAGCATGAGTTGTTACCCTCTGATACACAAAACTAGTCTCCCACCCTCAAGATGAATAAGTATCTCATCAGTTTACTGAGCATGAAAAATGTTGGGTGACAGAGCTGGAAAGATGGCCTTCTTTTTGGTTTTGTGACGTTGTCAAATCCTCTTGTAATTCTAGCTGTATATTTGAAATCCTTTCATTTAACCCAAAGCCAAAGAGATATGTATTTCCTTTTCAAATTAAAAAAAAAAGAAAAAGAAAGAAAGAAGTGTTACATGGTGTCTCATTCACTTACATTCATAGTTGAGACAGCTGTAAAATCAAAAAGGTTATTCTAGATAACACAAAAGGTAAAGAAGAAGAAGAGAACCTGGTTGCCCGAATATGGAAATTGCCTTTGCTACAATATTTAGAAGTGAAAACTCGCTTGGTCTTTTCCAGTGACTGACAGAAGATAGTTACAGAACTGCATACTAATGATAAGCCCTTAAGAGTTTGTTGCAGTTGCCCATCTGCCTTCTTAACTAATTTATGGGCTATCCTGACACTCTTTAATATTACATTACCTTCTAATATCATCATTTAGAAACCTAAAAATAGTCTCTAATGTCTTGAATAGCAAAGCTATTAAAAATTTCATAAAATGAATCACAAATATAATGCAATTAAAAAATCCATATTGCACATTAGCACAACAACACATTGCAAGAATATGGAATATAATCGAATTTAAAACAAATTAAGAAATATATATTCAGTAAGGTGTCTTACAGTTTCAAAAGAATTTACTGTAGACTATGCAGTTTTACAAATATAAATGATTCAGTGACATCTCATTAGAAGACACAGCAGAATCGATTTCTTATTAAGAAAAAGTAGCCTAACAGCTGGAATACCCCTCCACTCTCTGTGTGGGTATAGAATATCACCTGACTTCTACATGCCCTAGCCACAGGAGTACTTGCATTTTCCCATTCTTTCCTGCTAATTTTCCCATTAATTTCTGCTAATTTGCTGGAGACTGTACTTTTGCTGATATTTTGATGCTACAGTCTCACACAGATCAGCTCAAAGCCCTGTTTTTATTTCCTTTCTTATTCTGCTCTTCAAATCTGAAGACATTTTGATGATGCAATGACCAAATATCTTGTAGAAGTTTCAGCTTTTGCAGACACTTTAGCTATCACATGTTGATATCAAACACCTAAGATGATATTTACAGCACTGCTGGAAACTCTTTCCTTCCTTAAATTCCCAGCCTTGTCTTGAATTACAGTCACTACCACTGTTGATCTGCAGCACTGCTTTATTTTAAATTTATTGTTTCCCTTAAAAGCAGGCTGCTTCCTTCACTTGCATTGACTTTAAACCTGAAAAAAACCCTCTGAACAAGTGTTGTGGTTTAACCTGGCCGGCAGCCAAACACCACACAGCCGCTCGCTCACTCCCCCCTCCCCTCAGTGGGATGGGGGAGAGAATCGAAAAAAAAAAGTAAAATTTGTGGATTGAGATAAAGACAGTTTAATAAAACGGAAAAGGAAGGGAAAATATAAATGATAATAATAATAATGATCGAATATACAAAATGAGTGATGCACAATGCAATTGCTCACCACCCGCTGAGC